>NC_051166.1:118887405-119266755 GCF_013339725.1 Rhipicephalus microplus | reverse complement strand
CACACTTGGCAGCCATTCCTAGACCAGATAGAGATAATACGCGCGCAGAAAAGCCAGACAGTAAATGAATGGTTTTTGGTTGCAGATAGCACTGCGTCCACACTTATGATGGCACGTGAGAACTCCAACTCAAAAGCTATCTTTTTACACTTACTTGAGGAGTACCAGCTGCAATATCAGCTCAGTAGGAGTTTATTACAGCTTTCACTTCCCTTCCCGGGGTTTGTCTCAGTGCATCAGTCTTGCACGCATTGTAACGAAGACATGTCTCTATGCCATTAGACTGGCCATAAGAAAAAAGAAAACAAAGAATATATTTTCGTGTATTTTGTAAAGATTCCTGAAGAATAAGTTGATGATATGCAATATCCAAGATCTCCAAAGATACTGTTCCCTGACTCCATTTAGCACTCAATTCTATCAAGTCCGCAATCTTTATTATGGCGTGGCTGTTACTTTCACTTGCTTGATGCCGGTGGAACCGTTTCACCATAAAAAAAGTAAGATTGCTTTACTTTGCAGGCCGCTTAGGAAAAGGAGGACGGCGTGAGACAAAGTTCCTCTGGTAAATTTAGAACTATTTAATACCTTGTTTAATATAGCAGTATGTCCGGTGTTTTTCAGAAGTAACTGTAGTTGTCTAGAACGCATCTATATGTCGGTTTCACTGAAACACTTAACGCGGCAAAATGTTTACGTTGAAAGAATGTCTTATTTTAGGCAACAACAAGGCTATATAAAATCAACGCGCTCAGATACTGTAAACGGTTAACCTCCAATCTACGAGGGTTGTTTGAATCAGGCCCCGCTTTTCATCCCGTATTTATTATTCAAGTAATTTGTCACAATATTTATACCTCTTCTTTGGAACTCCGTCATAGCAGATTGTGTGCCAACAGGTAAATGTCACTACCTTTCTTGTTAGAAACGGGAAAGATGTTTTCTTGCTCAGCACTGCACTGACTACAACTGTGTGCCCCTTTTCAAGGACACAGCGACGCTGTACAAGTAGAAAAGGAGCACACCCGAGTCATTGTCGAAGCCGCGCAGATGGCACGCGAACAGGTGTCTTGCATTAGCAAGCCCTCCGTGTCTCTGCCCGAGAAGGAACTAAGGTTCCTCGAAGGTTTCGCTGCGCGCAAGTAGTTACATTATCTTTACCTTCTGTTTCGTTTCCTTATAGACTTTTCTTTGCCTTATTTGTGCTTTTGTTTTTTTGTTTTTCTCTTACTCATGTTTTGTTCTTTGTGTCATATGGTTTTTTGTTACATGGTTACTGTCTCCTCTATACATTTTCACGCTCTGCTCAATAAACTCAGATTGAAGTTAGTGCTCGTGTCCTTCGTGTCCTTCTTGTCTCTTTGTCGTCGTTTTGTTCTCGCGCTATAACTGTCGTCATGCCATACCAACTAGCCCAAGCTGCCACACTGCCGGTTTTCGCTGCGTTAGAATATATTTTCACGGCAGCCGCACTTTTTGCCGTGGGTGGATAGATACTATTTTCCATTTACGTCATTGGTGCCTCTAACACGGCTGGACTGACCACCCCTAGAAGCACGCACATGCTTTCGTCTGAAACGATAGCGACGCCGCAATATTCACATCTCATTGATGCGCGCACTATGAGAGGGGCAGCCAACCGGGAAGGGCACGCGCCAGAAGGTGGCCAGCCAGGCGCCTCGGATTGTGAGGTAGAACGAACAGGCTTGCAACGTCAGGCAAGGATGAACAAGCACTAAATTAAACGCTACCTGCCAAACGAGACGTTACACTCTGACGTGGCGCTTGATCTCTAATGCATCAGCAGTAAGGCTTCCGCATTCAAGTCGTCTTTGCGGTAAAATTGGAGATCTTCAGAGTTTTATTTTGTTTTACATCTAGAACTGTACTCAGAACATCACGATAACAGTGAATATGTGTCCGGTATGTCCCAACCAGGTGTATTCGTACACAGGGATCCCAAGCATTGTAATCGCAATTATAGCAAAGGTGGGGTTGAATGCGATCATATATTAAAATTGGCCTCCTAAGAGAAATAAAAGATTGATTTCCTTTGTTTTTATGTTCTTGGTATACCAAATGAATTGAGGAGGATTTATTGCGTTGAAACAGGTGCGAATAAAGGATAAATAAATAACGTGAGGCAATTCAGTTATATTAGCCTTCTCTCAATTCTTGTCAAACTTTTGAGAAAGGCAATTTATAATTAAAGAGCGCTCTCTCATTTTATCAGAATGTCTTGGAGACTATTTAGTTTAACCTATGCATGAAAAGAATTTTGCAGAACTTGAAAGGGACATCACAAAGACGAAAGGAGAGATCTAGCACAAACTGTCAACTGTTTCATGGACCACAGCGCATCACTTATGTAGGCAATCCGAACATAACTGCGCAGTCGAGCACCAACACTTCCAGCACTAACGCACCAAATGAATAAAAAAGACGTGTATTTACAGCAAAGTATTATTGGGCATCACTTGCACAGCTGTTACCTTTCGCTTTTATCATAAAAGCTCCTAAAGCTTACCGATTGCACGTGGTTTAGGTATATACAGCCTTGAATTATAAGATGAGAAAATTGTGCCTCACATCCACAGGCTGTGCAGAAAGCGTGCAAATGAGACCGTTATTATTTTTCATAGGCAGCTGGTGTTCACGTGCGCGGCCGTTTATGCAGTGGCCTTTCTGTTGCACATAATATTTCTCAGTGAAGCGGAATCCGGTAAAGCACTAGCAGATATCATTGCAAAGCCGGCTTGGCATGCTTCTTGCCACAAAGGCTCGCGCACTTCTCGTCGTATGAAATTTGTGAGCACAACGGCAAGGGCTTCTTAGGGGCAGAAAACGGCATGCTGACTCAGTGGCGGTTGGCAACCTTGTTCCGGTTGTGTGTCACCCGGCGAAAATAGGCTAACACGGTGGTTTCTTAAACTAACACCGTACGATGAGCGTTTCTAACCACCGCGCAGTGCATGTACTTTCAACGTGGTTCCCTCATATTCAATACGAATCATGGGGTCTTTCTTCATTTTTAGTGGACGACTGGCGAGGCGTTGGATTCACCGAACGCCTATGCAGTGGCACTTCCAGAGGGAGAGGGGTGGTATAGACAATCGCCCCCTCCTCCCCCATCCAAATTTCATCAGCCTCCCCCTCTCTTTAAAGCTTGTAGTCCACTTCTTATCACCCATTGGGACAAATAAGTGAAACCACTGCGAGCACACATTAACAGTATATATGCTATGAAGGGGTATTCATGCTAGTAAAATAATAGGTCATGACCACGCCCCCATCTCCAATGTCACTTCAGGCGACCCCCCTCCTCTCTAAAAATAGTCGCTGGATCCATCCCTGCTCCTGCGGTGCATAGGCCTCCAAATAATAGCTGACTCAGACCGCACCGCTGATAAAGATATGGGATGAAGACGTTCATTTGCGAGCCGGGCAATGTTTTCGAAACTTCTGCTATTTCAAAACAGTGCACACCACGCTCGACGGTTCAAACCACTAGCAAAGCAGGAACCGCACAACACATACAATGTCCGACGTATTTTTGGCGTGGGTGTTTCCCCTGGTTGTTATGTAAGCTCTGCGATTTCCATCAAGTATAGATGACATTTAGAATAGGTCTCTTTTACGGAACCGCGTAAGCACTATATACCCGCCATATATTTTAGGATAGCCCCGCTGCGGTGCCATAGTGGCGAAGGTACTCGGTTGCTGACCTGCAGTCATGGGGTCGATTGGCGGCTGCGGCATCTGCATTTTCGGTGGAGGCGAAAATGCTGTAAGCCCGTACTCTCAAATTTACGTGCACGTTAACGAACCCCAGGTGGTCGTAATTTCTGGAGCCATCCACTTCGGCGTCTCTCATAATCATACGGTGGTTTTGTGACGTTAGGTACCCGACATATCAGTGATTATTTTACGCCAACTTGATGTAATATGCTTCTCCAAACCGTGAAAGTTACAGAAATTATTTCGCTGTGATTGTGATTACAAGCAATTGCTATTTTTACTGAAGCATAATTATCCCTGAAACGTGTCATGTAATTTTGTACTTAGTTTTTACTTGAAGAACCTAATTATTACCTGTTAATCGGTATTAGATGCTGTGTTAAAAAAAGTACCTACTCACACAAAAATAAATCTGCTTCAGTATATTCTGCAGCACGCTCTCTAAATATCGGTCGAACCTATACAGTGCCTGCTGAGAAAAAGGCACACAAGTACAATAAAAGCATGTTTATAGATAATCGCGTACAAAGCGGTAAATGTGCTTTATTTCAAATTGAAGGACATTTTATAGGCATGAGCCATAAACTTAACAGAAATATCACTTCTCCTTACCGAGTTAAGGCGTCTGGTCAGGCCAGCCTCCTTTGTCGCAGTCTTGCCAGCGAAGTACCGTCGACGCCAGCTAAGTGCGCGTAGGCCCTGCATTGTGTGGTGATCTGGCGAAATTCATAACGAGTTCAGCACATTCACACGAGCTATATTGCTATCATTAAAGGTGATCGCATCATCAAGACTGCATATTTTCTTTGTTAGGTGTCCGATAAACACGTTTTTAGAGGGAAAGTTGCTATGAGATCTAAACTCGGGTCACGCACGGTGCCGTAGTTTTCAGCTGCTGCCACCGCTGGTGTCTATAACCACTGTCGCGAAATAAGAAAAAAAACCTAGTACCAAGGTGACAGTGACACTGCAAGCTAGGTCCACTGCTTGCTAGTTCAGTATTCTACCATTGAGCCAGGGTGGTGCTTAGGACTTGATCGCGAATTTGCCTTAGGTAGGCTTGATGTCGGGAAAGGAATCACAATAATATGTGTAATAAGCGCCTTCGAACAGCAAAACAACAACAAAGCATCAAACTGCGAATAGCCGAGCGAGGGGGTCGTTCAATGCTCCAATCCATTACAAAGGTTTGTTTTTGATCACCCATAAACTGTGGTGCATACCCACTTCAGGCATAATTTCTAATCGTCATCAGCTACTGCAGGAACCATTGGCACAAAATTCCTTGCAAGTGCTTAGCGGATACAACGTTTCCCAGAAGAATGACGAAAAATAGCACAGTGAATGTTGAACTACCAACCAGAAGTATTAATAGTAATAACGCCATCGTGGATACCCAGCAAGTGTGCTTGCACCGGTTGCCCAATGAGTGTTTAGAAAAGGCTCTGAAAGGCCGCTCTTGTAGCTCTCGTTGTCACTGTGCAGCGCCTTCCGCGCAGGCCTGGCGTTGTTCGAGAGCGCGCTCCCACGCGACATTGTTGAACGACTCGGGTTTTGAGTTTTCCTATGGAGGCATTTCGCAAGTAATTCGGGATTAGCAAGTCGCTCATAAATTGGCTTAACTGCCTCAAGAACAGATGCTGGTAGGCGTTCTTTGTGAACGTATGGTTCACCAATGAACTGGGCTTGGTTGAATTTGCACCAGGTGCCAGATTCCTTCGGGCAAAAGCCGTGGGATGGTATGGTATCCGTTGATGCCATGTGGAAATATGTGGCCCAGACAGCCTTTCGCATGTCCTCTAAGCTGCCTATATTTCTTCTAATGGCTAAACCATGATACTTTTGGAACTCTGCGAACAACGCACGCAACGCGTCCAAAACAACAATTGCAAAAACAAAAAAAGCGCCCGCAAAGTACATTATCTGCGGCTAAACATTGACTCGGCACATGCAGCACTTGTTGCCAGACCAATTCTCTTTCCACTAAGCTTGTCCAAAGAATAGTGACCTTCATTTCGGCGCGTTTTTAGCTGTCCACGGGGGCACTCAGGTGAAGCGTACCAAAGAGGGAAAGCAGGCCGCCGCATAGATTTCGAAATATGTGATTTTTAGACAAAACATTGTCGCGCTAGAACAAACAAATGCCGTTCATAAAAGGCTGCAAACTCTTATTGAGCAAAAAGTAAAAAACAAACTTGTTTTTGTTTCGATATTTTCGCTTGCCCTGTCACCTAAATACTTCGTGCAAAAAGTGCACATCGTTCAAAAACGCAGCAACTGATCTCATGTTAAAAGCGGAGTTTTCTATTTAAAACAGTGCTTTTAATTATAGGCTCTATCCCACCGCCCTCCACGAAGATGTGTCTAACAGACAGGGTTCACCACAATCACCACAAACAGTTGTATTATCACGAGTGAAGAGATGGCCGGGAGTGTGTTTTATAGGCGTGTCCTATTCTAAGTCGAAAGAAATATGCGTCATTATATATGTCGCATTTTCTTTAGTGGTGCTCATCATCTTATTTGGTGCTTAAAGAGGTGAAGCCTGTTAGTCCTTTCAGTATTCCTCATTTACTGCCAATGGTCTTTCAGTTTGTTGCACGAGTAAGGCTCCAGATTAAAGCAGGAACTTCTACCAAGAAGATAGTGGAATTCGTAGCGTTTCAAGTTGCAATTTTACTTTCAAGCATATTTTTTTTAATGCCTCTTTGTCCAGTCACCCAGCACAAGAAAATGTACAGCTTTAAGACACACGATGTGCACAAAACAGAGCAAAGCTTTAGTTCAGCAGGGAATCTTATGTTATTAAATGACTTTTAGCCCTTAAGACAAATAAAGAGTCTGAAAATATAACAGATATAGGTAGGTTTTTTGTACGTGTGACAGTGGATGGTATTGCATAGACTTCTGCATGCGGTAAATATGCTTGTTTCTGGATGAAGAATGCCAGATATCAGGAAATCTAGGCGCACAGCTGCTTACAGAGCATCTATTTAGCTTTTGCTGCCCTCGACATAACTGTGTACGGGCGTAGTATCGACGTGCTTGCGCCATCTTAGTGCCGAGCTATTCCATCGTGATCTGGGGCTTAATTACTCCTTCAAAACGACAGCGCCTTTCTTAATGCTCTCGCCTATTTCATAAAACGAGATGTGGCTTTGCTCTCCCTGATGCCGTCTTTAACATTGTAACAGCCCCGTGTTACACATCTGCATAATTCATGGAATCTACATTGCATTATTACGCCGGCATCTTACCGATACTCGAAGCTGGCGCACACCAGTACGCTGGAACTTGCTGTTGTCGAGGAAGAGTGTATGAGATCCTTTTTTTAAACGTCTGGATACGCCAAGCTGCTTTTTTTTCTCCTTTGTAGGAGTCTTAATATCAGTGGGATTTTTCCACGGGCCCTGTCAAAATGTTTTGTACGTTAGAAGTCGTCAAGATCGATCCTATATTGCCATATTTGTAACTTAAAAAAAGCGAGTGAAAGGGGAGGGGGTAGTGTAGTTTGATGCAGAAGCAAACATAATGCTGGAAGGAACGACCACTTGATTCATAGTAACTATCTGAAGCTTTAGGTCCCAGGACAACGACACGGTTATAAAAATGCCGTAATAGAAGGATCCGGAATATCGGCCATCTTGTGTTCTTTACGCACACTGACAGCGCACAGAGTGACGGCCGGCTTGACTGCACCTGCGCGCGGTTCCTTCCTTTGAAGCGAGCGCGCAGGTGCAGTCTAGAACGGCCGTGTAATGGTAGAGGGCCACATGGCAGAGGCCCACAGTACGTGGGCCTCTACCATTTCGCCTCCGCCCAAATGTGAGCATCTGCGGAGAATTCGCGACCTTCGGGGTGAGCCACCGAGAAGCGTCCACCGGGGCGAAACAATGAAACAATTGCGATCAGTAAAATGACCAATTAGGTCGCCTTCCTCACAGTGGATGCTCTCTGTGGAACCTTTTTTTTAAGTCCATAGTGGCGCTACAAAGGTCTCGAAAGAGGTTTGCGCATTGTACGGTGGTCAACTCTCATGTATGGACGACGGTTGTGCTCGCGTCGAACTGCACGAGAGAGTATCTGAAGGTTGGAACGGGCTACATCTGACCATCCTTGGTCCACATCTGAGCACATATCTTGCCTTGGTTGATGGCATTATATCACACCGAGAACAGTTCATTTTTTGCTTCTTTTGTGTTTGCATAAACCACTGAGAGTGCTTTAGACGGCCAAAGGGGTTGCATCCGCCAAGATAAACAAATATAAAAAATGACAGGAAGGTGTTTCGCTGGCACCACGTATGCTCACTCGGAGCTCATTCATGACTGCAGTCTGCAATATTCATTCGTGCAGTTTACAAGCAGGACGCCTGCCATTCTAGATATCAGAATTGACCACTGTATCGTGCAACAATATCTGCCGGTTTCCGCTGCTGTTGGCTATTTGTGTCGGCAGCCAAAGTGTTTGACTTTGGCGTATTCTTATTATTTTTCCACTTAGCATCATCTATGCCGCTACACGGCAGACGTGACCTCTCCGAGAAGCGCGCGCAGGCTTTCATTTGAAATAAGTAAGCGACGCCCCAAAATTCGCATCTCAATTACGCGCAGTATGAGAGGGGCGCAAACCGTGAAGGGCACGCGCGAGAAGACGCTCAGCCAGGTTCCTAGTGGATTCTGATGTATAACGAAGAGGTATGCCACGCCAAAGAGGATGAACAAGCACGAAATGGAACGCTACTGCCAAGGCTCCGTCGGTCTATGGCATGACGCGTTGATCTTTAATGCACCCATGCAGCAGTAAGGCTTCCGCATTCGAGTCATCTTTTCGGTAGAATTAGAGATCTTCTGTACTTTTTCTTTTACAATCAGAACTGTATTCTGTAAATCACGAGGACAATGAATATATGCCCAGTATACCCAAAGCATTGTAATCACAATAATATCAAAGCTTGTGTTGGTTAAGATGTACTTATAGGAAAAAAATAAGATCATTTTTTGGGTTTTATGTCCTTGGCCTACCAATTGAATTGAGGTAAATTTATTAACTATGCACTGAATGCATTGAATAGCTAAGAAAGAAGAAATAACTAAGGCGAGGCAATTTTAAATATATTAGCCTTTTGTCGTTCCATGTCAAACTTATGAGAAAGGCAATATATAATTAAAGAGCGTTTTCTCATTTTATCAGAATGTCTTGGGGAGCTATTTAGTTTAAATCTATGCATAAAATAATTGCGAAAATTTTGAAAGGAACACCACAAAGACAAAAGAACAGGTCTAAACAGACTGCCAACTGTTTCATGAACCACATCGTATCACTTATGTAGGCGATCCGAACAGACTGCGCAATCAAGCACCAACACATCCAGCGCTAACGCACCAAATAATAAAAAAGACGTGTATGCCCGCAAAGTGATATTAGGCATTACTTTCACAGCTGTTACCTTTCGCTTTATGATCAAACTTTCTAAGGCTCCCGATGCACGTGTTTTAGGTATATACACCCCTGTAATATAACACAACGAAATCGTGGCCTCACATCCACAGGCTGTGCAGAGAGCGGACAAATTGATTGATATCTGGGGTTTAACATCCCAAAACCACCATATGAATATGAAAGACGCCGTAGTGGAGAGCTCCGGAAATTTCGACCACCTTGGGTTTAACGTGCACCCAAGTCTGAGCACACGGGCCTACAACATTTCCACCTCCATAGAAAATGCTTCACTGTCCCTAAACCCCGAAGCTTGGACTATATCCCTTCTCTTTGAGTATAGGGTGAAGATCTTCACAGCACATTATCAAATCTTCAGCCGTTCCTACTTCTCTCCACACGCACTACACAACGTGTCTTTGCCTTCGCGTTTGGCTCGGTACGTCTTGGTTCTTACTCCAATTCTGGCCTCGAACAGCAGAGACTACCCCTAGAAAATTCCATACATATTTTACTTTGTAATTTTGTGCTTGACAGTTTGGTAGGTCTCTAACGATGATTTCGTAAGCATTCCAATTTTGTTACGTGTCCCACTGTGTTTCCTTCACCTCTTTTTACCGATGTTTTCTGGTTGGCTTGGTATTCTGGTGTTGTCAAATATTTCCTTGACAATTTCGAGTTCGCTCTACTCCATTTAGTATCAACATCCTTTTGTACAAGTAGTGAAACATTCTTAGCCCAACGCTCTTCTCCCATTTTTCTCATCGCTCCACAAGCTCTATCTTGCTGCTACTTCCCTGCCCTCGAACGATGTCCACCATGTGTCAACGTGTACCCCTTGACTTGCGGTATTCCAGTGAGCTCCCCAAAGCAAGCCTACCTAAGCCACATTGTTTAATTTACAATCGTGCTTGAACCTCTGATTTCATGCACAAGACCGCATAGGTGGAGAGCAACACGGCGCGTCCTCTGCTACTGCACTTTTGGTTTGAGGCCAATTCCTTCCCGCTTCAAGATGCCTGCGACGCGGTGTAGTCGGGGCGGAACACAGGCATTCCTACCGCACGTTTGTTTCCGTTTGTCAGCGAGTGTGTTCCTGAAATATTTTTGCAAATGAATAGACGATATTTCGCAATTTTCCGAGAACGAAGCGAGAAGTGGAAATGGGCGAACACAAGGTACGGTGAGAGGTGGGTTTAGATCACGTTTATATGCTTCGAATACGCGGCGATGTTTTGCCGAATCACGTCGGTTTATTATTTTTGTCACAATTGGTGGCCACCTCAAATCACTCAAACACGTAAACCCATACTTCTAAATGTAAATGTATGTTCATAACATAAGTATCCATACTATGTCCGATCAAGTACGCCGATACAGTATATTTCCATAGCATACTCTGCATCTCCTACTGTCTGTCAAAATATGGAAACAGTTTAGCGCGTAGAAGGCCCGTGGCACAAAACGACTTCTCAGTTAAAGGTTTCGGAAGACGTAAATTGATTGAAGTCTCTTTCGAAGCAACGAATTGCATAGTGTGACGTCTCTATTATGTCAGGCTAGCAAGCGTGAAGTGAGATAGGCTGTGTTGTACTCCGACTCATAACACTGAAGGCTATGTTTTAGAAGTGTATGTTGAGCCGGTATTGAAAAACACTGTTGGTGTGTGTGAGCGAACGGCACGAAAAGCAAGGTAAGACGTAAATGAAACCACAAAACTGCGAGCACATTCAGTGATTTTTAAAATAAGGAACTGTTCATACTGTTCCAATTCAGTATTTTTAACCCGAGATGATACATTTGCAGCTCAAAACCTAAATGTTTTCTACGTACCTGTGAGCAGCATCAAAAAAAATAGACGAATGTTTCATGACGCTGTGATGAATAAAGAAACCTACGTGTGCAAGAAAACAGGTGCGAAAACCATTTTCTGCAAATTATTACGCACATTGTCCGGACGTGCGTTCTCCTTCATTGAAAAAATGACAGCTCGCAGCATAACTATTTCGTAATGACTGCTTTTGTTATTGCTGCATCAGTCCTTGATAGAGGAATCGGGACTACACGGGTTCCTTCATGGGATGAGCGGGCTGCTCATCGGCTAATTGATTTCCCGGTAATACCGATATGTCCAGGCAGCCATTGATATATAATATCATGCCCTCGTGCTAGACCTTCATGATGGCAATGTCTTATTTCTTGTACCAATTGGTCATGACTCCTCCTACGCATGGCCGACTGCAAACTGTGAAGCCTGCTGGCTCGAAATCTCACACGCACGTTCTGGTCGTCTACCAGCTTCCAAACGTGTCAATTTTATGAACTGGACCCTTCGCTCAAGCTAAAGCTACCATCACAACTTTCCCGCTCCGATGCGACACTGTTATGCCGCCTTTGGTTGGGTGTTGCATTTACAAAGGTGTACTCCTTTCGCATTGGTATGGCAGACACTCCTACATGCGACTACTGCGGAGCTGAAGAGACCATCGAACACGTCCTGTGCAGCTGCGCTTGCTACGACACACAGCGATGCCAGCTCCGGATGGTTTTGAATCAACTTGACCCCGGACCATTTTGTGTGCAGAAGATACTAGGACCTTGGGCATCTGCCTCAGTTGCGCAGAAAGCAACTAAAGCACTGCTACTTTACCTAAATTCAACAAACCTGAGCGACCACAAGTAGACTGTGTGTGCTCCCCGAGTGTGCTCGTGATTGTGTGTACCTTCTCATCTCTCTGCAACCTCTTTTCTTCCCTTTATCCCTTCCCCAGTGCAGGGTAGCAAACCGGATGTCCGTCTGGTTAACCTCCCTGCCTTTCCTTGCATCTTTATCTCTCTCTCTCTTTTGTTCTTCATTAAGGGCTGCATAGCACTCCAATGTATTTTGCAACAATTGTTAGAAAAGACCGTGTGCTATAGCTAATAGGATGAACACGCAGAAAGCGACAACAGTGGCGAAATGGCCGTTCCAGCGGCAGGGCATCTCAACTGGAAAATGGAAGTCGATGCAGACGGGCGTCATAGCCCACAGTCCTTTGCATGAGCCATGATTTTGCTATCCACCTATTGCCGAACTTCTAACCTGGAACCATGACCCCTTTTAAAATCCCTCTCACGACGATGCATTCATCTATGAAAAGCTGCATTCGTGTTGCCCTTAGTATTTACTTATCTTTCGTGCTCCCATAGGTACTCAGTCTCAATGTTTATCTATACGCTTAAAATTTTGTATATTTCCTCTATCTCTGACCTGACTTAGTGTATCTTATGCTCATTGCCTTCGTCATAGTTAAAGGTCATGAATGCTAATATTTCTTTATACTGAACTTAAAATTTAACCTATATCTGCATCATTACCGCAAATGTCTATCAATTCTGCAGATTCTACTTGTTGTCTCCTATTAATGCCATAAAATCTAAACACTCAGTGATGGTAATAACTGTTCAACGTGCTTCCTTCCTTGGCAAAAGAGAGCTGAAGCCGAGCATGGGTGCGCCATCTAGCAAATGGTCAGAGCTTTCCTTGGTCGGTCAACAAAAAGCTTGAGTGGCCATTTTTACGAAAGTAAATTTCCCTATGCGATGATTACGCAAATTTGTTTACATCCCATCATTATCTGGTTATTGGAATGATAGCTGCACAAGACTACCCTCTAGTTAACTTTCGAAATCTATGGGATGCATTAGACGTTGTGCTATAGAGGAAAGTATTGCCAACGCCAATGAAGTGGTATTCTTTGTACGTTATATACAACGCATACGCCTGGGTTTTATAAAAGCATTTAGTACGTATTACTCTACTATGGAAAAGCAAGAAGCCGTCCCGGTAATGACTGGATGAAAATCAGTGAACGCAGCCGCAGTGTTTAAGAGAATCTTATTGCAGAATAAATACACATGTATGTTTGAGCACTTAGAAATACCGATTTAGACTACTAAGTACTCTGCTATAGGAGAGCATGGAGCTGTCCCGTGGGAATGTTTAGAAAAAACTGGTTAACGATTTAGAGCACTTGGTACTCTACTATGGGAGAGCTTAAAGCCGTCCCGTAGATATTAATACGAGGGACACCCTACAAAGGTGCATCGTAGAAATAGGGGGGGGGGGGGTAGAGATAGGGGGTAACGATTAGAGTACAGGGTACTCTACTATGGGATAGCTTAAAGCCGTCCCGTGGATATGAATCCCTACAACATGCTTTGAAATGACTGCTTCATGGAGATTTCGTGCCAAGAAGTGTAACCTAAGTCATATGCCATCTTTTCAAGCGACCGTAGGTGCACCAGTGCGAGACAGTCTTCGCATAAAAACAACGCAAGTACAAAAGATTGCAAAACCGCACGCGCAAAGAAACAGTTGGCGACGTGTCTGTAAAAAATGATTTTTATACTAACTATTCAAGAAAGCTGAAAAAAAAGCGAAAAAAATAATAATAGTAGCGCAATTTTCGCCCATAATTTTCACGCCGTGTGGGTTGAAGCAAGTGGTTCCAGCGCTCTATTGTGCTCAAGGGTCGTGGTACATTAACGGCGGTTTCAGTTTTGTTTACGGTTGCTCTTTCCACCGCGGCGTAGCACCATGGCGTCAATCTTCGACCTCGTGATTAGCAGCCCAATTACTTTTGCGCTATCAACAAGGGCGCTTCAAGTGCCCGCTCGATTGCCAAGTTACTTTTAACCGCAATGGAGGAGGCATACGATGCTAAGTAATGATAAAAAAATCACAGCATATTCCCAGAGTGAATGATGATGAGTTGGGTGAAGTTTCCATGCGTCCGTTCGTCTGCCCATCCAATCATCCATCCGTTCGTCTGTCCGTCCGTCGGTCCGTCTGTCTGTCTGTCTGTCTGTCTGTCTGTCTGTCTGTCTGTCTGTCGTTCTGTCCATCCATCCATCAGTCCATCTGTCTGTCTTTCCATCCATCCGTCCGTCCGTATGTCTGTCTGTCCATCCATCCATCCGTCCGCCCGTCCTCCTGTCTGTCTGTCTGTCTGTCTGTCTGTCTGTCTGTCTGTCTGTCTGTCTGTCTGTCTGTCCATCCGTCGATCTAGTGAACACTGCAAATACCACCATCTCGCATCTTTTCATGATATATTCTTTATATAAAGTACCGCCATCCAGCGGGCGTTCTAAGGACTAAGCAAGAGGTGGCTACTGCTAAAACACGGGACGTACGACCCACGGCGTAAGGAGCTTCCCATGAAAAGCCGCGCGCATCTTCCCACGGAGGGAAGTCAACTAAATGTGTTGTCGAGTGGCTGGGGTATCGCGTGAATGTTGCGGAATAGGTAGGGTTTGTGAACGTTTTATTGTTATTTCTCCTTTATTATTCTTATTTATCGAATCAAGGATAAGCGTTGCCTCAGCGAGTGCTGAGGACGCTGATGTTGGGTTGTGCCCAACTACTGGTGGAAGATACTGTTGCTTCCGTCGCATCTACACGAATCAAGCAAAGCGTGTAGTCAAGTGAAAGCCCAGTAAGAACGCCCTAGACTTAATTGCGAATGCGCGGTCCAGTGCCAGCATAACCGGGGTGGCAAGTGAACGGTTGCGCAGCGCGAGCAATAATTTGTTTACTAACAGACGCTGCCTGCGTCGGCCTTGCGAAGTGGGAGAGTATGAAGGGGTGCGACAGCTGGTACGAGACGCGAACATGCGCCGTGGAGGTGTGGACGGCGCCCTCGACGCCGGAGACGCGACATTGTCCGACTAAGAATTACTGCGCGTCTAATTATTAATCAGGGTAAGTGTTCCGGCGTCAGACGCCTTCACCCACGGAGGAAGGAAAAAGGTAAGGAGAGGGCATGCCCAGCTGGCGCAGGGCGTAGAAAATGTGGCGGAAATGACATCATGGCGGCCATATTCACTAGGCACAATGGCGGCGTTTCTATGGTTACGTGTTGCGCAGTGGAGCTGGTCTAGCAGTGAGCGGCCGCGGCTGGCGGCGGAATATGTGCCTCCCCAGGTCTCGTGCTGAGCCGTGGCGGACAATATCTGTGCTCTGCGCCGCGTTATTGGTTACGCAGTGTTCTCCTGGCTGTTACATTACTCTTAGCAACGTTTACAAATCCCTTTGTCCATCACGGGGTTTCAACAGTGCGTAGAACAAGTGCATATCCATGTGTCGTGCGGCGGATGACGTGGGTGAAGCAGTTAGTGTTCAGCGAAATTGCGTTGGGTACCATGACGAAGCTGAATGACGACGAACGCCTTGCAGGTCAGTGACGGTTGAGCAGTGCTCCTGCTTGTGACAACGGACGACGCTGTTGAGCCCAGCAAGACGCCGTGAGGACCATGTGTACATACGTAGTTACGTGTTGTGTGTGTACAGTAACAACTTGCATGTGCGTATTAAAACACCTTTTCTGTTCCGCTTGGTACACTCTCCACCAGCATTGCATGTAATCTCAACGTAACAGCAACCACGTTCAACTGTAACTAGCACCGTGCTCAAAGTCACCATGGTCGCAGAATGCTGACGCCGGTGAGTTTCACGCGGAACACGGGACACAGTGGCCGGATGCTGCGTCGGCCGCGTGGCGAAATGCAACCGTAGAAGGCGCACGACCGATCGTGTTGTCTGTACAGTTGCTGAATTATAGACGTGAAAGCACTGGCCGTTGTCAGTGCATCTAGCGCGCGTTCTCTCGAAGTTGCTTCGTTGTCGGCGAGCTGTTACTCCCTGTTATTACTTGGACGAAGCGATTTCGCTGAAGGTGTCCCGCTGGCTCAGAGTTATGAGCCCAGTTCCATTAGTTTCGGATCGTCACGACACACGCGCTGCGCAGCCCACGTGCTTTCCGAGCCGGAGAGGGAGTCGTGCCTTCTGCTTTACATTCGGATGTAAACAGCGAGGAGAACTTGCCTAGTCAATATGGCCGACTTCCGGCTTCATTTCGGCTTCACAACGAGTGACGTCAGGGCCTCTCCTTACCTTTTTCCTTCCTCCGTGCCTTCACCACTGGATGGCGGACATCGAGCTCCAGTCACGTGCTTTTCACGTGATCACATCGTGCTTGTTCCTATGCTACTTTATAAGGAGAACCGTCGTTGTCAGCGCACTCATTTCTGCTGAGAAACACTTGGCAGCCATTCCCAGACCAGACAGAGATAATAAAACACCTGCACAGCGGCCTACGTTGAACGCGCGCAGAAACCCAGAAAGTAAATGAATAATTTTTGGTTGCAGATAAAGCACTGCGCCCACACTTATGATGACACGTGGAAACTGCAACTCAAAAGCTATCTTTTTTTAGCCTCGCTCGAGGAGTACCAGCTCGAAGAGTACCTTCTTCCTAACTGATGTTTCCTTTTGGCTTGATATTCTGCTGTTGACTAAATACCTGCTTGAGAATTTTCGACTTCACTTCCTCCAAGTAGTATCAATATTCCTATGTCCCAGGAATGCACCAATGAAAAAATCTTTTGCAAAATTGTACTTTTTGGTTCCCTGCCCTTAATAAGAAAGGCAGAAAATTATGAAGCCGATAAATTGAGTGGTTGCCTGAAAATGTGATGGTACTCATTTGCGTACTCCTGGTCTTTTGAGGTTTCCAACATTGAGTGCTACAAAATTATCAGACTGAAATGATCCTCATGCTCTACGGGACGTCCACAGTCAAAGGAATGCACTACAGACGTTCTCGTTTATGCTACAACAGAGAAAAAAAGCTTTCACTACTCACGAAGACGCATCAGAGCACTCGTGCAGTACACAGTAATTTTCGTTTGCTCGTTTTGCGAATATGTCCAGACACACCACACTACTTTCCAAGGCTTCGTGCAAGCAACTCATCGTAATATTGCGAACACGAATCAGACGCACAGATATCGAATAAAGATGGTATGTGTCCTTTAAACGACGGTACCCACTGGGTACTCAGGGACCGAAAAAGTTATGTACAAGTAGCTGACAACTTTCTCAGCCCAACGCTCCTCTTTCATTTTTTTCAATCAGTCCTCAAGCTCTATCTTGCTACTAGCTTGGCTGCCCTCGAATGATGTCCATCCCATTCCACCCTGCACCCCTTACCTGGAGTAACCCGTGTGCTCCCAAAGCAAGTGCTATTTGCCACGTTGTTCGATTTTAAAACTTCTTTGAACCTCTCATTTTATGCGCAAGACTGCATTTCCGAAGGTCCAATTTGAGAGCAGCAGCAGCAGCAGAGGCGTAGAAGAAGAAGAAAAAGAAGAAGAAGAACGAGAGTAGTAGTAGTAGTAGTAGTAGTAGTAGTAGTAGTAGTAGTAGTAGTAGTAGTAGTAGTAGTAGTATTAGTAGCGGCAGCAGCAGCAGAAGGAGAGCCTGACTACGTCCGCTGCCGGATAAAGGCCTCTCCCATGTTCCACCACTCAACTCAATCCTCTGCTTTCCGCTGCAACTTTATACTCGTAAACCTTCTTATTTCATGTCCCTCTAACCCGCTTTTCTTATCTGGGAATCCAGTCAGTTACCTTTAATGACCGGCGGTAATCATCTTATCTTCTTGATTTGTACTATGATATCCTTAACCCCGGTTTTTTTTTCTTGAACAAAGATCTGTTGGGCCAGTAGCGAGAGGCTAGTGAAGGCCCATAATTCTTTGATTCTCAGGTACAAGTTCCCAATGGGGAGGCAGTATACATAAACTCAGCATCAAACAAAAGCAAAGAGTGCATTCTACAATAACTCGGAAAAGAAAGAAAAACATTATTTGGCACAATACGAGATACATCAGATGTAAATTGGGGAAAATCGAAAAATTTTATAGAGGTACACTTTTTTTACAGAAGGCGTGAAATTATTAGCACTTTTTACTTCATGAGGTATTGCGTTCCAAATTTTGGTGCCATAAAAATTGAGCAGCCGTTGACCTTACGTGTTCCGAAAAACTGGCATGTTGAAATAGATAATCGTTGCATTCCTTGTGTTGAGATTATTTGTAATGAACAAACTTGTTCATAACGAGTAATTCCTACGTAAAATATGATTTCCCAGAACGGCCACTTCATTTCACAAGTCATGGAGAATGGTAGTAGTCCGAGCTGATTGTAAAGCAAGTTATTTTTGGGTGGTCGTGTGTATGCAAGCCATAATGCATTAGGCCCTTTTAGTAAAGCGAATGATAGGATTTAGGTATGTTTTTATATGTACCATACCATGATTTGGAACAATATACGGTGTGACAGTCAAATATCGAAAAGTAAACAATTTTAAGAATGCTATGATTAAAACATGTTCTGCATTTTTTAGCAAGATAGAAGCAAACGCTAATTTGGTGCATATATAACATATGTGTTGTCTCCAGTTCAAGTTGCAGTCCAATAATACGCCTAAATACTTCATGTTCTCTAATTTTTCTATTGTTCTATTTACTAGCTGAATTTGCAAGCCTGTTGTGTGAAACTTGATATTACGGGAACGGAAGACTAAACATACTTTGTCTTGTCTCGGTTCAGTAACAATTTATTACTTGCAAGCTATGCTGATATGCTATATAGCTCGCTATTTATTCTATTCTGGAATTCACTAAGGGATTTCTCTGAGAATGATAGCGCTGTATCATCGGCATAAATAACATAATTTATTATTATAGGGCTGAAGGGAGGTCATTAACGTATACCGAGAATAATATGGTCCCTAACACTGATCCGTGCGGAAGTCCCTCAACAATAGTGAAACAATAGTGAAATAGGAAGCAAATGAACAAATCCTAACATATTGTTTTCGACCACTTAGGTAGCTTGAAAAAAGGTTAATTTTGTACGTTCTCAATTTTTTATAGGTATAGAATGACAGACCGTGTCGAGCGCTTTTTTTTTAAATCTAAAGTCATCCCCATGGCAAACTCGTTCTTGTGTAAAGCTGCGTATTTATTCTGCGTTAGTTCTAACACTTCTGATGACGTTCACCTATTAGTTCTGAAACCCTGTTGCAATTCTGTTAGAAGCTTGCTTTGGTTTAGGTACTGCTTAAGCTAATCCGCGATTACTCTCCCAAATACAGTATTTAAGATACTAAGCACAGATATAGGTTGATAGCTTACCGGTTCATTGATCTCATCAATTTTGTACATAGGAGAGACTCTTGCATTATTTAAAATGTCAGGGTATAAGCCTCGGCCTTTTGACTTGAAAAGTTTTTCGTGGGTACTGGTACTAGGTAATTTCATCATGGCTGGTAGCCATAATAAAATTACTCGTACTCACGAAAAAAAGCATACCTGATAAAATTGAGGTTACTGTATGTTCGTCCACTTCATTCAAGATGAGCTTCGAATGATTGACCTGCCAATGGACAATGCTTTCAGTGGCTAGAATATGGTCCGCTAACTTGGGACTGACACTAGTGAAGTACGCATTGATAGTATCGGCACACTGGGCATCAACATGTTCAGGGGGGATCAGCTTTTTACTCGCGATATCCGTTACTCCTTTTATAACTTCCCACAACTTTTTTACTGCCCTGTGCTTGTTGTACTATGAACACGTTGTATTCCTTCTTCTGTCTCCGCATAAGAACTACTACTCGATAACGAGATATTCGAAAATTTTGCAAATAATAAGTGTTGCCTTTCTACTTCTTGCAATTTTGGTACCACCAATCGCTTTCTTTGATAGCAGTGAGAATGGAGTTATTCATCCAAGGGCACAAATGTTCCTCATATTTGCTTTGGTTTATGTGTTGTGTACTGAGATGTTATCTGTGTTAAAGCAGTTGCAAATTTTGGCGTATTCTATATGAGTGTCACTGTTAAACACATAGTGAAAATGTTTTTCTTTAATTGTCTGCCACCGTATTTCATAACTAATACTTCGAGTTGCTGAGTAGTTATTTTTAGCAAAACTATTTTTTGCATACTGTAACAGTGCAAAAAACAGTGTAGTGGCTCGTATCATATACGTCAGAAAATATGTTATCACTGTTGCACAAAACATGATCTATAGTTGTAGATGCACTGGTTCAGAATCTAGTGAGTTCACGGATTGTATTCTTAAAGCTATATGACTGCAGCCGGTGTAAGTATTCAGAATTTAGGTCTTTGCCGACGCCAATGTTAAAATAGCCAACAACAATGCATAGCCCTTAGTACTGAGGGTGCAAAGGTTAGATTCCAATGATTGTTAAAAAGTCGGCGGACTCGAGCTTGGCCGTCGGTATATTATACCAAACAACCACACTTGAATGTAAACGAATAAAGAGAGAGGCAAGTGAATTGTTACTGATTTCAATATCTGGGAGTACCGTATAACAGAACTGCTGGTTAATTAGTAAAGTCACTCCACCACCACATGATTCAGCATCCCCAGGATTGCTTATAAGACTGTATCTGGGAATGAAGATGTGCTCGCCTTCTCTAAGCCAAATTTATGTTCAACCAACAACATCAAAAGCAAAATTATGCTGCGCTAAAAAGGAACACAACATGTCTTTGTTTCTTCGAAAATTTTGAATGTTACAATGAAGTATGGATATGCACCATGTCTCGTGAAATTTGCACTCAACTTCACGACTTGAAAACGTCATAGTTGTTGATGTGATCAAAGCTGAAAAACGAGAGTCCTCTAAACTACCTTTCGGAGGTCGTGCTCAGAGGTGATGTGAAGTACACGAGAATTTTCGGGTTTCCGCATTAGAATTTTGGCCTGTGATACAAACATATAATTCAAAATATTCTCTCTTCTTATCTGGCATGCATGTGTGAGAAGAAGCTTATTCTTTTGGCACAGATGTTTTTTGATGAATATAGCCTCATTGTTTTGGAAGACAAGTGTGGTGGTAGACAATCTCTCTTTCTTGGCATTCCTGATCATTTTTTCTCGGACTGCAATAGAAGTAAATCTTACCACAATGTTCTGTTGAGCTTTATTTTTGGTCGGAACATGGTGCACTACATTGATGTCATCAGCACTAATATCCATTTACAAGGAAGTTGCTAATTTGTGCATCATGTCTGGAGATGATTCAATTGATGACATAGGAACATTTCTAATTTCAAGTTGTTCCGACGACTGTATTAATTGAGTTTGAATATTTCTAGTCGCATTACATTTACTTCCCCCAGTAACTGCCAAACATCCCCAATATTGCTAGCCTGCTGGTGTTTCACTTCTGATAGATCATAATACACATTGTGTACATCAGTCTTAAGTTGTAAATGTTAATGACAGTGATAGTAGTTCATGACATCGATGGAACTCTTGGTGACGTGCATGTTTATCTGAGACTGCTTGATGTCTTCTACTAAGCACTGAATGTGCGATCTGATGATGTTGTTATGCTTTCTAGCTTCGACGCCAAGTTGACCAAAACATTGGCTAGTTTCTCAACAGTACTTGGTGGTTTGTCTCCAAGAGCCTCTCGAAGTAGATTCAGTGGGTTTTTCACTCATTGCAAGATTCATTCAACAAGGTAACAATGTAACATGGAGAGCGAACCAGGAGCTATAAATTGACGTTACTATATACGTAAAAACGCTTACGTATCTGCAATTACACAAGAAGTGGCTTTATTATATCTCTGATTCTATGTGCTGCCTGGATCGCTCTGAAGCAATTCTGGCTCCGAATAAACCGAGCTTTTATAGCATGAAGGAGATGCGTCGTTTGCCACAACAGCCGTTCTACGCAGCAGACATTGGAGCTTGATCATTTGTTGGCGCTGTAGTTCCGCCAAAGTCCACCGGTTGAGTCACACGCCTGTTTATCACGCCCTTTACAATCAGCCTTTTGTAGATGAGTCACTCCAATGCGCTGCCAGAGGCTCAATGAGAAGGAGCCTGCAATCACACAAGAAGCGGGTTTAGTACATAACTGATGGTGTGTGCGGCCTGGATCACTCTGAAGTCACCTGATCTACTCAGCTCTCCTTTTGTCTTTCAAGATTACACCTATCATTTTTTTTCCATCCTCACTGCATCGTACTGAATTTAAGCTGAACCCTCTTTGTAAGCATCCAAGTTTCTGCTTAGTAAGTAAGTATCGGAGAGATGCAGTTGTTATATACGTCCCGCTTGGGAGATGTTGCAATCTACCAATACTGATTTGCGAGTGCTTGCGGAATGTGCTTCACGCCATTTTTATTATTCTAGTTACATCAATATCATGGTTTGGCTCCACGGCTATCACCTGTCCTAAGTAGACGTAGCCTTTTACAACTTCAAGAGCACTATTACCTGTCTCGAAGCGCTGTTCTCTTTCGAGGTTGTTGTGCGTTACTTTGTTTCATTCAAATAATTTGCAAGCCCCCCTTTCTGCTATCCTCATTAAATGAATAATCATGAGTTGCAATTTGTTCCTATAGTTACTCAGATATTCTTTATAATCGCGAAACACAGGTTACTCTCAGGTCTCCATTAGGACTTATCCCTAACTCCCCCCCATTCTAGGCCTCTGAAAAACTCCTGTAAGCACGTGTTACATAGCATATGGGAGATTGTACGCCCTTGTCATACACCCTTCTTGATTGATATTTCTTAGCTTTCATTATGGAGGCACTATGGTGGCAGTTGATCCTCCATAGATGTCTTCCAGGTTGTTTATGTGTGCTTCGTCATCGCCATGATTCCGACATGTCTGCATGACTGCTCATATTTCAGCTGAATCAAATGCCTCCTCGTAGCCTCTATGTATAGCAGTTGCCAAGAGGCAAAGCTGCTGGTGAGGATCAGGTAACACCAGATCTGCTGAAGACGGAAGACAGATTGTGTTAGAAGAACTAGCCGCCCTGTTATGAAGTGTCTGCTGATTGGGGAAGGTAACTGAATCTTCGAAGAATGCTAACATCCCTGAAGACATAAGAAAGAAGGCGACAAGGACTTCAAGAATTACAGGCCGATATCAGCTTGCTGTTCGTCGTATACAAGCTATTTACAAAGGTAATTGCTAACAGAATAAAGAAAACATTAGAATTTAATCAACCAGAGGAACAAATAGAATTCCCAACTGGCTTCTCAACAATCGATCTGGGACCATGACCCTTTTTCTAACCCCTGTAACAAAGTTACACCTATTGTAGTTATACATTGCGCTATTTTTCAGTACAGCTGAATTCTGGTTGCCATTAGTCAGTGCGTATTTTTCGCGTTCCCTTAGGTACTCAGCCACGTTTTACCAACAAGCCCAGATTTTCGTTTATCTACTATCTCTAGCCTGACTTCCTGTACCAGGATTTAAAATCCTGATTGGCAATTTTTCTGCTGTACCTCAAATTTATTCTAACTCCCTCATTACCACAGATGTCTATCAATCCCTGCAGATCTTCCTTCTTGTCAGCTATTAATACTACGTCATCTGCATACGTCAATGCAGATAATAACTGTTAAACGTGCTTTCCTTCCTTGGTAAAAGAGAGGCGGAAGTCGAGCAACTGATAGTAGAGGGTCTAGCTGTTGGTCAGACCCTCTCTTGCTCGGCCGCGAAAAGGCACGAGTGTCCACTCTTTACGAAAGTACATTTCTCTGTACGAAGACTATGCAAATTTGTTTACTTCATCATTACCAAGGTCAGCGAACGATAGCGGCGCCAGAGTGCCCTCTAGTTACCTAGACTCAAGCATTGTAGCATTATCTCTTCTGTAGGGGAAAGCCTTGCCAGCGCCACTGAACTGACACTCTTTGCGAATAATTCAACACAGCTGAAGCTGTGTGTTATAAAAACTAGTGAACGATTAAGAGTACGTGGCACTCTACTATGGAGAGCAGAAAGCCGTCCTGGTTACATAGCGGCACGAATTTCAGTCAATTCGCGTACCAACAGTCATTATTACTTGTGCATAGCCTTGAAGCCAAGCTCCGCAACGTTTGATGTTTATGACCTTGTTAAACCACCATAGGTGCATTAGTGTATAAAAAAGTTTACAGAAATGTAATGCAAGTAAAAAAATAACTAAAAACTTAACTTCAGACGCGAAGAAGCGTTTGGAAAGTGTATGTGACAAAAAACTTTTATACGAACAGTATGAAAAAGTCGCAAATAATTGAACAAATAATGCTAACGTGAAGTTATCGCATACAATTTCACGCTTCCTTCATGTTTCTGGAATCACGACGGTACTTGAAGCAGGCCCCGGAAACTCGTCGCCAGTTACGGTTTCAAGGAAAGTGCACGTTCGTAGCGGTTGCCGGGAAACCTAAGATCCGGTTGAACAGAGTGAAGTTGATGTGAGTAATCGCATTTATTGGCTTTCATAAGGTTTTTTTATACAAAAGTCTGAAGCCCTTGTAAATATCTTCTCTTTTGTTTCAAAGTCTTTTCTCAATCCTCATTTTATGAATTTTAAACCAGGTGAAGCTCAGAAAGTGATTGTCTTGCGTTCATAGCACTCGCCTCTGCTCCTTCTCGCCCCTCGCTCAGCAATATTAGAAGTTTGATCGCGCTCAGTTATCCCACCCGGTTTGCGAGTCAACCAGGATGCGGAAACTCCCTATACCTCCCATGTGTTCGCCCTTGGACGCGGCAGCGCCGCTTTACCACTGGTAGTTGCCGGGCGTCCTACTAAAAAAAAACGGAAGATTTCTTTCATGACGTCACTTTTGCCGTCCTGAAATAGAAGGAAAGGACGAAAGATCGAGAGATGGGGGATGCCGTGAAAGCGCTTTACCACTTCGCATGCAACGGGATTGCGCTCATGCCTTCTTTCAGGTCCTCTCGCCGCTTGGGCCATGCAGCCATTCGTATGATTTGTCATCTTTTTAAAATTTGTTTGCGTTTTTTGAAGAGGCGAATGTTGAACTGACTGATTTCTCAGTGAAAGGAAACTTGATCGGCACAAATAAAATTTACTTTTTATTATTTCACGGTTTGTATAAAAATACAAATACATAGACGTGGTGTGAAAGCGTCAATGATTAAAGCGAGCTTTAATTTACAACTTACATATAGACATATTGAGGAAATGTTGAACCGAGAATATCCAGGCCAGTGCGGGAATCATCCGTAATCGAGAGTATAGGACCCGCCGTATTTGACTCAATCACGTGTCTTATGACGGCGCGCATAGCTTTATTACGGAACTGATTACCAAACGAGACTGAAGTTTCGAGGCACGGAGTAGCTTTAAGCCATCAGACATTTTTCGCATTTCCGATGGAGCCGGAAATTTGTAGGCCCGTGTGCTCAGATTCAGTTGCACGTTAAAGAACCCAAGTGGTTAAAATTGATGGAGCCCTCCACTACGGGTCTCTATAATCATATGGTGGTTTTGGGACGTTAAACTTTACATATCAATCAGACATTGTTTGAGAAAGAACATCAGTGTTTTGGCAAGTTGGCTTTTCTTCGTCAGAGCAACAGCGTTGCCTTGACGAAGAAAAGTTCACTTGTGAAAACTTTTCTCCATATACATCCTCTGCAATGATTTTCTACATTCTCTTTAATGTTTTGTAATATAGCCTCTCTGTGCCTGGGAACTCAAGTTCTCTAAGAAAACTATTCGCGCCGTCATAGCAAACGATGTTGAGTCAAATATGACACGTTATACTCGTGACTGTTGCAAATTTCTGCTTTGGTTCGGATAATCTGGGTTCAACGTTAGCTCACTTTGTGTCAGTTGTAACTTGAAGCTTCTTTTATAGACTAACACTTTGAGACTACGTGTGGGTATTTTTTATTATACAAAACGCGCAATAAAAACAGTTAGTTTTATTTGGCCCGATCAAGTTCCTTCTTTCTTGTACCTCTTCAAAACACGACCAAAAAGAAAAAGAACATTTTACGAAGTGCCGCATCGCCCCAGTGGCCAGCGGACCTGAGAAAAGGCACGGGTGCATTCCGCTTGCATGCGAAGGGGAAAAAAGCGCAATGAAGGAGGAAAAACTTGCCTAATGGTTAAAAAAATAATGACAAAGCCATCCGCATCTTTCCACAGGGCGAACTCAAGTAAAAGCCGCTGAGAGTGCGGGGGGTTTCGTGTGAATGTTGCGTAAATGGGTATGGTTTGGGAATGTTTAACTGTTATTTCGTCTTTATTATGCTTATTTATCGAATGAAGGAGAAGCGTTGCCTTTAACGAGTGGTGGAACGCTGGCGACCCTCTGCCGGTAATGCACTTCCTCACCAGAGCAGGATTGGCCACCCTGGTGTAGTACTTGGCCGCAACTTCAAATGAACACAGCAATTAAACGTTGGCTCTCAGTGTCCAGCAGCTGCGAAGCAACTGTTCAATGCGGCGGTCAGACCTGTGACGCAGCGGAGGGTGCTAAAATTCCCTGATCCGGGCAGGCCGTCGAACTTGGCTACGGTTCAACGCTGAAACGCTATCGAGGCTAGTTTAACTGCGCTTGCACCGCTGCCGCCGCCTGGTTTCCTCGCACCGCTTGGCGCCGCCGCCGAAATTTCCAGATCGGGCATGTCGCCTAAAGCCCCTTAACGGAGGCGCGGCGCCGGCGCGCCACAATTCATCGATTTTTTTTATATGACGACGCTGCAGTGAATGTGCTTACCCCGCGTGGTAAAGTCGCACAACACCTTACAATACTGAAGGCTCTGGCCACAACGGTCGTCCCCGCTTTCACCAAAACGATCAAATGGAGCGAGTGTTTTGACATCACAGTGTCCTCGCTGATAAGCAAGTGCACTGCTGGTGCCGATTGATAAGGCTACAATTTCAGCGCACAATTTCATAACACAAAACCTGGAGTGGAATCGGGCGCGAGTGTCTACGCGAGTAAAAGAACTTGTTATGTGGCTAGATGGTATACTATTGCAAAAAATATTTTAAGGACAAACACACGACACATTCAGTCACACACAAAAACACAGCGCTGAGCGTGTTTGATGCCTGGTGTGTGTGCGTGAATGGGTCGTGTGTTGCTCAAATTGATTTTATGAAATGTGTACGTCTGCGCTTCAACTGCACTTCAACCACCATGGCTTGGAATTGAGGAACCCATCCTCCAAAAAAACACATGACGACTACAAGCCCCAGCGTGTGTGGTTGTCATATTTGACTTCTTGTGTATGTGTTTCATGAACACTGGGTTTCTATATTCCAAGCTATGTACCAACAGGCTAGACACCAGGCTCTCCAACCACAACGGGATTGACGGAATGTTGAAGCTTAGTATATGCTTCGCATGGATTTCGTTCTTGGTGACCCACTTCCGTAGCTCGCCGCCAGAAAGACCCATCTTCTCACCAAGAGCGACTAACTTTTCGAGATCCATTGTGTCTCGCAAAATAAAACCTTGCCGCGTGCAAAAAATATCTGCCTAACTCAGTCTATCGGATCACTCCCCTGCACTCGTTAACGAGAACACTGAACAACACACAAAATCGTTCCGATAGCACTATCAACAACTCGAGGCTCTTTCTCACTACTTTGGGCTCACTGTGCACCAAAAGGTCCTGTGTCGCGGACGCCAGATTAATTGTCACACCAGTCCCGTTAATTAGGGAGGCGATCGCCGGGCTAATTCCAAGGGCTGAAGTATTGGCCCCCCGAACCGCACAACGAAAGCGTGGACAATTTAGAAGTGGTCCTTTTTGGCGCGCCAGCAGACGCCGGCTGTGGCCCAAAGAACAAGTCAGAGCAGAGAGTTGATAAACAAAACAAATATTATATTCTCAAAAATGGCAGATCGAAAACACCACAAGAATGCACACTCCACAATAGTTACATACAATACGTCACCAATCAAACAACGTACTACACAGTACAATCAGCCACACTCAAACAACGGACACAGACAACGATACGCACTACAATGCAGTCGCATGCATTGAACAACCAAGACACTTAAAGACTAAAGAGATATAAAACCTATTCAGTCCAAAGTCCTTGGAACAAAAGTCTGAATGATACTCTTCCGAGAATCACTCACTCAAAGTCCAGCGTTGTTGTCGTTCCGCGCCCTCGAAGTTTCTCTCCCAGGAAACCTCGTGTCTTCAATTGGCCACTCTCCAAGCTCCCAACTTCTTCGCCCGAACGCGTCGGCTTCACTCACGCAGCTGTCGCCACGCGTCCTCGCTCGATAGCGGTAAACACACACTCTTGCCTGTAGCTCGAGCTTTCACCCCTCAGGTGGAAATCCTCTTCAACTCCTGCTTCGTCCCAACGGACAAACCTTCGCCGACTACGCAGCGGGAACTCTTCGCACTCTGGCGCAACTTCCGTCTTCTCCTGATCTCTCATCTCTGCTGCTCGGTTAAATACCTTGCGCGCGACATTCCAGACGGTTCTCGTCATTTCGTCCGCGCGATACGCAGCGAAGGCTGGGAAGAGGCGAGACGGTTGGAACGCCCTCCGCGGCAGATGACTCAGCTCGGTATGACCACGCCTATTTCCTTCTGGAACTTTCCAGCGCTTGCTAGGCCGCCGTTGTGAGGTGAGGAGGTTCGTCGGCGAAGCCACGCTTTTGTGGGGAGAGCGCGCGCCCGGGGAGCCTTGGATGTTTGTTTTCTTTTTTTTTCTTTTGACCTCGCGGCGTTTCTCCCGCCCGTTATCGCAAGAATTTGGCGGCGCGCCCATTTTTAGCGCTCGTTCTGTGGCACGGAGCACCAAACGAGACTAAAGTTCAGAGGCACTAACAGGTTTGAAGTGATCAGAATTTTTTCTAGAAAGAACGTCGCGAGAAGCAGCGTTTCAGCAGGTTGACTTCTCTTCGTCAGAGCAAGAGCGTTGCCTCGATGAAGAAAAGTTGACTTGTCCAAACGTTCGCTGTTCCTATATTCTCTGTAATGGTTTTTGCAAGAATTCAATCTATCACTTGCAATGGGGTCACACTATATAAGGAGTAAAGTGTCACAAATTATCAAATCGCGGCAACAAAAGTTTCATGAGCACTAAACACACTATAATTACTGGACGTCATTTGAACTACACGTCAAAAGTAAGATAGCCTAGCCAACTCCAATTGATTGATTGATTGTGGGGTTTAACGTCCCAAAAGCACCATATGATTATGAGAGACGCCTAGTGGAGGACTCCGGAAATTTCGACCACCTGGGAGCCAACTCCAATTCAAGCCTTTCAATAAACGAATTTTCCCGACAGGAGCTTGGCGGCCGTCTTTACCAATCAGTCAAGCGACACTACACATTTCTTCATCCAGTTAGGCTTGCAGAGAACTGAGTTTGCTCATATGTAGTCACGCAAAATAAATACCAGCTCAAATATTGGGTCTGAATTCTTGCGCTCACCCGTTGCCTTTAGAAAGCGTTGAAGAACATTCGGGGAATTAGAAATCCCTGTTAGCACTCCACAGAGCCGCGGAAAGCATGTGTTGCCCGATTAAGCCATCTTCGCTGAATGCATGGTTGACTTGCTTGGCGTAGCTGCATAAAGTTTTATTTAAAATGTTTACATAAAAGTTTATATAAAGAGTTTATATAAAACGAGGACGCTCTCATAGGCCCAGCGGCTGATTTGAGTTATCAGCGCTCCAAATGGTCGTTGGGAACTTTCGCAGCCTCAGAGATGAGAGGCCACAATAAAGGATGTCTCAAAGGCTATTTCCTAGTGATTAGGAATATTACACAGCCTCCGAGACCCCTTCTATCTGCTTGCTCGTCTCTGAGGTCATGTTCTTTTTCTTTATCGCGTCGTTTGCATGCATCGATTATCTTCGTGTAAGCTGCACCGCCAGACCGGCAAGCAGACGATGCCACTGTGTGTATATGCATACTTTTTAAATAAAATGAGAATCGTTGCAGGAGCGAAAACTTTTAATTTGAAGTGATATTCTGAGTATGCACATGACCATGTTTGATGAACGCGGTCACGAAGAGATAGATTCATTGGACTGCAAGGCGTGGAAATACAGCTGCAACAGCATGATTACAAATGGCACACAAGAAATAAACATATAGGAAACATTATAAGAAGACCCCCCAATTAGTAAAACAGCAATACGTGCGTGCCGCTACACATACAGTGTACCACGCCACACGGCCGAAGTTCCCGCAGCACAATTGGTACCGGCACGAACCGAACGAAGAAAATAAAAATGTTGGCTACGTTTTCTTTGCCACCATTAGCCAAATTTTCTTCTACGCAATCACATAGTTCTTTTGCGAAAAACAGCCATAAGCAGTTGCGGCAGCAAAAACAAAACATTTTTTTCTATGCAAGCTGTTAACGAGGCAGGAGTGTTTACTTAAAGATTACGCGCTTGCTTTCGCTAACAAACATTTTCTTCTAGATTCACCACTTCTCTCTTATTGCGTTAGTTAGAACTTTGCACAAGTTGCGAACACCACACATAACGATACAAAGCATGCCTGCACTTTTCAGAAATTCTCACTCATGCAGGGAATTCGAATGCACGTACCGGCACGAACCTGACAACGTGAGCGGCGACTCACTTTGTTTAGCCATGAAACATTTTTCCCACAAAAGTGTTGCGCAGCATTCGAAACAGTTGTTGCTTTGTTTTCTTTTTTTCGTGTTAAGCAATCCATGAAAATAATATGCGAAGTGAAGAGCATAAAAATGTTTGATTGAAATATTTGTGTGGTTTAATGTCCCAAAAGCATCATATGATTATGAGAGACGCCGCAGTGGAGGTCTCCGGAAATTTAGACCTCCTGGGGTTCTTTAACGTGCACCCAAATCTGAGCACACGGGCCAGAAGAGCATAAAAAGCCTTTGTGCAGAACAGTTTCATGCATGGCACATATCCATTGAAGGGGGTTACCCCTTCCCATAAGCACAGTATTATGTTATGCTTAAGTTCACATAGTAAGTTTGATTACCTGCTGATTTGAAGTTTGATTACTACACTACTAGTAATGATTACATTACTACACACTAGTAATGATTACTACACTACTAAAAAAATGTCAATCAAACAAATGGTGGATGCCACCATTTACGATTCTGGTGGGTTATGGTGTTGGAAATATCGGTGGCAGATCTTGTATCGCGGAGTATGGTGGCTTCTGGAGTGCCGGATAGCTGAATCACAAAACAGCATCAAAACCATCGTGACGACATGCCACTAAAAATATTAATGGTATATAAAGCACCCGTAACAAGAAATCAACCACATGGATTAGAACGTGCAACCTTGGGATTCTCAACTGAACACACACTATCCACTGCGCCATGCCGACACATAGAAACTTTGCCGTTAAATGACTAGTCAACTTACGAACTGGAATATTGAGCTTATGTTCTGTTTGTCGCGTACTCAAGATACAAAGAACTGCTTCCTGTAACAATTGACACTACGATAATGGCAACAGCGCTATGTTTTTGGTACAATTCAACACCGCAAGAAAAAAAACTGAGTGAGTTGAGGAGCAAGTACATGTTTATTGGCATTCACTGTCAAGTTTATTTTCCGCTTCTCGCTCGTTCCTAAGCGCGACAACTGCTGAGGCTTTATGACGCCTCTAGGCTTATTCGATTGATACGCTTACACAATTTATTGAGTATTATGTTGTCTTTCGCGCAACACACAACGCAGTCATCCCAGCGCAGTGCTGTCGCTTATCGTTAGCAACAACAACATAATGGCTTGGCAAAAATGAATGCAGCGCGCCTGAAACAATATGCTATCATATTGGTTCAATACACATACGAACGGACGAGTCTGTGTTCTCGCATAAGAGCCAGAGTAGTGCCCGCAAGTGCGACCGGCGGCTGACGGCGAGAGAAGGCGTAGGTTTGGTGGAAATGCTGGAAGCGCGTCGCATCGAAGTTTGTCGCTTCTTGCGAGGACATCGGGCAAAATAAAAAAGGCTTCACTTGAGTTGAATGATGCCATGGCTGTGTTGTATTGTCATTATTACTCTTCAAAATCGTGTATTTTGAAACCCAAAAGCGTCGATAACACATGTACGGGCTTGGTCAGTAGGCCTGACCTTCAGGGAAAATCATGGTGGTGGAACAGAAAAGTGAAAGTAAAAATCGCTGGGGCTCGTACCGACGCATGTCGAGAGTAAAAGTTTATGCTTATTAGCGTCGCAAAAACTGTGATAATTATGAACGTAGCAAGTAGTCATGTTTCATACGACACGCATGTAATGATTGTTAAGTTTGCAGCAGTCTTACATCTTTGTCATCCATTAACGTCACATTTTCCCAAATTTAGTATATGTGAAGCTGGCGAAACGACCGCGAGTGCGTCATGAGCGTCGCATGTAGTCATGTTCTGCCCCGCCGCGGTTGCCAAGTGGCTAATGTACTCGGCTGCTTACACGCAGGTGGCGGGGTCGAATCCCGGCAACGGCTCCTGCGTTTTCAATGGAGGCGAAAATGCTATCGGTCCATGTGCTCAGATTTGGGTGCACGTTAAAGAGCCCCTGGTGGTTGAAATTTTCGGAGCCCTCCACTACGGCGTCTCTCATAATCTCATGGTAGTTTTGTGATGTTAAACCTGACATATCAATAAATCAATCACGAGTCATATTCCCACATGACAGGCATGTAATGATTATTATGTTTTCGCCAGTCTCATACCTTCATCAGCCATTCATGTCACGTACTAAATATGGGAAGCTAGCGAAACAACCATGACCGCATAGTGAGCGTGAAATGTTGTCTTGTTCTTAAGTGACACACATGTCATGATTTCCACGTGAGGGCCTCTCCCTTATCTTCGCCATTCAGTGATCAGACACCATACCAGTTTTGCGATAAGTCATGTGAACGAAACCACCGCCGAAACCGCAAGACCATTACGTGTAATGACGATAGTTATAACCCGAGAACAAAACGACGACACAGAAACAAGAAGGACACAAACGTCGTTTTGTTCTCGAGCTATAACTCTCGTCATGCCTTCGCGTTTAAAGGGCGCACGCTGTCTGGATGTCTGGCTACGATCTCCTTTATGATGTGCGAGAGGAAGCTAAACTTAGCGATCACGTGCATGCAAGCTTTCTTTCAGTTCATGCCCATTTTACTACGTTTTATTTCTTCTGCAAGATTATATCGCACACCACTTGTGATAAGACAGGAAAAAATCGAGCATTTCTATTTCAGTTGATTCCGATACTTAATACTGTAACAAGACGGTGCCCACATGACTTCAATAGAGTGGAATTTAGACAAGCAGTAGCTATTCTTCTCTTGAAAAGTATGGAATGCTAGACACGGCAGATCTGTTTTTGGTTCACTAAGGAGTGCTTTCATTTGGTGGGTCAGAAGCGTGCTTTGTATTGCTTTTAAGTAACCTTAGAATAGTTTAATTGATTGATTGATTTGTGGGGTTTAACGTCCTAAAACCAACCATATCATTATGAGAGACGCCGTAGTGGAGGGCTTCGGAAATTTAGACCACCTGGGGTTCTTTAACGTGCACCCAATATCTGAGCACACGGGCCTACAACATTTCCGCCTCCATCGGAAATGCAGCCGCCACAGCCGGGATTTAAACCCGCGACCTGCGGGTCAGCAGCCGAGTACCTTAACCACTAGACCACCGCGGCGGGGCAACCTTAGAATAGTTGCCCATTTACACGTTTTGCATATCTGTTATTTTGTTCTCCTTGTTCAAGAAACGAAACGTTTGTTGGAAAGGATCATAGTCATTTTATGTGCACGTAATAACTAATGCACCGAAATTGCGGAATTTTGTCACACTGTGCACCCTAGCGGCAAACTCGTTTGGCACTACTATGCAAATCTCCAAGCTGCCTTCCCAATCATCACCGAATTGCTTCCCATCACCTCCCCAGCAGTTTCCCCCATCATCTCGAAGGTGCTTCAGAATGCGCACAGTACCCACGTCTGGGTAACAGGTCACCTTCTATCGGGTTAGAGTGTTATCCGAGCGCACGAAATTGGCACGCATGGTGCTTGCAGTTCCCAGTTGGTTATAGGGTAGACACAACCTTCCACTGTGGTGGTTGCCAGATGATGACCATTGTTGCCATACTCCGAAACGAACTGCACTGGCGCAGGTGCAATAAGACGTTGTGAAAGGGGCGGCACTTGGTCGCCTCGATCCAGGTGAGGTATCGGTAGACGGAGAAGCCAAGTATCCCCTAGATAAGTTCGCTTGCGTGGGAACGACGGGGCTGCACTGGTTAAGGCATGGTACGGCAAACACCCGTGCTTATCGTTGGTCAGCCCCGTGAGCCTGCTGTGGTTGGTACTCTGGCAGTTGCAAAATTGATCGAAAGGTGCCCTCACACTGATGTTCGTCCATACACAAACTGCGCAGTGAAGACACGTCCGGATTCAAGATGGCTTACGTGGGACGACGGTGCCGTTCCGGTGGATTCGGTACGTCGACTTTACAAGCCAATGCGACCGCCGCTTGCCTCCCGAGCTTGTGTGCAGCCGGTCTTTTTGGAGCTGTCAGAAGGCGCTGCAAAGAAGGCGCCACACGTCCTTCACAAAGGTCATCTTGTTGGGAATTCTGCGCACAAAGTGAACCTGTGTCTAGACCAGGTTTGGTTGCGTAGAACGACGGCGCTCTACCGGCAGAGGCACGGGGCTGTGGTCGATGCTGCATGAATTCCCGTGTGACCCCCTCTCCCAACGATGCCTCCTAAACTTGAGTAGTCCGCGTCTCATCCTAAGCTGAGTTAGCCTGCAGGTCTTCGAGGTAGTCGAAAGCTTACGCTTGGTTTTCGGACGAGCTCCGTGCCGTAATGTGTTCGATGATGATGATGATCCTTTGTTATTGTGGCGCACACCCACCAAAGTGGGATCGGCCCAAGAACTGGGCGGGCAGGATTTTTAACGAAGAACGCACTGCACGATTTTTACAACCTCTGTAGTCCGCACATGGCACATACCCCATTGAAGGGTATTGGCAGAGTAGAAGGTGAATCCTTTCTATAATCACAGTACTATGCTATGCATAATTTCACCGAGTTTAGTAATTTTATTTAGCTGCTAATTTTAAGTATCAATCACTGCAACACTGAAAAAGCGTCCATAATCGAAATGGTGGATTACACAATTCACCATTCTGGTAGATTGTGGTGCTGTAAATATTGGTGGCACATCTTGTATGGTTACGTATGGTGGCTGCTAAGAGTGCCGGAAATGCTGGAGCGTGAAACAGCGTCAAACCCACCGTGACGAGGTGCCACTAAAAATAATAACGGTATGAAACGCACCCACAACAAAAAAGCAACCACATTGATTACAGCGTGCAAACTTGGGATTCTCAACTAAACACACTAACCACTGTACCATTCACCAAGCTTGCCACGCTCTATCGTTTGGCTTTCTTTTTGTTTTCGCCACTCTTTGATTGGTTCGACAGCGCATAAAAAGCACGTTGCTGAGTGAAGAAACCGCGTTTGTCTCCTGGCACTGCTTGCGTCGCCTGTCCCTCGGCTCACGTCGGTCGTTTCAGACGCCGATTATGTAACAGCTGGTGGCAGTGGTGGCGGCAGTTCGGAGCGTGCGTCGGTGGTGGCCCTTGGCGTCCGTTTGGTGAGAGCACGGGTTGTTTGACTTCATTGGGAGCATTAACGACATTTTTTGGTAGTAGAGGATTTTTTACTTTGCTAGATTTAAGTATTACGTGTAAGAGTTACTGTTGTTATCAGCAGTCATGAATCTCGAGTCGTTAACGAAGCCCAATCTTGTGTTGCTAGCTGAAGAGTTAGACATCAAAGTGCAGAAGTCAATGCGTAAGCCTAAAATTATCGAGGCAATATCCACCTGCGGAGCGGAAGATGACGAAGTAGAGGAATCTTGGAAGGCAGTCTCCCTGCAATCCAAACAGCAAGAGGTAGAACTGAACTTGAAGGAGATGCAGCTGCAGAACATTGAACGCAATAATAGCGTCGACATGCGCGGATACATGCAACCTTTCAAGGCTGGCAGTGACATCACTTTTCATCTCGTCAACTTCGAGAGAACGTGTATTAGGGCAGCACTTCATAACGAAACCTGGTCGCAACGCCTGTTGACATTGCTTCCCAACGAAGCAGCCGACATAGTCGCGAGAATGACAGATGAAGATGCAAGTGACGACGAAAAAGTAAAGCTTCAGCTAAGGAAAAGGTACAGCTTGGGAACAGAAGCCCTAAGGATGAAGTTTCATAACACAAAGCGTAGTCAAAGGGAGTCATACTCCGACTTCGGCTACAAATCCATGAGCTTGTTAGAAGAATGGCTTAAAAGCGCCAACGCATACGAAGACAAGCACGGCGTGATTGAACTGATTGCGCTAGAGCAATTTTATGCATCGATTCCGGAGCAAATGCGCCTGTGGATTCAGGACAAGCCAAACGTCGAAACGTTGCAAATGGCAACTAGTTTGGCTGACGAGTACGGTTCCCGTAGGATGGAAGTTCGGAAGACCTGCGAAAGAAACCGTCGGGAGTTTTCAAGAACTTTCAGAAAGGAACGAGAGAAAGCAACCAAGCGAAACCCGACAACGTGCCCCCCCCCCAAGGACACACGGTCAACCCGAGCGAACTCAAGAGTTCCAAATTTGAAGAAAAACGGCCGTTGACCTGTTATTAATTCCATCAATCAGGCCACATCGCCGCAGGCTGCAGGCAGCCTAATGTGTCTGCTCATTTGCTAACAGAGGACAGCGACTTGCTCTCGCCCTACACGTATGACATGGCGGGTTGAACGGCATCAGTTGCAAGTTTTTGTGTTATGCAGGAGCGACATTTGATATCGTCCCCCATCATTTTGTTCCAGCCCGAGCACTGCACAGGATCGTGTGTGTGGGTGCGTCAGTCACTAGAGCCCGACACGAAGTGCTTGCCGGTCACAAGAATTGCAATGCAAGGTCCTTTCGGGAAACTCCAGACTGAAGCGGCTGTTTCGGACAAGCTCCCTCGAAACCATCCCGTACATTAATTCCTAACAGATCGAATGAGGGACTTGCAAAAGCAGGGATTAGAACTTAATGCGAACCCCGTAATGGTGGTCACTAGGTCCCTCACCAGAGCGCACCAGCCCAGCACTACTCGTGCCGCCAAAATTGCAGCTGACAGTGCTAACAGTGCTCCGGCGCAAGCTGCTGCAACGAGGCACAGGCGCCCCAGCCACGCCATCCACTGAAAGCACTGATAACACCACCTCTCGTCGCTTCCGCGTCTGGAGGCGAATCGATAAGCCCAGTCAGTGAAATTTTTCAGCTTCTGGCCAAGTGTTAACAAAAGCATTCTCAAAATTAAGCAGGCAAACGACGAGTCACTGCAGACGTGCTGGGAAAGATCTAGACGAAAACGAAAAGGACCAGTGTCTTCATTGTCAATGACGGCCTCTTGTACAGAAAATTCAAGAACAAAAACGGTTCGATGTTTCAAGCAACTTGTAGTCCCCCAAGAGTATCGCGTGGCGCTGCTGGGTTTGGTTCACAGCGAGAGCTGGGCTGGTCATTTAGGAATAAACAGACCAAGAGCAGGCTGCTGAATGATTACTACTGGCCGATGTGCTTCAAAGACTCCGATGAACTGGGTGTGTTCCTTCAGCGTTTTGCCAAAGGACGGGACGGCCTCAAGGGCGCCTTTGGTGTCGAAGTACCTTTGATTGGAGACCCTTTTCGCAGATTGGTAATCGACATTGTGGGGCCCTTACCCAGTAACCAGCGGCAGGCAGTAGGTACTTGCTACGCTCATTTGCCCCGCGACCAAGTTTCCCGAGCAGTGGTGTTGCCGGAATCAAGCTCCACAGCAGTTGTTAACACGCTACGTCGCGGTGTTTGCCAGAATTGATCTTCAGTGAAATCCAATGTGACAAATGATCTGTTTTCACAAGCGCGCTTACCACGTCATTCCTCAAGAAGTGTGGGCATATGCATTCACCACAGCTCTGTCTACCATCCGCAGAGTCATTCGGTCGAAAACTTCATTCAGTAAAGAAGGTAATTCTGCGTGCGCTCTGCTTCGAGAAGGGCACTGACATGGACGCAGCTATTCCCGCGATGCTCTTTGCTCTACGCACCGCTACTCGCGAAGTGACTGGATTCACGCCGGCTGAATCGTTTACGGCTGAGCGCTTCGTTCCCTCTAACGTGTTGAAGGAAAAGTGGGAAGACAAATTCGTGGACACAACGGTGGCCGAGTACGTGCTAACGTTGTTGAAGCGCCTACGTAAATCACAGGAATTGGCGCACATCAAGATGGCTGAAGCTCAGCAGCGCGCAAAAGTGTACTACGACAGATCCGCACGTGCACGAACCTTCAAGGAAGGCGGCAGAGTACTCATTCTGAAGTCGTCAAAGGCAAATAAACTGGAAGTAGCATGGGACGGGCCAGTCACCGTTAAACAAAAGCTCTCCGACACCACTTATTTAGTCACGACGCCCGGCAAGCGCAAAGATGTTACACTCTACCACTGCAATCCTATGAAGCCCTTTGTCGAACGCACGGAGACGCTGAGCATCGTCTTAAACGAACCAGAATAAATAAATGTTCCAGTCCCTCAAGTGCCGACACTTTGTTCTTCCCCGTCAACTGAAGACCTATTTGAGTCTGTTTAACAGTCTCTTTAACAAGCCTCTTTAACAGTCGAACAAAGAAAGCAGATGAAAATGCTTATCAGCAACTTCAGCAATTTGTACAGCCCCCACCCCGGCAGAACGAACCTTGTCGAACACGACATAGAGTTGACATCTGACCAACCCTTCCAAAACCAGGATGCACAGATTTTCACCCCGTCATGAGAAGCTGTTGAACAATTGCGTTCAAAGCATGTTGGCCCTGGGTGTAATCGTGCCGGTGGAGAGCGAATACATGTCACCAATGTTCATCGTAGAAAGTCCTGGCAATGAACCCCGACCATGGATTGATTATTGAAAATTGAATGCGATTACAGAGACCAAGTTGTTCCACATTCCCAATGTCGAAGCCCGGATCGACAGAGTTTCCGCAGCACAATATGTTTCAACGTTAGGTTCTGGCAATTGCTACTCACGGAAAACGCCAGCCAGCTAGCCACTTTCATGAATCTGACAGGCACATATCGCCCACTTGTGCTGACTTTTGGTCACAAGAACGCACCGTTCTTATTTTCTAAGCTAATGAATCAGGTGCTCGCAGGCACAGTCATTTGCTGTTCCCTACCTCGATGACATCACGATATTCTCGAACACTTGGCAACAGCATTTGGAACATTTACAGGAGGTTTTCCTTCGACTACGTAAAGCAGCCTTGACTCTGAAAATGACTAAATGTCGTCTTGCGAACACCCATCCACTACTTGGGGCATGTTTTTGGCCAAGGGAAGCGACGTCCTTCCGAACTAAAAGTTGAAGTGATCCTTTGCCAAAAACTTGAGCTTTCCTTTGTCGAAAATAGACTGACATGCGTTCATTTTTGGGTTTAGCTGAATACTACAGAAGCTATATTCCTAACTTCGCAAATATTGCTAGTCCCCTCACAGACGCTCTCCGCAAGACCGAACCAACTACAGTGCGTTGGGATACGACTAGAAAGGCAGCGTTTGCCGAAATTAAAAATATTCTTGTCAGCCAACCGGTTCTCGTGGCGCCAGATTACTTCCTCCCTTTCGAGTTCGGTGCGACGCCAGTGAACGCGGCATGGGTGTCGTTCTAAGTCAAGTAAACGACCAAAGGCGAGGAACACCCTGTTATCTACGCGAGTAGAAAGCTCACGTATCGTGAGCAGGCATACAGCACAACGGAAAAAATTGTGCCTGCTTAGTGTGGGCCCCCGAAAAGCTCTCGTGTTATCTGAAATGGTCTTCCTTTGTTTTCGAAATCGATCACTCCCCTTTGGTGTGGCTCAACCAGATGTCAAACAAAAATGACCGTTTCATGAGGTGGAGCCTCGCACTCCAACAATTGATTTCACACTGCGGCACAAGAAAGGCAAACACCATGCAAATGCTGACTGCCTCAGCCGCACTCGCTAGTGTTTCTTTTTTTCTCTCTCCCATTGTGTGTGCATGCATTTCGGCGCAGGCTTCTCCATTGTAGTTTTGATTTCGTGTTATCTACTCCCAGTGAATTCCACAGTCGGGCTTTCCCAAACTTGGGCATCAGGTTGCTCCTGACGTAGTTACTGCGCTCCTGCCGCCTTTTGACTATGCTGTTTCAGATCCCTTCATGCCGCCTTACGAGTCCAACCCTGCGCCAGGTGTCTTCTGCCAGCTCCTTCTCGCTACATGCGTGGCATCCGAGCACCAATCGGCGACCGAAGCCCGTTCGCATGGTCGCCTCCTCCTGGAAGCCCCAAAAACTCTGCGAGCTTGTTGGTGCCTTAGGACACCAAGTGCCATCTTCGTCCACTGTGCGGGTGCCAACCACAACGTGTCCGCATGTGCCGCCATGCATCCCGTCGTCTTCACCCGTGTCGAGCACAAGGACCATGTGAACGTGTGAAACGTGCTGTCAGCGCTGTGCTTGGGCAGACTTGCCTCGAATGTTGGCCACCTGTTCCTACCTTCAGTTGTTCAAGAAGCGTCATCCTCTTGAACGCCTTCCGACAAGGGTAGCTTTGGCCGAGTTGTAACATTCGCCCAGCTTGCCACGCTCTTTCGTTTGGCTTTCTTTTTGTTTTTGTTTTTGCAACCCTCTGATTGGTCCGACAGCGCATAAAAAGCGCGTCGCTGCATGAATAAAACGCGTTTGTCTCCTGGCACTGCTTGCGTCGCCTGTCCCTCGGCTCCCGTCAGTTGTTTCAGACGCCGAATATGAAACACCACTGCGCCATTCCGACACATTGCTAGAAAGCACACCGCCGGCGAGGTTCCGAAGGGCGCCACCAAACTCGCCGCATACGGCCGCGCCGACAACGTGGAGACTCGAACCAACGAGAGGCTCCTCTGAAACATAGGTATACTGCGGGCGACGCGTCGCAGAGCTTTTTTATAGGCACCGGGTGGACCATTTGAGTCACCAACGTCCAACCAGGAGTGGCGCTGGCCGTGATGTCAGAATCCTCCATGGGGCCCGCTGCTGGGCCGCGTCATTGTCATCAAAACCGGAGCCGCTACGCGTGGTTCCACCCAAGGCCGAGTGACGTTGCAACTCATTGCGTAAGACTCGCCAGACAGGAAGGTGCCTATTGCTTCAAAGGGCTCGTAGGCTGAGGGAGCTATCTGTGCGTTGCGTGACAGACCCTGCACCGCCGCTCTGTTGACATTGTTGAGTTCATCACGACCAGGGCGGGTTCTAGCATCGTTGGCTGGCCTTGACACTGATTGCCTTTGCAGAGGTATTGGGCGTTCGGTGTGGACTCCCAGTCGTAACAGCACCCCCCGCGCCTGACAATGCGCGGAAAGACGAGCTGCTTCCACGTGGCTCGGATGTCGGGCGCACTCGTTCGCCAGGTCCCTCCAAGTTTGCCCCAGGCGGCCATGGGGAGATGTAGCTCTAGGCTCAGTTCCGCGAACACATCCATTACTTGAAGACGGATCCCAGGTCACTGGCTTGTCGCCACAACTTGTCGGCCAGCTCACTCGTCTCTTCTGACGATATTTGGTTTCAGCACTTGTGGATGGTTCCGCAACTTGTCAAGAAACGGTTCGACAACAGACAACACGACACACAGCAAGTGCTCTCGGTCACCCGACAGGAACACCAGACAAAGTATAGTAGAACATATACCTAGCTACGTGGTATCGGAATTTCATTCTCTCTACATCAAGAGGCACGTGTGGGACACTAGACTCTAAAAATGAGAACTCAATTTTTTTTAGACGTACAACAACGCAATGATATAAAATACAACATAAAGTTTGGCCCCTTGAGATCACTCTGGACGAGAGCTCGTCAGCTAAGGCCGTGATGAGGACAAAATTTACCCCGAAATCGTCAGCGAGAAACCGAAAGGTGGAGAAGGCACTAACTTAAAACGCAAGACTCAATGCGTCTGCAATAGGGTTTAGCTTTCCGGTTTTTCTAGCGAACGTCGAAGTTGTGCTGTTGGAGTATCATGCTCCACCTCAGTAACTAGCCACTTTTATGTGACGATACTTACGCGGTGCCAAGAGCTGCTCATACTTACGATGTTGCACAGCTGTGTAACTAAAACATAGGGGTCCTGATTTCTCAAAAAAAGGAAACATTCTTTTTTTCAAGTTTACGCTTTCATTAGCGCTTTATTGTAGAAATACTCACGCTGCTCTCGAATGAGCGTTTTTCGAACAACCCTCGACAGCTCACCTCAAACTTTTCCGCTACACGCGAGAGCGTGCACTCCTCCCCGCTCTAACTCAATGGCCGCCATGTCCTCTCCTCCGCATACAGAGACCGCGCCAGTCGCTTCAGCGACGGATCGCTCGAGTGACTGCTCAAATGGCTCACACGGAGAATTTCCTGTCTGAGGTTCCATTGACTCGCTGCCAAGGTCACGCAGATAAGCAGTCTTTGCAGGTGGTGTTAGACCACACTGAACGAGATCAAGTTCCTTCAAAGCTCCGCGCTTTCGATGGCGTGAGGTCAATGTACGCTAAGTTGGAGAACAACAATTACCCTACTCTTTGAGAAGCCGGCTCGAGTTATTAGAAAAATGATAAGGAAAACGATAGGGAAGCGCGGTATACAAAGCCGCTTCGGTGCGAAGCTTACCGAATGGGCCTTCAATGACAACCGTAGCACTCTGCTGCTTGGTGACGTATAGGATCCACGCGCATTCTCCATGTAACTTCATCCGGAGACACAAATGAAGGATGGACAACGTCCATGATTTCCGCTGATTCTCGGAATTGCTCGACACGTTTTCCCATTCACACTAATTTCTTGGAGATACGACTCTAACAACCGCATGTTCTTTTCCGATTCTCGGATTGTTGCGAAAGCAAACATTTGCTTACAGTTAATCACAATGTGCCCTTCCTTTTTGCAGTTGTAGCAGATTAGTGGCTTCCGTGATTCGAACCGCCAGTGTGGTATCAGTGCGTTGTTTGGGAACCTCACTTGATTTCTCCGCTTCCGTTTGCCCTTTTTTCTACAGTGTCCTTCGTAAGAGACGGGTCCTTCCTGAAATTACGGTGCGGAGTAGGCTTCCATTGGTCAGGTGTCTTGAAAAGCCCCTCTTTCCCTTCCATCCTTTTCAACACGCACTGCCCTGCTATGCAACTTTCGGAGAGTATAATACTCCTCAGCTAACTCTGCTGCCTTGTTTAGCTGTACTTCACCAAGTTTCCTCCTGCTGCCAAAGGTTGACATCCTCGTCGATGCAGTGGTGGAATGCTGCGTTCTCCTTTTTTGCGTACCGGAACCTTTGCTGGAAAGCCTCGGGTGACAACTTATAACGTCTCAAGAGCACTTCCTTAACCTCGTCATAGCTCTCGAACGCTTTCCTCTACAAGCACGTTATCACGTCAGGGCACTTAGCCGGGAAGAAGAGCTAACAGGTTCTGCGCCCAAAGAGACCGCTCCAAAGCATTTCGCTCACAGATGTGTTCAAACTTGAGGAGATACTTCGCCATGTCCTCGCCTACTACGAAAGGTGGCAGTTGGTCCCGAATTCTATAACCGCTAACCTGAACTGTCGCCGAAGCTACGCTAGGCGCCTGCGAACACTGTAGGACTGCCAACGTTCTTCGTTTCAACTCGAGGCGCTCCTGTCTCTCGGCCTCCTCACGCTCACGACGTTCGCGCTTTTCAGCTATTTAGCGGCGTGCTTTGATATCCGCCCAGGCCTCTTCGACTTCCTCAGCCGACACACCTTCATCCTTCAGCATCTCAAGGATCGCTTGCTTTATATAGTTTAACACGGTCCAAAGTAAGGCCAAGTTCCTCACAAATTTCGAGGAGTTCCTTCCCTTTAAGGTTCTCCATCGCTCACACTAGCCCATGGCTGTTCGCCCCCGTTAAGAATCTACTTGCCGTATCCACTATAAGTCTACTAGCAAGACGCGCAAGCACTTTTTTGCACTGCCATGTTTACCACCCTCCACATAACTTTGATTTGAAAGTGTTTCGACTTGGCTTGAAACAATCAAAGCTAACAATAGTGCTTCACACAGCCCTCCTTTAAAGTACTATAACCTGTGCTAGAGTAGTCTGTTGAAATTAGGGAAAAACATCAGGCACGCACCGCATCGATGTCGCTGACGCCGGTCGATTCCGCAGCTGCCACATCCACTGTGACGAAGCGCACCACCAACGAGGTTCCGAAGGGCGCCACGAAACTCGCCGCTGCCTAAAAGGACACTAGCTGCGCCGAAAGCAGAAGGGCTCCAAGTGGCGAGGGCTCCTCTGACACATAGTTCTACTGCTGGCGACGCACCGCAGGGCTTTTTTATAGGCACCGGGTGGTTCTTTTGAGTCACCAACGTCGAACCAGAAGCGCCGCTGGCCTTGATGTCAGAATCCATCAACAGGGCCCGCCACTGGGCCGTGTCATGCTCATCAAATCCGTAGCCTCTGCACGTGGTTGCACCCAAGGACGAGTGACATTGCCACGCATAGCGCAGGGCTCACCATACTTGAAGGCGCCGATCGCTTCAATGGTCTCGTGGGCTGAGGGAGCTCGCTGTGCGTTGCGTGACAGACCGGCGCCACCGCTTGGTGACGTCATTGAGTTGTTCGCGTCAGGCGGGTTTGATCGCAGGCATTGACACAGATTGCCTTTGCAGAAGCATTGACGTTTGGCGTGGACTCCCAGGCGTAACAACATAAAAATTTTGCTGTTAAATGACAAGTCAACTTACGAACTGAACTGTTGAGCTTCTGTTATGGCTGTCGCGTACTCACGAGTATTGCTATTTGGACCTGCTTCGGAAAATTGGACAATTAGGAACACAAACAACTGCTCCCTTTAACACTTGCCACTGCAATAATGGCAACAGCGCTATGATTTTGGTACAATTCACAACCGCAAGAAAAAAAGAAATGAGTGGACTGAGGAGCAGGTACATGTTTATAGGCGGTAACTGTCAAGTTTAATATCCGTTTCTTGCTCGTTCCAAAGGGCAACATCTACTCAGGCTTATGATGCCTCCAGACTCATTCAATAGATACGCTTACACAATTGATTGAGTATTATGTTGTCTTTCGCTCAACGCACAGCGCAGTCGCGTCAGCACACTGCTGTAGTTTTATCGTTAGCAAGAACTACATAACGACTTGGCAGAAACGAATGCAGTGCGCCGAAAACATTATGCTTTCATATTGGTTCAATAAACATACCAATTGACGAGTCTGTGTTCTCGCATAACAGCCAGAGATGTGCCCGTGAGTGTGACCGGCAGCTGATGGTGAGGGGAGGCGTTGGTTTGGTGGAAATGCTGCAAGCCCGCCGCTTCGATGTTTGTCGCTTTTTGCAAGGACATCGTACACAATAAAAAGGCTTCTTTTAAGTTGTAGGATGCTAAGGCTGTGTTGTATTGTCATTATTACTCTTCGATATTGTGTATCTTGAAACCCAGATGCGCCGATAGGCACCCGGCAGTGCAGTTTACGAGATCTGATGGTAGCGTCAGAACACACTGTCTAGCGAGTAGGCACAACAAAACCGAGTCTTCCAATGCATAGCCTAGCGAGTAGGCGCAGCAAGACCGAACTTGCACGTGCATATAATTTTCTTTTTTTAGTTGTGAGCAAGAGGGTCACGGCTGATTATGTAAGTGCCCAAGAAGCGTTCTTTGAAAACGTGCCAAAAAGGGCACTGACACTTCAGCGTGTCACTGGGTTCAGCGAGTGTTCTATTTTCTTAGTATGCCTGGCGGTCGGTACCAACAATGCTGAGGCCGCCCAAAGAGCTTCGTCGCGCCCTTTGGTGCACTGTCAGGTGCCTATAAAACATGTACGGGCTCGGTTCGTAGTCCTAACCTTTTAGGGAAAATAATGGTGGTTGAAAAAACTGGTGAAAGACAAACTCGCTGGGGCTCGTATTGACGCATGTCGAGAGTAAAAGTTTTTGCATTGTAGCGTCGCACAATTCTTGTTAATTAGGAACGTAGGAAGTAGTCATGTTTGATATTGATATGTTATGAGCTGGGCTATGTTTTGGGGACAAAGGTAGAGGAAGGAGAAGTTACTTGATTTGGCCTATGTTCGCCATCATCGCCGATCGTCGCCTGATCTCTCCTGTAAACATAGTTAAACTTAATCTAACCGTAACAGTTTTATGATGGAGGTGCTGGGTACCTAACCAAGCAACACGGTTCTGCAACAACCTGAGCTACACCGAAGCCGCCGCATTGCTGACCTACCCCCGTTACCGCTGGTGGTCGAGATGTTTCACAGTGAAGACGGAACCCTGAATCACACAGCTGACGGCACTGCACCACAACTTCCAGCGACACCTACTGCCGACCTCCGCCGTGGCTGGTCTTTGGCAGCGTCAGCATCTGATAGAGCCCCGTTCTTTAGGGGGCAAATCTGGCGAGGACGTGGACGAGTGGATCAAACTTTAGAAGCGGGTGAGCAAATACTACTTTTGGGACGCGGCAACTCAGTTGACTAACGTGGTGTTCTTCTCGAGGGACACGGCGCTCACATGGTATGAGAACCATGAGGACGCCCTCACAACGTGGGAACGCTTCGTGTCCGACATCAAGGAGTGTTTCGGGGACACCGTGGCAAAAAGGAAACGCTCCTGCAAAGAGCCCAGGTCCCAGGCGAAACATGCACAATGTCAATCAAGGCGATCCTGAAACTATGCAAGACCGCTAACTCTTGCATGTACGAGGAGGACAAAGTCGGCCACCTGTTGAAGGGCATCGCAGAGGATGTTTATCACTTTTTTGTCGGCAAATACAGCATTCGTACAGTAGCCGATGTCATACGGCGTTGTCGCACGTTTGAGACGCTGAAGACAAGGCGCAGTGCTCCTAAATTTGGTGGATTACCTAATGTGACCACGGTAGCGAGTGTTGACAACTACGCGCCTTCTGATCTTGCGTCTACAATACGCGAGATCGTGCGTGAAGAACTCAGTCGACACACTCGTGCACCGCCTTGTGAAGCTACACTTTTGCCGGTTCCAGACCAGCATCAGCATCCTGTTTCCGTTGCTGCAGCAGGCATTGGCAGCGCATTACAGTTATCGACGCTGTCTCGCAACTTTATGTCACACGTGCCCAGCCTCTTCTGAAGTCTTGGAGACGTCGACACAGCACCACGGTTCTCAATGAACATGGTTTCTCTCCCGAACAATAGACTGTCCACAAGAAAATACAAGCACACGGGCTAACCAGTAGCAAAGCGAGAACCCAACGCAGTGCGTAGTTCATGCGTTACCGTACGTACTTGGGGTCACTCATGTAACCTGCCAAAACGCTGTCATTTCAAATCGTCGCACCGCATACAACTGAGAGACTTGAAAGTGAAGCGAACAAACTGTTACTACCACACAAACACACATTGCTGTCTTCTCGAGTGCTAGTTGCCCTTGATACACAGGCACCGATCCCGCATGATAATACACCGAAGCACAGGCTTTGCTACGCTTTGCCGTACACGGATACACTGCCACTGCTTTTCACACCCAATAATATCATCGAAAAAGCAGAGGTAATCTGAAATAATCCAGTCTAATGCTGAAGGAACACAAGCGAGAGGCGTTTGGTGAAATGTGCACTGACTGATACGCTGTTTACGACACCATGTTGTTTTCGTCAACTGTGCAGCACGTATACGATAGCTCTTAGAAAATACTTGCGCATTTTTTAGGGCATGAAAAGATTTGCTTTTATGTGCAAGGGAATGACATGGCGAACACTACAGGTGTGCCAGAAGAAAGAAGTGTTTTGGCAACGTCACGGAGAGAGCTGATGTTGAGAGTAGTGCTTGATAACCGATCACAAGCTGCTCCTTTCGGTCAAGCTGTCGTCTGCACGTGTTTGTCGTCTGGTTCACTGAGAGCGTGCGGTGGGGATTTCGCCTTCGCGACGCAACTATTGCGAAGTAGAGTAGTCGCTGCGTCACACAAAATACATATCAGTGGCTGGCTCTACCTTTAAATGATACTCGCTGCCAAGTTAAACAGCTGTTAATTGTTGCTGGGACAAATTCAGCCAAGGTTTGCGCAAGAACCGTGAGGGTTTGCACATTTCCGTTGTCATTTAAAATTACTAAGGTAATTTTATTCCCACTACTTGCAATATTATCATGGCCCATAATGGTTTCTGAAAAGGGAAGGCGGAAAAACTTGATTTGTTTGTAGTTTGATGCGCATTCATGCACACCCCTAGTACGCTTCGGTTTACTAAGTACGCGCCCGTTCCAAATCGTTCCAAAATGTATCGACTGCTCTATTTCAGAGATCATGCCGATTGGACAGTTAGACTCAATTGTAGTATACTAGAGTGTAACCACATATTGGCTTTATTAAGTGCCAACTGAACAGTTTAAATCCTTTTTATTTCCAATAGTGTGCAGGTTCTCTGCTCTTATTAACCTCATTGGTGGTAATGCCCACCAATAAAGCAAGCATCTCGACTTGTACTTTGGATTGGATGATGTGGGGTGCAACACCACAATATAACAAAGATAACAAAGAAGGTTGAACATGTACCATGCTGAGTTCAAATTCACCGACCATTTACATAGCCCAATAATTTTCGTTCAATCACAAGTCTTTGCATGCAAAAAGTTTATGCTATTGATGCCCAATAAGATTCTTTAATTACTGCGACTTTGAACTTATTGCACGACGGTGATTGTCAATACCATCCAATGCGTACAAGAGAAACGACCCACGAAACTGAAAGCACCAAAATAACTAAAAATGCACCAGCAGTCATCAGGCAGCCCTATATGGTGCTGAATCAACTCAAAATCAGCCAGGCCACCCAAATATCCCGCCGTGGCTGCAGGTTCTAATCAGCCACTTTGTTCGCAACAGTGTCCCGAGATTTCCTCGTAGCGAGGCTGTTTTTACGCGAAAAGTTTCTTCTTGAATCCACTTAGGAGCACTTTTTGGCTACGTAAGCAAATATAGCAACTGCATCATCATCGTTGACTTGTTCCCAGGCAGTCGCAGCGCGCTTTGTTGCAACGGCCGATGTGGCAACGATGGCCGCTTACAAAGTTTTTTTTCGTTTCGTGAATAGATTTAAGCAACAAAATTTATTTTGCGAAAAAAATCTTTTCGTAAGTGCGTTTTGTGAATACGGCCACTGGTGTTCTTAACCGTACAGTGATATCACACAGTACATGGACATCACTTAAATAAAACGGGGGCGACTGGGATGTACGCGATGACCTTCTGTTCAGCAGGCGAGCATCGTATCCTCTACACCATCGCGATGGGCATGTAGTACAGCGATCAATATCACATGTAAATATTTGAAATTTAGTTGCAGTGGTATCCAGGTTAGAGAAGGCTTGTTCCAGCTTCATATACACATTGGCCAGCTGGTCAATATTTATGGGCCAAAGAAGGTAAATATTGACACAATTCCACCTGCATTTACAGCACAACACTCAACATACAATGAAGTATTCACAACAGAATTACCAGTAAAATTTTTTGGGTTTTTGCAAAACTGCTGTATTAAGTAAAAAAGCAATGGTTGAAAGAAGGGTATTCATAAAGCCAACTCTTAAGCCCAGAAGCATTGTCTTGAGGCTTAAAGTTGGAAAAGCAAAACGTATCGAAAAGTGTTCAACGATAATATCGTAACCTTGAATATTCCGCCATTTTTTACGCGTGGACGTTACAATGGAAATATTACAAGAAAGAAAGAAAACGCCACAATGCTATAGATTCAAGTTTAATGGGATCCTACTTGTCCAATAATTCCACGAGTTTATCAAGCGAGTACTTTTGGTAATAGATATCATTATGAAGTTTATGTATTAAAGTCGGCTATCCTTAGCAGATTTTGAAAGCTAGCTCATAACAAGCAAATGAACTTTAAAATGTGTCGGACATGTTTGAAGGCTTAACGTTGTGCGTACGACCTATTTATTTTAGCGATGTTTTATATTGCGCAAGTTGTTCATCCATGAATTTAGTTTGTATTGGCGTGGTACATATTAGAAAAACGGTTCTTTGTCGAGTTTTTTATTATATGGACTGTGCTGTTCACTGTCCAGTTTCACTGTCCAAGTTCACTCTCCAGTTTATTGCAAAAAATGCGTACATGCTGTAATTATGTGCTTCGAAAGCGCATTCTTCGGGTGTAAGACAGCAACACAAAAAGAGGTTTTCGAACAGGTATACATGCATAAACAATGTGGTATTATCGTTGGTTACACGTCTCTGTATACTAACACTATTTGCAGGTTCAAGGCAAATACATCATCGGCCGCAGAGGTGCAGCCCTTATGGCGATAAGCTGCTGACCCGAAGGTCGCACGTTAGATTCCGATTGCGACGGTAGCACTTCGATGAAGGCTAAATGCTAGATAATCTTATACAGCGTGATTCCTGGGCAAGTTAAAGAACACCTGATGGTATAAGTTACCAGGGCCCGTAACTAGGGCATGCCTCATATTCATGCTGTCATAACACGAAGACAAACGTTTGATTTACCATGCGCTCTTGCGTTTATCTTCGTTCTCGTTGTTTCCTTCAGCAAAACGCGTGCAGAAGCGCGTCTGTGCTGTTGTCTCTTTCTTCCTCACAGAACCAACGTGGCATTTAGCTCTCTCAAAAAACGACATTGTCTTGAGGTGCAGCCTCTTCAGTTTACTCATAAAAAGGCACACATATTCACTGTCACCCACACGACAAAAGAGAGTTAGCTGGACAGGTGGAGCTTCATCCGGACGACATGCTGAACTTCTGGTGAATGCTTCCACTGAGTGGAACTGCAATCGTTATCAGGGATCTCTTCGCAGTGGATGTCGTTCGAGCGTCAGGTGACTCGGTATAGGCCGAAGTATTGTCTTAGCATTACTCTGTAAGTGCTCGTCGACGTGCTAGAATCCAGATCTATACATTGTAGCCTGGTCTGTAGTTGACTATTTGGGTCGTAGATCGTACCGTTTCGCTTTTTCATGTTGCTGATGACAAATGCCCATGTAGTCAAGCTCTCGGGATTTCTCGGCGCACTAAGCAAGCTCTTCAGTGTCGGCCTGAGTGTCGTCACACTCATGTGGCAGCATCACGTCCAACGTTGTAGTCACTTCGTTACCATGAAATAGACTGAATTTTGCCATTGAAGTAGTTTCCTGCCGAGTAGTATTATAGTTGAAGGTCACATAAGGCAAGATCGTGTCCCAGTTTTTATGTTCTATGTTGACGTACATGCAGAGCATATCTTCGAGGGTCTTGTTAAGGCCGAGTTTGTCCGTTTGTTTGGGGATGGTACGCAGTTGTTCTCCGGTGAGCTGTACCGCTGAGCCTGTAAATTGACTGCACAAGTTCTGCCATGAACGTGATTCCTCTAACCGTATTAACAAATGTTGGAGCAACGTGTCGAACAGCGACGCTTTCTATGAAGAAATGAATGGCTGCTGCTGCTGTGCCCCTTGGCATGGCTTTAAACTCCGCGTAGCAACACAAGTAATTGGTAGCGACATTAATCCATTGGTTCGTAGCAGCAAAAGTTGGAATGGGCCCAGCGAAATTTCAGCAAGTGGCTTTGCTGGTACTTCAGCGGATTGTAATCGGCCCGCTGGTTTGCCGGAGAGGAGGGGGTGGGCTTTTTGCGTTTTCGGCAGTCGGCACAAGTTTGCATGTGTTTTTTTAGCAGCAGCTAGCTTGGACCAGTAGTAATTTTTTTTTGCAACCGGGACGATGCGCGAGTGTAGCTGAGATTAATGGAGGTGACTTCGTCATAGCAGGCTTCCAAAAATTCTTTTCGCAGTGATGCAAGGATGACGACCAAGTACGGCCTGCAAGCGCGAGAGAAGTTCCTCTTGTATAAATCGACGCCCCTGAAAGAAAAAGATGACAGCCTTTAGCAAACATTTGCGGCACGTCTGCACATCTTTCTTCTATGAGGCCGTTAGGTGGAGACAGGTCAAGGTCACTGCGCTGGTCGTTTGAAATAGTTTTTTTTACTTTTTATTTATTTATTTATTGTACCCTCAGGGCATACAGCATTATAGAGGGGAGTGGGTTTAGAAGACAAAAAATACAATTGAAACGTGAAAAATAAATCACATTCAGTACATGCGTACAACACTCGAGAACAACGTGTAAATGACAACGCCTACACAATATCTAAAAAAAATTATTACAACATGGCACAACGAATGTGCGATACACAAATGAACGGTAACCGAACAGCAGCAAACAAAACCAGGGAAAAAATGCGTTGAGCACATCAATGCATAATATTTTCGAGTGCCGCCCGAAAGCGTTCCTGATTAGTAATCGTGACTAGTGACGCAGGCAGGTTGTTCCAATCATGGCATGTTTTTGGTAAAAAAGAATGGGAGTACGCCACAGTCTCAGGAGTCGTTAACGTTGCCACGTTAACGACTCCTGAGACTGTGGCGTCTATTGTCTTGTCATTTTTAGCGGCAGGCTTGACGGGTGACCATGAGAGACAGTCCGTGTCAGTATGCCTCTTCCCTGACCTATATATTATAGTCATATCAAGCTCCTGAAGCCAAAAGCTCCAGCACGACAAACGGCCAAATGAGACTTTAAAGTTAGTGAGCCAGCGAAGTGAGTGGTGATTGCCAACCACCTTGATTGAGTGGCCAAACATGTATATTGTAAATTTTGAAATCGCCCAGGCGACAGCGAGGCATTCCTTCTAGGTAGTCCAGTAGATCTCCTTCATGCGACAGAGAGCTCTGCTGGCATAGGTTCTTACTTTTTCGGGACCATCTTGTCACTTTATTTGTACTGCGCACAGGCCTAAATTTATGGCGTCGGTGTGATGTGCTCTTGGCACTTCTTGGTCAAAGTGCGCGAGAACTGGAAGTGTTTGGAGGCGTTGGCTTAATTCGCTGAATGCCATTTGTTCGTTTTCGCCCAAAAGAAAGAGAATATCTGCTTGTGTGGGCCGTGTCAAATCTGCCGCAATAGACGAAAAGTTGATGATGAATCGTTGGTAATAGGTGTATACACCCAAGAAGCGCCTAAACTGCTGTTTTGTCATGCGGTGCAAGAAACTTTGCAACAGCGTCATTTTGCCCGGGTCAGGTCGAACACCCTTATGACTTATGACGTAGCCTAAGAATCACAGTTCAGTGAAACCAAAATGGCACTTCTCTGAATATAAAGTCAACCCAGTCGAACGTAAATCTTGTGGAACTGCGAATAAGCGGCTTGGGGATCCCTCGAATGTAGCTCAGGAGAACAATAACGTCGTCTATGTAGACCAAGCTTGTCTGCCACTTAAGTCTTGACAGCACCTGCTGTTCGTTAAATGCTTAAACGTGGATGCTGAGCATAATTCGAATAGAAGCATTTTGAGTTCAGTATATCAGTATAACCGTCGGGCATTACGAAAGCACTTTTCTCGCGATCTCTCTCATCGACCTTTATACGCCAACAGTCGCTACACAGGTTCATTGATGAGAAATAGCGTGCATGTCACAGCCTATAAAGAAAATAGTCTACGCGTGGCAGCGGATAACATTTTTCTTCGTGACTCGGTTTAACCTGTGGTAATCTATACAAAAACGCAAGCTTCCGTCTTCATTTCAACGGATACCGCGAGGGATGCCCAGGGGCTTTTTGAAGGCTGTACGACGTCATCTTTTACCATATTCTCTACTTGCTTTTGTTTTTTATCTCCTCACGTTCTTTCGGAGACACATGGTATGATTTTGGTCGGGTCGGTCTCTTGTTATCTTTAACAAAGATTCATTGCCGGGTCAGTGGTGTTTGGTGCACCTTCTACGTACACGAAAAATATTTTAGGACTGGTGTATCAGCTGTGGTAGGCGCTGTTCATTCAATGGTGACAGGGTAGAGCAATTGTAGACAGATGAAAGTGTCCAAGCCGGCATCGCTGCTTCATTTAGTTGCAGAGCGAAACAATCCCTGGCATCGTTCACATGGTCGTAGTAGGGAATTTTGGTGCCCCTCTGGATGTGACGGGCACTCGTTGCTGAAGTTGGTGAGGGGCATTTCTGCTGGCCCATCAGTTAGTGTCAGAACGCCTCTCGCGATGAAGACGCCTTGTATAAGCAGTACTGTGGCTATTCGCTCCGCTATCGCCTCCTTACAACACGGTCATTCACAACTGCAGACACAAGGCAGCGGGATCTAAGCACGAGCATCAGATTATTGGCTACGCATAAACGCTGCAGTTGTTCTCCAGTGGTGGAGTCGACGGAGGGATGGGCGGAAAAAGTGACGAGACGTTCTTGAATGTTCATGACATAGCCCTAGTCTCGATGAAAATCATTACGCAAAATCAGCTATTTGCAACAATCTGGAAAATTACAAAAGTGCTCACAAAGTTGGAGTCACCAATTAGGGGCCTAGCTGTGCTTTTATCTGTTGGCATCAATAGCTGCAACAAGAGCACGCCTTATGCTCCGCCCACTGCATGGTGCCTTGACCTTCCTAAAGTGGTTGGCAAGCTCTTGTCGCGTGGTAGAGAAGACAGCATCAGAGTCGATCAGTGCTATTACGTAGGCTTCAATCAACTGTCGTGCATGATCCCGCTGGTACGAGGTCAAGAACGTTTCAAAGAGCATTTGTCGGAAAATATCCGAAGTTCGGAAAGAAGCATCTGTGTTCTCCTACCATGTGCAAGCACTACTTTCGATTGCGAAGTAGGCACGGCCAAGTTTATCTTGTAGACTCCAGCGATTTGCCATGGCAACCCGTTCGAACTGGTTGAGCCAGTCCTTGACATCCTCATACGCTTCTCCACTGAAGACTTCGAAAACACGTAGAGGCTCAAAAGTCACCTGGGAGTGAATGGCTCTCTGTGCAGAAGGGGTATTTGTAGACGTTGTAGGAGCCGTCATGCCGATATGAGGAGTCACAGTCAAGGCTTGAGAAAACAAGACCATCTCAGAGACAGAATCGGCCTTTGGTTAGTGGCTCCTTCGTTGCAGAGACAAAAAATATCTTGAAGCTTGGGTCATTACGCTGTTCAGCGATGAATGTCAATCGAGAAAGCCACGGCATCGGGAAAGCTAGATAACGGAGAGTTGATGAGGAGGTAAGGAGGTCAAAGTTACCCGCTTTAAAATCTGTCGCCGGCATTGGTATTCTGGCGATGCAGTCCATATCAGCTTGTCGACGACTACTCCTGTATGAAATGGTAAAGACATATTCTTGCAAACGAAGGGCCCGCGAAGGTTTACCAGCCAAAATTTGGAATGGTGATCTGGGGCGATGGTGAACGGGCGACCATAGATATATGGGCAAAACTGTTACTCAGCAAAGAATACCACCAGGTATTCCTGTCCGCTCACTGCGTGGTTGCGTTCAAACTTCCTTAAAGAACGAGCTGCATACGCTATGACGTGTACTTTGTTGCCATAGTGCTGAACGAGAGTGACGCAGATACCGGTACACTTGCATCTAGGTTATTCTGTGTTGGCGACAAAGTATCAAAGTGCCAATTATCACCTGTTCGGTTAAAAAGCTCTTCAACTGGCGAAAAAAGGAATCTCATCCGGGGGTCCACTGAAAGGTACTGTTCTTTCGTAGAAGATTTGTCAGGAGGTGAACGACCTCCCCAAAGGTGGCTGTGAAACACTGGAAATACGAGCAGTGCTTGATGAAGCTACGAAGTTGTTTGACGAATTTCGCTCGTTCAAATGATTCAACGGCCTCTATCTTCCGTGTGTGATGTCTACAGTCATCTTTATCGATGAGATGTCCTAACATCAATGACTATTCGCTAGCCCAAGTGACACGTTTTAGAATTCAGTATAAGGCCAGCCTTTTCAAAGCTGTTGAGCACAAGGTTTCTGTGTGATGCTTCTGAAACCTAAGTATAAAAATTACTAAATCTTCAGGGTAACACATGCAGATCGGTAATTAGAAACCACCTAGAGTAGAGTGAATGGATTATTAAAATGTCACAGGGTCATTACATATTCCAAATGGCATTACAGTGACTTGATACAGTTCAGTAGACGTAACGTTTGGCGACATTTCATTGTCAGATGCGCGCATGAGAACTTGCAATTAGCCTGGTCTCAGACCATCAGCATAAAAGTAGAAAACGGAATATAGGCATGCAGTCTATGGCGTCATCGATGTGCAGCAGCGTATAAACGCGTTTCTTGATGATATAATTTAGGCGGTGGTAGTCAATACAGAATATCCACATACCATCTGTTATAAATAAAGGAGAAAGAAGGGGTGGCGGGCATGAGCACAAGCCACGGGCGCAGGCTCGGTCAGTTGATCTCTTGACCTTTAACGCAGCAAGATGATCGGGTACGGGTCCCCTTCTTCGTTTCTCACACTTTGTTCTGGGGCCGCAACTCACCCGGCCGTCTGGCCTTCGACTTCGACAATGGATCAAGTCCGAGTACAGCGCAGCTTCTACTGGACAGCCATCACCAAGGCAATGGCGATGCTCTACACCCTTTTTGCCGACTCCATGACCCTGGCTCACAGGCTCAAGGGGGTCATTGACATCATTGTGGCGAAACACGCTCGCCTCATCACCGTTGACAAAGACATTCAAGCTGCGCTACAAGATGAGGGCCTGGAGGCAGACTTCACTATCGCCAACGAATATGAAGATTGTGTCATCCGCGCTGAAGCAAGGGTTCTCCGCGCAACCGCGGCCACCCGCACCCGTCGCCGTCACAGTCACTCAACGTAGTGACACCATCGCATGCACGTCGCAGCCGGCCGCGACCTTGCCTTCACCCGGCCTTCCGAATCCAACAAGATTTCTCGCATCACACTGCCCGAACTGCACATCCCTAGTTTCTCCGGAGGACAACGCGACTGGCAAAGATTTTGGGAGCAGTTCTAAGCAAGCGTCCACAACAACGACTGGATCTCGAAACCTATTATTTTCAATACTTATTAGCATTACCTGGCGGGGGCAACGAAGACAGCCATTCGAGGCATTCTCCTGACCGAAGCGAACTATAACGTTGTCATTCAAATCCTGTCTGACAACTTCGGCCGTCGCAACATGCTATTCAACGACCATCTCGACAGTTTGGTGTCAGTCGCACCACTCCGAAGTTCTGCCGACGTCTCCAAGCTAGGAAATCTATATGATGAATTCACCTTCCACGCAAACGCCCTACAAGGACTCGAAGTTTGTGCAGGAAAATAATGCACCGTGCTGCGGCACGTCTTCTTGAAGGCGTCACCTCCAGACCTCAGCATCCTCTATCGCCTATGGCAGAAGGGAGGCATGCTAAGTGAGAACGCCACAGCATCGCAGGAAGCTCGGTCACAAGTGACCAACCTCCTGAGCTTCATGAAAGCGCAAGTGGAAATACGGGAAGAAAGTGGTCTCGAGGAGCAGAAATCGTCAACAGGCTGGAGGTCATCGTGGCGAGACTTGCGGACACCACAGCCGCCCTTGCACTCCACCACGTCTTTAGCAGCACAAGTTCGATCTCCATGGTCACACCCCTTCGTCCACTGCACCTCTCCCGAACAAACTGTCCAGAAGAGCTCCGAACTTCTACCTCTGGGAGAGATGCGGAAGCGGCTTTACGAAGAGAAGCTATGCTTTCGATGCGGCAAACGCAACCAATTCCCCAATTATTGCCGCACCACCAGAACCCTGCAATGTCACCAATGCGAGGGACGACTTGCTACTTATCTGTGTGACATCAACAACCTAACGGATTGCTCACAGCGTACAAACAACGCCTCGATACAACAAGATAATGCACCAGGGTCCACCACCATCCCTTCTCGGGCAGCAACTTTGCTTTCGACCGGCTTTACGGCAGCAGTCCGCGATATTGCTTGCGACCAACCTCACGACTCCTCTCGCCTCGACGTTGCCGCAGGCTGCAACTTCGCTTTGGACCAGCCTCATGACTCCCCTCGTCTCGACGTCGCACCAGACTGTGACTTCTTCTTTGTCCGGTCTGTCGACTCCTCTCGCTTTTACGTCACAGCAGGCCACGACTTCGCCATCAACGTACCTCATGACTCCTCTCGTCTCGTCGTCCCATTGACCAGGACATTAAATTTTCAAAGCTTCCCGACTGCAATGCTAGTATCTCGCATCGGACCAACCGAGGCAACGCAGTTCGTCGCGCTAAGCCTACAGACAACTTACCTCTAACCCATCTCCACCAGTTGAAGAGTTTCGGGTACACGCTGGAAAAACTGTCACTGTCTACGCAATCCGCGGTTCTTCGTTGCAAGAACTCGTTCGGAAGGGTGCGCCATGGAAATTTTGATGGCCAAGAATGAGCCCGGGCGCACCAAGTGAATCGACTACCAAGACCTGGTTTCCCATGGTGTGATCCTCAGCTTCCTAAAGCACTCCTACTTCACAGACCCAAAAGACAAACGCATGTACTATCTGTCGTGCGGCACAATGTACCCCCCGAACGTGCCTCATGCAGAACAACATGTGGAGCCCTACTTTTCGTCCTACATGCGCCTCAAGCCTGATCCTGGTGGTAGCGTCTAGCGTTTATCTTGCTCCAAGTTCAAGCAAGTTAACGATCAGTACGGTGAGCAGCAGCGCTACTACGAGCCACATTACACAAAGTATGTGCACCTGCAGTGCAGCGAGCGGCAGCGTTGCTATGAACGGCACTCAACCAAGAACATGGACCCCATGACTGTCTACAATGCCACCAAATAGCACTAGGAGGCAGAACCTGACGCCTGAGACTTGCGCTGGATGCACGAGCGCTACACTGCACACCTCTAGCACTACGCCACGCACCTTATGCAGGAAACCGGTGAAAACGAGGACTCTCGCGAAGCGGGACACACAGTGTTCAACAAGTCGTCGGGAGACTCCTGCAATGATGCCACCAAATACGCCACCATGGCTGATAATCTCGCACCCGTGAACGTAGGCTTGCTGCACGTCGTCGTCCGAGACGCCGTACTAGACACCTAAAATGCGCTATCAGCAACAGCACACGTTGACGAACCTCCACTGCCCTCGAAAGTGGACGGGATTTCCATCCTTGGCGAAGTCCCCATGCGAAGGAACCAAGATCCATCAGCGCCATCGTTGTCCTCGTCAAGCGAGGAAGAAGAATCGTCGCGGATTCTAGACTCGCCATTCAGCTCGCACGCACCTGTGAGCCAAGCACGCGATCAGGACCAGACGACAGCCGAAGTGGTCAAGCAGAGCATAGTCGTGCAGAGCCTGCAGAGGCTTGACATAAATCGCCTACAACAGTTCAAGGATAACGAATATTATCTGGAAGCCTTTCGAATGTACAAAGGCAGACTAAAGTCAAACTCGTCCTACTGCTAGCAACGCAAGAAGTGCGAAAGCTCCCAGTATGGCCAGGAGATGGCACATCACGTGACGGTGAAGTCATATACACACTACAGCTTGAAGGGACGGCTTCCACAACAAGACAAACCACCACATCGATTAGCTTCGTCGTCAATACCAAGACGCTTTTTGATTTCCGTGTCACACCTTCTGGTAAACTCACCTAAAGCCTGACATGGGCAAGTGCTGACGGATTATCTCTGGAAATGCTGCCGAAAGGAGTGCTTGTTGCTTCAACGTTCAGCCCACAAAGCGGCACTTAAGGCACCACAGCGACTTCAGGTCGGTGACGTTGTCCTGGTGCACGACGACTCACCGCCCATAATAAGGAAGATGGCTCGCGTAACCGAACTGCTTCCCAGGCGCGACAACATCATACGAGCAAGCCGTCTGAGGTTGGCATCCAGGTTGGCGACTGGTGCAAAAACTGTACCTCATCAAACCAGGCAGTACTTCATACGTTTTCTGGCCACGGGAGTATGTTGTAAATAAAAGAGAAAGAAGGGGCGGCAGACACAAGCATGAGCCACGGGTGCTGGCTCGCTCAGTTTATCCCTTGACCTTCAACGCAGCTAAACGATCGGGTCCGCGTCGCCTTCTTTGTTTCTCGCACCATCCTTCTTCTTCAATAGAACGACAAAAGCTGCCCAGGAACTCACTGATTTCTGAAATATTCCCTTTATCAGCACTTTTTGGACCTGCTCGCTGATGATTTTGAGCTCTGGTGATGCCACTATGCAAGTTTCCCGTATGAAGTGCGCCGACTTGATGTGTATCAAATTACGTATCTAAGACGGTGATGTTAAGGGCTTTTGGCTGTTTTCTGGAAAATTATGCACTTTAGAGTGCTTAGATAGAAACTTGACCGTTGTAGGAAGTTCTATTTAGTGATTTGACTTGCAGATCATTTGTAGCGATTGGCCATCCTTTGAGCCTTGTGTACATAGGTGTGTACTGTGGCCTGTAGCATCAACAATAGATATAGATATGTGGGCTCTAACGTCCCAAAATCACTATATGAGTATGAGAGGCACTGTAGTAGAGGGCTTCTGAAGTTTGGAACACATTGAGGTCTTTAAAGTGCACCCAAATCTGAGCACACAGGCGTACAACATTTATGCTTCAATCAGAAATGCAGCCCCCACAGCCGGGATTGGATCCCGCGACCCGCGGGTCAGCAGCCTTGTATTTTAGCCACTATACCACTGCGGTGGGTTGCATCAGCAAGCGTAACTAGCGTCGTAGATTACTCAGGTTTAAATACTGCAAGTTCTATGCCACCTGGGAAAACTGAAGGGGCCATGGAGCTGTTTATTGTCCACACCTGCCCGTTCATAACGCAGAAACGTTTTTTCCACAGGGGAAAGAATTGGTTCGAGCGTGGCGCCGAGAGGGGTAGGGTTGCCACCAGAACACATCAGGGAAACACACACAAGAAAAAAAAATACAGGAATAATTGTAGCCTCGCGAAGAAAAAGGTGCAATATTCACGAAAGAAATTTCGCAAGAGCGCAGATATCAAAGTATTGCATACGCAAAGGTGCCCATTTTTACAGTCATTATTTGCCCCATAAGCGCGCAAGAATTCGACCCTGCACCTTCATCCGTCTTTTACGTACTACGGAGTAACTTAAGGGTTTTTAATGGTATTGAAACCACATCAATCATAGAAGCTACGTCGTCCTCTTTCTCTACCCGCACTTTCTCTACCCACACACACACACACACACACAAATATATATATATATATATATATATATATATATATATATATATATATATATATACACAGTGGAGCATAAGAGAAATCGCGGTAGTCTAGACGCGAGATGGTACGACGACATTCTGCGGACATCTAGGTGTACTCTCGATGCTCCTAATGAAGTTGCGCTAAATATATCTCCCTTGCTCGCCAGCACCAATGGTTCCACGAGGAGGCGATCGGTGAGCCTATGGCACATTACAGCAAATGCTTTTGCTCAAGATAACCTAAGGTTGTAGTTTAAGACGAAAGCCTTTAATGCCTCATATTCATAGGGACCGGTTGCCTCCGTCCATGCCCTGAATGCCATCATTTACTTTCTCGAAGTGTAACCTCACTTGCACTAGCTTATCTTTAGCTTATAATCGGCACATCTTGCCTTAAAAGATAGCAACCACAGCATGAAGCGCCACCTCTAAAATGTCTTAGACATACTTGATATCCTTTGAGCTAACGTTTATAAATGCAAAGAATGAAGCTCACATTTCTTAATGATAATGATTGATAAACGAAAAGCCGCAAAAGGAATTGCTTAGATGGATCCCAACCCGTGATAAATACCGGAATTGCAAGTTTCAGCTTCATTGGCTAATCATCTAAACAAAATGCTTGATGGGTGAGAGTATTCAGTCATTCTCTTCTTACACTCTCTCATCGATCACGAGATGGCACAGCGGCGCACACGGCAACGATCCTTCATCAAACATCTTTTTGCAGCATTCCAGTTGGACGGATCGCTCTCACGTGCATATCTCTCCAATCTAACCGGCCAAAATACACCCACTAAAACGGGCGCATCGCCATACAACTGAACCACCCCGTGTAATAATAACAGGCTTTCACCGAACACAATTTGGTATTACTAAGTGGCCTTTATATATTTTAAATGCGTAGCATTTTAGATGCGGAGCATCTTATACTCGCGCCTTGTAGTGCGCCGTCCGCACTGCTTCTCGAACATTCGACAGCTGACGCGCGCGCATGCGCCGTCGCGCCGTCGCCCACTCTTCCACCATCTGTGCATCCCTTCCTCCTCTACACACCGCGCGCGCTTCACTCCTCCACCATCTGTGCACCCTTCCTCCTCTACACACCGCGTTCGACATCTACAATTCTCCTGATTCTCCAGTGGACGCGCATGTGGCGTCGCGCTTCGAGAACATTCAACAGCTGACAGTGCATGCGCCGTCGTGCTGTATATATACTCAAGGTCGGCGCTCGCTCGCTCAGTTGCCGCTCGTCGGTTGGTTTGTACGGCGCGTCGACGTCCAAGGTCGCGGTGAAATGAATTCCAACGAATCCACAAACACAATGATCGACGTCCCTTCGACCAGCGCCGCCCTTTCGCATACGTGTGTACGTGTTCACTCATTTAACACCCCCTCCTACAACCACGTTAACCAATTTAGCCATCGACCCAAGTAAGTCGCAATTTAACACCCCATTTCACAACCACGTTAACCATTTAGCCATCGACCCAAGTAAGTCGCACTTTAACACCCCGTTAACCAATTATATGGTCCGCATCCTCCTCAGTGTTCCCCCGAGGGAAGCTGCGGGCAATTTTTTTTAGTGAACTTCGGCGAGTTTGAACGTATCTGTCCATTTATCTATCTAGGCGCCTACGCCATTTTGCTAGTTTCACATATACTAAATTTGATACTACGGGACGCGAATGAACCACGGAGGAAAATGACACGTCCAAACATAATAATCAGGACATGCATGTCATGTTAAAATGACTACATGCTACGCTCATAGTCCACCCGCGAGCAGTTCACTAGCTTCATATATACCAAGTTTGGAGTTACGTGACGCAAGGGGATGAAGAAAGTATAAGACTGGAGAACACATGATAATTATGGCATGCGTGTTATTTAAGAACATGACTACATACCACGCTCATGACGCTACCACGACCGTTTTGCTAGCTTCTCATTTACCAAATTCGGTATTAAGTGACGTGAATAGACGACGATTATAAATGACACGTCCAAACATAACTCTTACATGCGTGTCACATAAACACATGACGACATGCTGCGTTCATAACGCGCTGATGGCCGCTTCGCTAGCTTCACTTATACCGATATCTACAATATGTGACGTGATTGAATGGCGAGTGCAAAAGCCCGGTGGAAACATGATACTCATAACATGGAAGTCATGTACGGCACACTTTAGGTCCGCCTCGTAACGTTCTGCAGATTTATTGTAACAATTCAACTTTTCTCGGTCGTGCTTTGCAGATAATCAATTCCCCCTGTATGTGAGATCTACCAGTATTTTACCAGCGATTTCACTACTGGAATATTTGTCGGGTTTCTAAGTCTGATTTGCGTCATCACTTGCACTCAGCTTTGAAAATTCGCTCTCTACTTATATCTATTCCCATTCTACTCCTTTATTCACGCTTTCACTTATTACCAGCAGCAAATGAGACTTTTTTGTGGGATAATTTTGCACTTTTCTCATCTTCTTTCACGATTTTGTTACATTTCTTCAGCAATGGTTCTAGCATTTTGTCATAAACGGTATAATTTTGGACATATTCGCTCCAACTACGAGTATATTATTCCAATTCAGTCAATTAGTGGGAATATTTGAAGGACGTCACTGTCACTGGCCTCGCAGTGCAGGTTTCGGCATCCGTTCAGTTTGGTGGAAATGTTGTGATTGACTAATGTTACCATGATTTCAGAAACTCTTTCGTTCAAGAAGCGCCCCAAAATCAGCTGAAAAATAATGTACTTGTGATAATAAGGTGAAAAATAATGTATTCACTATTTTTTACGGAAAGCTACATCAACTCTGCTTTCATCGAAACGTCGTCACACGGATAGGTTAAGTAAAGTATTAAAGTAGTACCGACAAAAATTTTGAATGAGTTGAAACTTGAGAAATAAGTTTGTGTAAATGTGCACACATCTTCGATTATCCTTTGATAATAAAGTGCTTAGCATATTTAAAACAATTTTTTGCATCACTGTCCACACAACGCTGTTTTGGTTTTTATGTATATAACGACTTATAATCAGAATCACGTATCACAAGTTTGTGTTAGAAGCCGCTATTCTTAACAGGGAAAACTCTCTCGAGGCCTTTTCAACGTCAATGAGGGCAGACTTGGAGAACAAATGCTGACGTCCGTGCCAAGGCTGTGAACTTTTGAGGTCTCGCATTCTTGCGACGTCCCAGAGTGCACCCAGGAAGTCTTTGTCAAGAGAATGGTCAAGGCAGGGCTCATATGCACGTGATTTTGTGCGCTAACGGAGCTATAGCTAAGTTTACACAAAAACTACTTTAGCTTACGCCTCGCTTGGTGCTTCTAAAACCAAAACTGGGAGTAGGTGTTGTAAAGCCGTCTCCGAATAGTTAACCCACTCCAGCAAATGAGCTTTCCAGCCCCGATACCCGATAAGTGGGTCATTAGCTACCTTTTGCAACACAAAAACTGCATGCCGAAAGTTTTTGTGGGTGTTCTTCTTTAGGTGAACGTTCGAGTCCCCTTATACTACATTAAAACAAACATCATCATTGAGCAAGAAGAAGCATGCTAGAGCGTGAGTCCTTCGATCAGTGTCACACTCTCTGCATGCAAGACGTATGGTTTGTCTGGCGTGTAAATGACGTTTAGTTGGTATGCTGCGTTACACTGTTCAAGTATTGCACACTAGCTCTATTGTTCATGTTCGTTTATGGTGCTCGGGTACGCCAATCAGTACTTAGTTGTGGATGTGCCGTCCCTTCTATACACCAGTTTTTTCGTGCACTGACTCAGCGTTTTTTCATGGCCGGGCACTGCGTTATCCGAGCCAGAAAAAGAGCTTCTCCGCATACAATGTTCGTGCCGGTATTGCTCATTATAGATAGATGAATATAAGTGGTTGCCCGTGTGAATGATCGGCAAAGAAGAACGATACCAGCCGCTATGATCTCATTATTTTTGCTGGTAAAGATGCAAGACTATGAGAGTGCGCTCTCGGCACTGTCTCGCACAGTGCTACTGTGAAGGAGCAGACATTCACGAAGGAACAAGTTATTCACGTGAAATATTTGTAGGCGTTACTGGACGTCTGTAAATATCACCTTTTGAAAACTAAATTGATACGAAGTGTCACAGCAAGTGAAATACAAGTGAAGCGCGGGTAGAGAAAAAGGACGACGTAGCTTCTACAATTGATGTGGTTTCAATACCCATTAAAAACCCTTAAGTTACTCTGTAGTACGTAAACGACTCATGAAGGTGCAGGGTCGAATTCTTGCGCGCTTATGGGGCAAATAATGACTGCAAAAATGGGTGTCACCTTCATTCTATGCCACCTTCATTTCAGCTCCTATGGCATGCCATTTTTGTGTACGCAATGGACTCCTGTAGAAGAAATTTTCCAGCAATGGCACACGTTTCCTCCTGGTGGTGCCGAAGAGCCTTCGTACAGCAATTTTAAGTGCTATGCACGACGATCCTACGTCCTGACATTTAGGTTCTGCGCGGACGCTCTACCATGCTAAGGAATGCTTTTATTGGCCGGAAATGTGGCAGTCCGTCGAGGTGTATGTGGCCAGCTGCACTCAGTGTCAGCGCCACAAACGACCATCTACTGCTCCGGCTGGTCTTCTACAGCTCTTGCCAGATCCAAGCACACCTTTCCAATAAGTCGGCATTGACCTCGTAGGCCCTTTTCCGAAGTCGGCTAAGGGCAATCGCTGGATAATTGTATGCGTCGATTACCTCACGCGCTACTGCGAGACGGCAGCCATACCAACCACAACTGCCAGCGACGTCTCTGTGTTCCTGCTGCAGCCCGTTACCCTCCCACATGGCCCACCTCACATGATTATCAGTGATCGTGAATGAAAATTCACGGCAGATATAGTAGAAGAGCTGCTCCAATTCAGTGAGTCCCACCTTCGTCACTCATTGCTGAACCATTCGCAAACAAATGGGCTCACGGAGTGCACCAACTGAGCAATTGTAAACATTCTCTCTATTCATGTGGCACCTGACCACAATAACTGGGATGACGTGCTACTATTTATTAGCCGTGTTGAACGTGCGCGTTCAACACGGCTAAGCACGAGACCACAGGCTATAGCCCCTTTTTCTTGATGTATGCACAATCACCGCGGTACACACTCGACACAGTACTGCCATTCTCGACGCACGACAACCTCTCTATCGCCATAATTCTCTGCCTTGCAGAAGAGGCGCGTCGTATTGCTCGTCTAAGCACTTTGGCCTCACAGGAAAAATCGAAGGCACACAGTGACGTTCACCACCGGCCTCTAACTTAGGATCCAGGTGACTTAGTGTGGCTTTGTACTCCGGTATTAGACGCGGGTTATGCCAAAAGTTCTTAGCCACATAAGTCGGACCGTTTGTTGATCTCTACAAAATCACAGAAGTCATGTACATAATATCTCGCCTCACAAAAAGTGGTAGAAAAGCCGCTATAACCCAAGCCGTCCATGCCGCTGGACTGAAGTTGTACACACCACGGTGAATCAATTACCTCGCCCGGCGGGCTTCGTCTGCGAGGGGAAGAATGTTGCGCATGCCTGGAAAGAAAACGAACATGGTCGAACGTGCTGGCTGCCACAAGCTGGAGCAAGAGGGAAGACGACGACGCTGCGTTCATCAACCTGTTGGCCGCTCCAGTGCTTCTCTTTGCAACCAAAATAAACGGCCCCTTCAGCCGTATACGTCCTGGCTCTCTTTGTGCGTAACAATATTAGTATTGCTGTCCTATGTGAATTCTTCGGATTACTTACAACATATCATTCGCAGCCTTCTTGTGCGGTGACCCTCTGAGGTAAATCTTATAATAATGGTTGAAGAGTCTGGGTATTAAATTCAATTCTCGCAGGACTCTAAACATTCTATGAAAAAATTTTAACTCAGCTCTCTTTTCATGTTGGTAAGCGGTATGCCGTAAACTGTAGCTGTTTGCTTTATACAAATAGTGTTCTTCACGATGAAGTTGCTGGGACAAATATGCCACCTCTCGAGAACACGTTCAGCATGCCTTCGATATTGCTGTCGTCTTCGGTGAGCAAGCATTGAAGCTGTAGCCGTCACCCCTCGATACCACGGACCATAGCACGCACTTTTTTTCAAACATAGCAGTATTAGTGACGAGGTCCATTGTAACGACCTGTTGTTTGCGGTTTACGTTTATATTTTCTTTTTTCCTTAATGAACGTCTGCGAAGAGAAGTAGTGGGAACATTCGGCACGCTGACACCACTGTTGATTATGCATCACCTTTGGCTTCAATTCACGAGGGGGAAGTGATCACGGGTTCAGAGCATTTTACCGACCTTCAAAAAACTCGAGAGAATTTTCTCTTATTGTTTAATTGCTACAATCGCTAAATGCAAAGTATTTTTGGCCAGCCATAATTCTCTAGAAGAAATGTGCCTGTCTGTCTGTCTGTCTGTCTGTCCGTCTGTCTGTCTCTCTGTCTGTCTGTCTGTCTGTCTGTCTGTCTGTCTGTCTGTCTGTATGTGTCTGTCTTGTCCGTCGGTCTGTCTAGACGATACGTCTAGGTGCTCTCCTTGCCACCTCGACTAGGTATATCAAATCGTATGAACACGAATGCTAGGTCTTGATAATAATAACATACTACAATATACCTTCTGAATAAGTTACGAAACCCTTTGCCAGAGTTGCTGTTCACACTTTTATACTCTGCACACTCTAAGCAAGGGAAAGAAAAACATTTGTTATAGTTCAAAATTTTATAGTAGCACAGGAACCCTTACATATGCCAAGGTATATAATAGAGCCCGATGTAGCAATCGAAGCTAGGCTGCTTCACGGGAGTGTAAAGCACGCCTAAGTATATTTAGGCTGTCAAACAGGTGGAAATAAATTTAGACCTTTTGTAATAAAAAAATAAGCCAAACCTTATGTCTGTTACAACGACACTGAGCCAGATTCATTATAAGGGCCCTCAAACACTTCTACAAGTAACCACGCATATGACTCTATAAAAGAGCTTATTGCCCCACGAATTCAAAGTCGCAAACACTTTAGGCATTCGTTCTGTACGACCGGAGTTACAAGGGTTCTTCACACGCTTCAATGGCATTCTCTCCGCTCTCTTTCTGACGAATGCATTGGAAGCTAGTCAAGGGGGGGGGGGGGGGGACGGCAAAAGCTAGGAAATACATCACGTGTGCCTATTGATTTAGAGTACTTTTTTATTTGAATATGCAGATTTTTGAGTGTGATTGGGCGTGCACGCGCGAAGAAGTCACAGCCTCCCGCGGCGATCCTCACAATGGCCTAGCGCGCCAGGTTGAAATCTGCCAATGGCTGCTAGATGGCTTTCTACGAGTAATATTTGAGCTTACTCCGTGACTGGTCGAGAAAAAAGAAAGTATTGTTTACTGACTTTTAATATTTGATTGTGAATTACAGGCAACCTGCTGCACTATATTCTTTGGCTCGCGTGTGCTCGGGAGCCTCTACTAACGATCGGTAGCGTTTTCGTACTATCCTCAAAAAGTGTTTCAGGAGTCCTTTAAACCCGCACTGCATCCACAATTCTGACCATAACAACCAACATTGGCCCATTAAATCCCTCTCATTTGAGACCTAGTTGCTTTGGTGTCGTGTTTACGTTCCAGAAGGATCTTGTTAGGGTGAGTTGGCACTTACTAAAGAAATGATTTTGCAGGGAAAGACTCTAATACAAAGAGTAAGGGGCTGACTGTCTTACTTCTAGAGTCATAGTACTTCTTTTGAGTGTAGCGCTACAGTAGCGCATGCTTTTTATGCTCCAAATTGGCATATTTCAGATAAAAACATATGAAATAAAAATATTGGGCACCAATCTGTTCATTGAATATGAAGTGACCTGAAATGACACGGTATAAAACGAGCTCGGGAAAAGGAGAGTTGCAGCACTTTTGAAGGCATTGAATAGATTCCAAGAACAAAGATACGTTGCCAGTAGTCCAGAACAGCATACGTTTTGCAAGGAAAGACCACTTGCTCTTGAAACATACATATTTCTGTTAAGCACGAAGGCAGCATATGAATTATAGTAATTTTTTCACAAATTTTTTACCGTACATTCGAATTGCTTCAGACTTCTTTTACAAGCTAATCTCAGCCGAAGCAAAGTGTTTCAACCTAAAATAGTTAAATACAAATTTTACTCCTGAATACCAGCGATAGTGGGCTATATAGATTTTAGCCGCATTATAAATTTTAATTATATAGGCTCCAGGAACACATTGACAAAAAATTGTTAGAGCAGGGCCTTCTTGTCATCACTAGCAAAATAGTGCGTTTTTGAGTAAAAGGGCACTTGGCTCTTTTCGAAAAAAATAAAAAAAATGCAACAACTGTACTCAATGTTCAAACAAACCGTTGACTAGCATTGCTTTTCCCTGCCGAATTACCTCAACCTACACAGAATAAAGTTCATTTTGACGAAATGTACGCCGGTGCACTGCAGCCACCTCAGTGCTCTCGTTACATCAAACGTTATTCTATCCTCTAGACTTTGCTGTATATCCAACATGTCTGGCAAGCCAGCGGCATGCACTTAACTACTCAAGTTACACAAAAAAGTTTAATTTATCTCGTAATATATGTCCCAAAGTGCGCCATTAGCCCTTACTGACTACAGCTTCGCACAAAATTTATACCTATAAAAGCGTGAGGTCTGCCAGAATTTTTTCTCCAGTATGTATCATCAGGAAAACACTTGAGGCCTATATGACACTTTACGATGCACGCTGTGACAAATCCGCTTCAGAAGCCCAAGTGCCCTAGGAAAATTTGACCCGTCATCATAGCCAACTCAGTCCGACTGTTCGAAACGTGGCACAATGTAATGCGTTCGCATGATGCTTCTGCCAAGCGTAACCCCTGAACAGGAAAGACATCTGCGAATTAGTGGAGTGTGTGGGTGTTGAATTGGCTTTTTGAGCGCTCTTTGGCTGCGCAACAGGCCTAAGTAATGACGGCAGAATAGGCCTATTGAGGTCGAGAATAAACGGCACTGAATTAACAACATCACCTATCGTAAGCAGGAAAATTCAAGTGATGACCATGCCCTACCAGCTCATTGCATCATAATACATGAACTACAAATGCTAGCTTCCATACGAAGGTTGAAAAAAAAGCATTTCGACTCTTTTTAGCCCAACAAAGGCTTTCGAATTACTGGCTAAGAACAACATAGTCGCAATATTTAGGACATCCAAAGTGAGTTATCAGGCCCAGAAAAAGAGGTTACACTTTTTGCAACATACAGCGAAAATTGTAGTTTTCCAATACTTGACTGAGTTTATGTCTCAGATTTCTATTCTGCCTAAAATACGCCATAAAACATAACTGCTGCGGCATTATTTTACTGTTTTAGTTGTTGACTTCTGTGTATTGAAATATTGTTAGATGCCCTCACATTATTCAAGAAATACTCTCACTACTTATAGTTTTTTAAATAATTCAAGACAGCAGTATTACAGCCAGTCTTGATTCTGCTTTGATTGCATTATGCACTTCCTAATACAGAAGGTGGTCGTGCAGAAAAAATTCATTGCCACGTTTTAACATTTGAAGAAGCTCTCTGAAATGTTCAATATGGTGGTGAGCTTGTCTTCAAAATGAGTAACAGTATAAAGGTAGACGAATGGGTTGCTGTGATGGTCAGAATATTGACACAAGGACACAGGGACGCGGATAAAAAACAGGGCGTTCACTCTAGGCAGAAAAGGCGAAAAAAAAAACATCGGAGCATGCGCACATGGAACTACTTCGTCATCCTACTTAGAGAAGCTGGCCACTACACTTGCCAGCCTACCCTGCGTCAACTGCCCCCTTTAAAGAGCGACCGAACCGGTATATTGACTAAGAAATCGCAACTTATATCTATTGGTATTTAAAATATTAAGATGGCTATGTATATTTTTGTTTACTATAAATAACACTTTATTACTGCTGTATGTGTTACAGTATTTGCGCATGTACCTTATGTATTTTTGTAGAATTTTGTATTTTTTCTGTATCCTGCAAAATTCTTATGTCAGCCTGTCTGCCTCACTGTAATTGGAGCAAAGGCCTATTGTCAGGCTTTCAGCCTTTTGCTTTCGCTCCATTTTCTGTACTGGCACAGAATTAAATAAATAAATAAATAAATAAATAAATAAAGATGGAACAGCGGGCTATGGAGAAAAATTTCACGTAAACGAAAAGCCAGTGTTGTTGTAGATGATAAAATAATTTTGAAGGCTTCATAACTCGTGGGTGTGGTATGGTTTTGTCCGTACTACGTGAACTACCTCGGGAGGTGGACGCCGTTGGCTCAAAGTGGTATCGTAGCTTTGGAGAACTAACTCGTAATTCACGTCACATAGGCAGCGCACAACCTCGCAAGGGCACACGAATGTCGAATAGTTGTCCACACCCATATATAATCACCTTGTTTATAGGGGACATCCCTTCGGCCATGGTTGTAGCAACGAGCGTCGGTATCTTGCTGCGTTCGATTATGGTTTCGTGCAAGCTGGCTGGTTACCTCGGCTTTTTGAACGAAGTCGTCTACGCTGTCATTTCGGCTGGTGTCCTCGTCTAGTGGGAGCATAGCGTGTAACGGTGTTGTGACGTGACCAGCCGTAAACAAGCTCAAAAAGTGTTAGGTCTGCGGTTTCTTGCACCATCGTATTAGAACCAAACGTGTTGTACGGCAAAATTTTCTCCCAAGTTTTGTGATTCACAGCAACATACGCAGATATTATGTCTGTCAGTGCTTTGTTTAACCGCTTCGTCAAATCGTTGCTTTGGAGAATTTAGGCTGTTGCTGTCCGGGGGTTGTTATGCGCCAGCTTGGCGTCCTGTTACAATAACTCTGCAATAAATGCTGCATCGTGATCGGTTATGAGAACGGCAGGCGCACTAGTACGTAAAATAATATCATAGACGAAGAATCTGGTGACTTCAACTGCGATTCTCCTATGTACTACATTGGTTTCCGCAAAGCGAGTCAGATAGTCGGCAGCGACGATCATTCAGTCATTTTCTGAGGATGACGTAGGGAATGGACTAAGAACATCTATTCCTACTTGCTGAAACAGAGCTGCAGGTCAATCTCAAGACTAGAAAAGAGCGGCTGGCTTCATGGGCGGAACTTTGAGCCTCTTACAGTGACGGCAGGTTTGGACATAGTGCTGAACGGACGAATGGAGCTGTGGTCAGTAGTATTTTTGTCGTATGCGCTAATAACCTAGGAAAGGCTAAGTGACCGAAAACGTTCATCGTCGCATGTCCGCAAAAGTTCCACCCGCAGTTCCATTGCGACGGCGACGAAATTTTTGTGACTGTTCGAAAACTTTTTCTTGTAGATAGCATGGTTCCGCAGGCAAAAGATGTTAATCATCGAGATAGCGGGCGTGGCACAATTATGTCGGCTTTTTGAAGATACTAGATGACAGGAAGTAGCTCAGTGTCCTCACGTCGAAGTTCAGCCATAAGATCTACGATACCAAAAAACGGTAAATCTTGTTCAGTGTAGAATGACGTCAGGGATATAGGAGCGCAAGACAGGCAGTCAGCATCCGTATTCTTATGCTCTGATCAGTAGCCCACCACTATGTCGTACTCTTAAAGGCAGAGGCTCCAGTGGGTGAGGCATACTGATGGATCTCGTAGATTTGCAAGCCTACAAAGCGATTGGTGTTCACTGACTGCTCGAAATGGCAGGCTGTATACGTAGCGTCAAAACTTGCTAATGGCCTGAACAACTGATAGGTATTCTTTTTCTGTGATAGAGTAGTAAGCCTCTGCTTTTGTAATACTGCGGCTCGCGTAGGCGATTAAACGCTCTGCGCCATTCTGCCATTGAACTAGAACGGCTCCGATACCTACGTAGCTGGCATCCCTGTGAATCTCAGTGTCGACAGTGTCGTCAAAATGTGCCAGCACTGGAGCTGTCTGTTATTGGTTGCGCAGCTCTACGAAAGCTTGTTATTGTTGTTCATCTGTTCATACCAACGGATATCTGGCAGCGTTAGTCTTTTAAGAGGTACCGCGATTTTCGAAAATCGTTCGACAAAATGGCGGTAGTACTCACAGAGTCCAAGGAAATGCTCAACAGCCTTTTTGTATCTAGAACTATGAAACTCAGCGACGGCAGCCAACTTCTCCGGATCTCGTGAAACACCCTAGGAACTCACTACGTGGCCGAAAAACTTGAGTTCTTTATAGCCAAAGTTGCCCTTTTTGGGCTTGATTGTAAGATTTTCTTTCTGGATTGCAGTAAAAACGCGTTTTAGCCTTCAAAGATGTTCTGCAAACGTGCCTGAAAACACAGAAACGTCATCCAAGTATACAAGAAATGTCTGCAACTTTACTCCAGCGAGTACAGTGTCCATCATGCGTTGAAATGTGGCGAGATCAGAGCAGAGACCGGAAGGCAGCACTTTGGATTTGTAGAGCCTGTCCGGAGTCACAGACGCAGTTTTCTTATGGTCGCCTTCGTCAACTTCGATTTGCCAGAACCCTGACTTGAGATCTAATGTTGTAAAAGACTGGGCATGGCGTAGATGGTCAAAGGGGTCATCCATCCGTGACAGGGGATAAACTTCGCCTTTTGTGACTTTGTTAACCAATCAGTAGTCGACAGAGGAGCGTAGTGTGTTCTTTTTTGTTTACTAAGACAACTGGTGATGCCCACGGACTTGTCGAGGGTTTGATGACGTCATCATTGAGAATTTCTTGAACTTGACATTTAATCACCTCTATTTCCTTTAGAAACACGAGGCATGAATGTTGGCGACGCGTTTGGGCCGACTCCTTGGTAACAATGCCGTGTTTTGTAACGGCAGTGCGTTGAAGTTTTCATGCTGCGGAGAAGCAGTCCGAAAATTCTGTCACAAGGCTTAGTATCCGCTCTTTTTGTGAATATGGCAAGTGTGGGTTAACGTGAATGCAGCTGCCCAAGTAAGCACAAGTTTTGTATCTGGTTAAGTTGTCGCCAATATGGCGACATCAGAAAAGTAGGCACTTTAATGTAAGAAGCGACATTGCTGCCTCTAGGGACGTGCTGAAACTCATTGCTGAAGTTAGTGAGCAGACATTAAAAGCATATATTCTGTAACCAAACAATGCTTTGGGCTATGAAGATGTTTCGTTTGAGAAGCAGCATAATACTCGCCTCTGAAATACCTTCATAGTCGTTGAATTCATCGAAAACGTCGCAGGTAACCAAGGTGAACACGCTACTCATCGATGGTTACGTGGCATAATCGTCAACAATCCTCAGAGCACTGGCGTAACTGTTCTCAGGGCTGTGCGCTAAGACGTGTGTCATGGAAAGCCTCACCAGCGACTCTTGGGAGTCAATGATGGCTCTGTTATCATGGAGAAAGTCTAGACCAAGAATTAGGTTCCTCTAGGAACTCGGCAGTAATACAAAATTGTCCCACCAAAGTGAGAAGATGGCCTCCTGCCTCACGTATCTGGGACCCTGCCCCCTAGGTAGAAACCTTCTTCAGCCTGAAGGCATGGGCTCATAAAAGAAGTGTCTGATCTAGTGTCGATTAGCGACATTGCTTTGTCGTTCTACGGGGTTACCGCAATGTTTGATGTTAGCACTCCTGGTATGACGTTTGTCTGCGGCTGTACATCTTTTTGCGGCCGTCGCTGTCATTATAGTGGAGGATCTTCCGTACAGTCGGCGTCAGCGGCCTCACCTCCGGAGGTCACTGAACTCTGTTTTCCTGGCCTGAAGGACTGGGTGAGCGGCGTCTCGGAGCACCGCGTGAATAGGCTGAGCTGAGTGACCTGTAGCCAGCACGTTACGACGAGTGGGGCTCCTGTGACCAATGTTCAATATTGCAACGATTCGAGATGAAGCTCGTTATTTACAGTGGTCGCTGGCCAGGTTGTGGAGGTGGGGCATTTGTCTCAAATCCACAGAGACCCACATGGTGGTATGGACGTGTTCGGAAGACGTGTGAGGCTTCGCTGCAGTGACAAAAGGGGGGCCTGCAGTTGGGTTTACGCCAGATTTCACCCTTCCTTGGTCATGCTTCGGTGACCCGCGGCAGGGCTGCCACGACTAAAGCCTACCTCCATTTGAAGAGCCTAACGCTCGTTAGAGTAAAATACGCTGTTGAACTACACGATGGAGGAAGTCGCACTGCTTACGCGTACCTCCTTTCGACGCTTTCAACGCAGAGCCCCTTTTGTCTTCTTTGACACCATCTCTTCTCTCTTTGACAGCACGCATTAGGTGGAGAACTTCCTTAGACTAGTTCATAGAGGGCTCTGCACGCCTGAAAAGCAAATTCATAACCTTTCATAACCTCTATATAGGTCGTCATCGTATCGTTAGGAACTTTATTTCTTGTATCTATGGCACGCTCCGCTGTATCCTTCATTTCTTCTAGTGCAAAAGCCTTGGGAACTGCTGGCGAAACTCATCCTATTAGGTAAGCGTTGCTTCTTGGTTTTCAAACCACGTTTTCGCGGAGTCCTCGAGAAAGCTGTACACATAGCGCCGCTCACGTTCCTGGGTCCAATCGTTGATGACGAGGACCTGCTCAAAATTCTCCAGCCAGTCCTTGGCATATTCCAAAGCCATTCCGTCAAATGGGTTCGGCGTCTTGGGTTGATGACAACTAGGTGCGCTGGTGCTGGCGCGGTGACGTTAGGTGGTGGTTGCTTCATAGCCCTCTGTTGTTCAGGCAGCAAATGGTGTGGAGGCTCGAGTTCTGGGAGACGATTGGAACGTACTTGCACACAGGTAAACTCAGCTGAGCTACTCAATGAACTTGCGTCTGGGGTGCTCTCTGGGGACCATATCATCTACCATACCCAGCACATCCACCAGAAAATATCACAAGGACACAGATGTGCGGGTATAAAACAGGGTGGTTACTCTCAGCACAAAAGGCCAAAAAACACCAGAGCACGCGCACACTGAACTACTTGGTTATTTTCCTTCGAGAGGCTTGGCTGGCCTTCGAGTGGCCAGCCTTTCTTGCGTCAATATTACATTGTCAAAATGAAAAAAATACAACTATACGCTACATACCTTCACACAACAGTAAGATTAGGAGGAAAGGAACTATCTGTAGTTATGCAGAAGTTATAATCAATTGTTTAGGGTGATCTGATGTTTTACAGCAACATTAGAAGGGTTCACAAGCCTATAATCTTCATTTGCTACGAAGAACGAGACATTAAAAGTCACACTTGGTTTCTTTACCATACCCGAATAATAACAGCAAATAGTGAAACCAAAGAAGGTATATGAAACGGGAAGTATATTGTTTGAAGCGCATTAAAATAATTGTTATATAGGTTGAAGAAATTGAAGTGAATGAAGTGAAGCTGGCCGCCTGCAGGGACTAAACTTGCGACTTCAAGAAGTTGGTAAAACAGATGCTCATTTTGAGTTTTTGGTCTTCCGTCTATATGCAAGTTTTTGCTCAGATTGAACTAATAAGATATCAGTGTCTCCACAACTTAATTCGCCTGCTAGTGGTGTGTGTACATTCCGATTTTCCTAAAGGATATGCATATTTGTTTGCTATTCCACACTTCTATTCAAAATATTCCTGGTTATTTCTTATGTTGCATTACATCTGGTAAAAGTTCTCAAATGTACAATTCATGAATGTGTTCTAGAGTAACCATGCACTGTAAGAGTTTTGACATAGAATGAACAGGATAAAGTGAATGAAATAATACTGGACGCCTGCAGGGACCGAATTTGCAGAAGTTTGTAAAACAGATGCTCATTTTTATTGGTCCATCGTCCGTCTGGATGCACGTTTTATCTCAAAAATTATTATATACACTGTGAAATAAACAGGCTTAAAAGGCGAGACCACCTGGCCTAATCTTCCGCTCAAACGATTAGCTGTCTCTGAGCTGCCTCTCGCCAAAGTTATGTTGGTGAAGATTTAGTTGACAAACGTTTTCATGAATTGCTTGAAAAGTTTCCTGATAATGACAGTTTAGCAGAACTGAAGTACTATTGTATATTATGAACAAGTAGGTTCCTTGGCAATATGTTGTTAAAATTGCTCGCCTAATCTATTGCTAGATGTGCTCCGAATTCAACGCCGGCGAGCGTACATCAACACACACTCTAACCTTTTTACACTCTATAAATTAATATTCGCGTTATAATTAAGCTACTTTTCACAGAAGCAAAACTGTGATCATGACTTTGGATCATAAAAAACGCACTCTTACGCTAATACGTGAAACCTGTAAGAAAAAAAAATTTGCAGAAATGTTTCGTTTTTCCTACCATAGCTACGTTGTGGCTGATACCGTGTGCAGTTATTGTGGGCCCCATATTTAAACTCGATACCTACAGTAAATATGTGTTTAGGATGTAGCCATTTACTTGCAATATTTAGGCGCTAATTGTTAACTCACAAGCTTATAACACGGACATGAAGTCATTTTAATAAAGTGAGAATGCAAATGAACTTGTTTTGGAAAAACTTTCTTTGTTGTCAGGATTGGCGTTCATGATGAAAGTGCACAATCTGCCTCATTCATTAGGGAAATTTTGAGAAAAATACAAATAAATTTATTATACAAAATTATACAAAATCTTCAGAAATAGTGACAATAACTAAACCCAGACCTTTTGCGTGGTAAGCGAGTGTTCAGGAAGCCACGCCAGTGCTTCAAACAGTTTCATAAAAAAAAGCTGTAATAAGATTTGTAGAGCGTGAAGTCCCCTTAAAGCACGCAATAGTGCGCACCACAATCGTAGAATCGTACAGCCGTCAAAACAAGTGAGTGGCACAGGGAGATGGTGGTTTCAAGCACACCAGCTATTACATAGTCAATAATAAATGTTAGTATTATTATATCAAAGTTGATTCGGTGGCTGACAGCAATGATTATTTACTCACTTTGTGTCCTCCTGGATACAGAAGCTATTTCGACACGTTGTTTTTAGATTCTACAAAGTGTCTACTTTTAAAGAAACTATAATGCTTCACTTCTATTAAAAGTTAAAACAGATCTTTTCCCACGAACCTCATCGCCTAGATTCTCTCGAGCTTTCAACATTGAAAGCATTATGACCGAGGAGCTCATGGCCTGTTCAGCATGGTGTCATTCGTAGTAACGAAGAGCAGTGAAACAGCATAATGGATCCTCAATTTTATTAGCTGAATACAGTATTGTATGTCCGAAGCCTAGTTATGTTTTCAGTTGTGTAAATTAGTGCAGAATTTATAAAACTGTTCCTACCCCGATCGATCAGCAGTGCCTGCAATCTAATTTTACGTACTCTGTCTTCAGTTTCGAAAACGCATGACAAATGGTGTGTTTAGCCAGCTAGCGAAAAATATAACTCAGTACTGCCCAACATTAGTAAAGCTGCTTTCAAAACTACGTCTTTTAATCTTTAGTAACGGTCCTTAAATTATTGTTATCCAGTTATTTAGGCCTAACAAATGTAAGTGTTAAAATATTGTCTGCCCACATAAGTGTTTCGCTGTCAAAAACGATTCCAAGTTCTTCTCTAACAAACAACTTTAGAGAAAAAGATTTAGCATGAACACAAAGAGGATTCCAGTAATTTATTTGCGTTATATAGATTTAGATGATGAATAATTCGCCATTTGTTAACACTTTATGCCAACGTTCAAAACAATACATTGTTAGGCAATATATTTTCATGAACTGGTCGGCAAGGAGAGCACTGCAAGTATACCACGAGAAGATATTCTTTTTTTTTATTGAAGGTGAGGTACACTGGAAAACAAGTGCTCGAATGTTCTTTCAAATGTTTATTTTAGAAGAATCACCTTACAGTAGAAACTGTCACTCATATCTCAGTCTGCCGCTGCGCGTGATTGCCAGTCTGTCCACAGTTTCGCTCCGCAATGGCCAACAAGTTCTGCAACTAGTGCAGTGTCACTTGCTCTCGAATAAAGATCAATTTTGAATCGTTTGCGGCTTGCTTGGAAATTGAGTGGATGTGTGCCTAACCAAACCACGCAACTGGTGAGCAACTTGACTCAAAGATGCCACCGAACCTGCCGACACCAGTAGGTCGTGTTGAACAGGGCACAAGATCTGAACAAGGCACTATCGCACCAAATTAGTACTTTCCAGACATGCTCTACAAGATACCACAGCGCCTTCGCAACAGCAAAATTACGATTCTAAACCTACAGCTAGGGTCTTAAGTCACTTTAGTTCCTGAAAATGCCAAGACAGCGAAGAAGTTTGGCGTATAGAGAGGCGAGGGGAACAAAATATAGATAATATTATTTTCCAAGGCACGAAAGAACACAATCGAGAGGAAGGACATGAGAGAGAGCACCCCATGTCCTGCATCCTTCCTGGCGAATGTGTTCTTTCGCGCTTTGAAAAAAAAAAACATTATCTTACCCATACTCACCCCCCTAAGAAATTTTCTTAAGCCGATAGATCATATTTAAAGTAAATTCAAAGCCAGGGTTCAAGAACATGTTGGTACTCTTCTTCAGAATGGTTGAGATCAGGTTATTATTTCCGATACAAGGAGCTTCTGTTCCTAGGTTATGTTTTCATACACAACGACCATACCGAGTGCTTTATGAAAAACCAGTGCCGTCAGTGTAGTTGATGAACGTAGTTGTTACGAAAATCTATATACTATTACACGAAGACAGGGATGCGTGGGCCGTAAGTTCGCGAAAGGAACGCTGGCTACATTTGTGTGAACCCGGAACTACAACTTGGGAGCCGTTCTAGGACTCACTCTAATAGCCCTGTGACACGACAAATACAATGGTATGTACAATGAACGTCAATCGTTTAAAATATCATTTCTTCGCTGTCACGCGGGATGGGTTTTATTCGGGGAAGATTAGATTTGCCATCGAATAGGTTCACGCAACTCATTTCCTTTCGATGTCGAACACAATACGTCCTCTCGACGCCAGAAATATTTTATCAACCTCGTTATCGGCTCGTGCATTTGTAACAATTTTATTTCGTAAGTATTTTTTTCTTGGTTTATCAGTCAATAGCTTACTTATGAACAATAAATCAAGTCCAAATATTTCTGCAAGAAAAATGTGCTCAGCTGCAGACGCTAGATGACGGCCACGATTCACTGCCACTTTTTTGTCGTCATGATTGTTGTAGAGCCCTCGGTAGCCTGTTCTGTGCAGTTTGCTTGTGTCTATTTGTCGAGCTCGGCATGCGCGTTTATCATGTGTGAGCTGGAGCCCAGAAGCCGCGTCAAATGGACAGAAAGAGAGACTCATCCATTATTTAAAATTTGGCAGGATCACAATTTCAACCTCCGGAAAGCTAAAAAAATGCAGAAGTGTATACGGCGATTGTAGAAAGGCACCATACGAAAAGAATATACAAATCACTCAATGCCGTCAAAGACAAGATAGAGAATCGTGGCAGCAAGTACCGTTAAGTACACTTTTTTCCATTTAATACTACCATGCAAACATCTTTGTTACACTTTCGGCGTCAGCTGAAATCGGTTGTTTGTACTAGCATTGCTTCGGGCTATCAATTGCGGCGTGCTTCGTGTAGGGCCCGGCCACACTTAGGTGTTGGGCGCTTCTTAAAGCCTGACATCTACTTCTGTCTGCTCGAAAATTTTGTGTGCCATACTGGCATAGCGTGTATTTTTATGCTTGCTCTGTTTATCTGCGCCGCCGCAAAACAATTGCAGAAGCGGCCGAATTTTCACGCACTTGTGTGTGATAAAGTTAAGCGAGGTCGGACAAAAATATTTTTTAGCTAGTCTTCTTATAGCGTTAAAACTTGTTGCTGTCTCATTCTCTGCGCCACCGCGGTTACTGCATTCATTTTTTACCTATAGAGTGACGAGGAAAACGAAGCACATACGTTTTTGTATTGGCAACTACTAAGAAAGAAAATGAAAAGACAAAAAATGGCTTGTCCTTATGCATTTTACAAAACAATTACAAATCTCCAGAAAGATTTCAACTCGCCAAGGTGAACTCACCTGGAAACTTTATTGGGACCTTCACCAGTTTCTAGGCATGCTGTCAGTGAACGACAAAAGCCTAATAGAAGAAATCGGCTGTGCATCTGGAGAGACTGTGTAAGAGGTGAATGCAATATGCGAGTCGTGTATTTTGTGGCAGGTTACTGGAGAGCTGCACTAAGCAGCTGAAAGCAACGATACTTGTCATGATACTTATCCTTTCTTCACTTTCATCAGCAAAAACTTGGGAACATGGAAATTTCAAGCAAAACTTTATTCTGAGGTTGAAAACATACAGTTTATATGAACCATACTAAATTACACTTTTAATTAGGAAGTGTACAAAAGAGTCTCGTAGTTTTCTAAAGTGAGAGAACACATGTATAACTAAATGAATGGCCGCACACATAATGCACGCATCCAATCTACAGTGTTTTTTCTTTTTTCAAATTGTGCACAGCATCATGTATGACTCATCATAGGGATTACCATGTGGCAAGCCTGCATTGCCCAGTTCTGCCCATTCACCCCTACAGCCCAGCTTTGCCCCCATCCCTACCATTACTGATGAAGCTGACAGCGTTTCCGCTACGACAAGTGTCCCCGCGACATCTGCAGAAAATGGAACACCAGCGGCACCTAGTTTACAGCCTGCGTAGCGCACCATAAGGGAGAGAAAGCGAGGCGAGAAGGACACCTTCCTGGCACGACCTGTGAAAGAGCAAAAGCTGAAGTGACCGTTTCTCGAAAGTTACAAATAAACGCGGTGAAGAAGCTAGCGAACTCCTCACAAAATTGCAAGAGAAAGCAGACGAAAAGTAAGATCTTTCGATTAGTATTCTTGAGAAGACCGCAAATCAATGAAAGTGTTGTTTAAAAAACGGAGTGGGCTAACGCGGACACAAGCAGGAAGTCAAAACACCACAAACGCCAACTAGCAACTGAAGATGCACGCAAACGGCAAAGAAGGCAGGACCACTCCTCTGGGCATACCCACCCGATTGGCTAGCCGATTGCGGGGGAATGTGCAGAGGAGTTTTTGTGCCTTTCTCTTTCGCCATTTTCGCACATCTTTACTCGCTAGCTGGCTTTGTCGTGTATTGACTTTCTTTTTGTGTTCGTGTTAGTCTACCCTGTTTGTTGGAATGAATACACCAACTGGTTCGCCTCTTTACTATTTTGAGTGCTGTTTCTAGCACAACAGACTTGGTTTGTACAGCTGACTGTTGATGCTCGTGATGAACGCAAGTGTGAAGACAAAAATATAGTCTAATAACAGGAATATTTTCAGCCACGAAGTTTAATATTTGAGCAAAGACGAATGTAACTACTTCTTTCATTGAAATTAAATTGCATATTTCCTGAAAAAAATCATGTTTAAAAACTACGGGAATATTTTCGAAGCAAACTAAACACTTGGCCGTTTTTAAACATCCAGCAGCGCAGACCCGGGAGCTCACAGCCTTATATACCAAAAGTGGCACAGAAATATGCTAGTGTAAGACAAAGATTATTGACTGGCGCAAACACACATAACTGACATGAAAATTCGTACATCATGAAACCCTTTCCCATACCAATGTTCACAGCATCAGAGTATGCTCGAACAAGCAACACAGGCAGCAAGAACAGCTGCTCCTCGGCTGATTCATCGTGAACGATTCTTCTAGTAGAGGATCAGTCGGAATATGTACATATTTATGTTTTTTTGCAGACTGAATATTGTCTTGAAAATGGGAACTACTAAAAGTATTATCAGAGTTAGAGCGCCTTAGGGTCACACGAAGACCGTTGTGAACGCTCTCTGCAGTTCATAGAATAAACGCATGGCAAAAACGCTGAACGCAATACCTTCTACAGAGTAAGCTTGTGGTGAGAAAAATAAAAAGACATACCATACAGGCCCAGACAATAAACCACCAACCAATTAAAGCATACGAGAGAACCAAAGATCAACAAGAATAAAATAGAAGGCTACGATTCACAGTCTGATGCACACTGACTCCAGCTATCAATATTGATTTCGTGGATATTTTTTCAGTTGGCCTTGAAGTGCAGCTTAAACTGAAACGGAGAGCACACAAAAGTGACTGATGCTTTCCTATTGCTGCTCAGCTTGTCTAATAACTAGCATGTGAATGCTCCCCTCACACGTTCTCCATCACCACTGGACATATCAGTTCTGTGGGCTGGCTGAAGATACAGCGTGGTGAAATCGTGCACCTCCTGCTCCCATTGGTTGTCAACCAGGTCTATGATTGTCTCATATATGTTGTGCAATGCACATGTGGCTCTCGTGGCCGCCTGTTTAGCTCTTTTAATAATGCACTCAATTCTCTTACAAGTGCAATAAGCGAGCTTTTAGCCTTCCGAAAGCATTATCCACTCTCCTTCTGGTTCTTGGGAGCTGATAGTAGAACAGCCTTTCGCGAGTCCCTGTAACTGCATTTGCAAACGGCTTCTGGAAGTATGCCGTTAGGTAAAACGATAGATCACAAATTGTGATTGGCGCTACTAAAGTTCCCTCAAATACAGAGGCGGGAGTTTTGGAAAAGTCACTCACCATCAGCTTGACTAAATCTGATCGGCCGTACACGAAAGCATCGTGACACCTGGCCGGGTTTCCCACATTATAGTACCTGAGTCGGTACTGACGATCAACTAGTGCCAAAAGTATCATGTTGCACCTGAATTAGAAAGAAAATTTATACTATGTAATGCGAAATTCACTACCTAATAAAGTAAAATGGGTGATTACTTCAAGCATGTTCTTTTTTCATTTGAAAATCTCAAGCTTATTACTGATGCAAAAAGCTTCGCAGCACGTCGACCACAACTGATGAGTAAATGTAAAGTTTGCCAACCTCATTTGCTCTTTTACGCTAAAAATAATTTGCAATTGTACTTCATCAAATAATGTTTGCTCATTTATGAGTTGTTAAGCACCCCTGCATGTTTTAACTGCTCAAGTGCACCGACGCAGAAAGTGAGGAAGCTTTAGCGGATCAAGGTGTACTTGCCATACAAGCAACCATCATCCGTAGAGATAAGAAGGGAACCCGCACAAGAAATGTAATACTAACCTTCGGAAGCACGACTCTTCCTGTAGCAGTCAAGGTAGCGTGCCAATACGAATGCGTGAGGCCTTACATACCTAATTTTCGCAAGTGCTTCCGGTGCCAAAGGTTCGAGCATGGGTCTCATTCATGTCATGGTAATCCAACCTGCATGAAATGCGGCCAGAATGAACATGATGATGGCGAGTGCACCAACAATTTAAGCTGTGTGAACTGCAGGGAGACACATGCAGCGTACTCACGCTCCTGCCAAAATTCGCAAAAAGAAAAGGGCATACTTACACTGAAAACCAAAAAAAAACATATCATATTCAAAAGTGCGCAAGCGAGTGGCGCTTGCCCAAAAGAGCACCTGCGCTGAAGTGGTGTAAAAGGGAAAGGGACCGCCGATGGTCTCAGTAGGCACACAGGTCTAACTTCAGGACCTAGTGGCCGCAGTCCGTCCTCCAGACAAGAGCGAAAAAAAGGCACCAGGTGCCTGTTTCAAAGGAGGCCCTAAGCCTCGACCAGTGTTGGTGCCTGCAAAACTAATTTCGAGGAAAAAGAGGTCTCAACGACGGTGCCGAGTAGCCAGCCTCCCTTGAGGAGGCCAGCATCCTCACCCGGCCCCAACAGTGTTGGGCACCCTGGCGATGCAGATTCCATGGACGTAAGTCCATCGGACACTGAAAGCCTGACAGATCCTGCCACAACCAGCAGGGCGGTCAGGCAGCCCATCATCCCTCCCTGCAAAGGAGGGAAAGGAGTCGAAACACATTTTCGGCCCCAAAAAAAGAAGTGACCAAGCACACGAATAGCGTTGCTTTTTAGCTTACGCACAAGCAACTCGAAGTACTGAATCTTACACACATGATTTCATGCAATGGTATACATGATTCATTGGAACTGCAAAGGCATAACACGAAACTTAAGCGACATTAAGGTTATATTCAAGCTTTTTTCCTGTAGTGTTATGCTTGCAAGAAAACAATCTGGTACCAAACGCCCAAATACTAAAAGGTTACACCTATACGTCGCAACCGCTCGCAAAGCAACCGGTCGTCCGGTGGCGTCGCCATCGTTGTCCAAAGTTGTATACCGGTAAGAGGCGTTATAGGTAACAGCTTCATTAAAACGGCGGCAGTCACCATTTTATCACAACCAAATATCACTAATTGCCCCATATACATACAACCCTATGCAAATTTTACTGTAAAATATCTCCAATTGATTGCGAAACAGCTACCTATACTTTTCTAAAGGCAGCAGATTTCAATGCGCACAACACACTTTGGGGTAGTGTAAAGACAGACAGTAGAGGGCAGGTAGTTGAAAATTTTATTCTAACAATATGTGTCTTTCAAACACTGGATCACCAACATACTGCTCTCCAGGCTGAGGAACCATGAGTTGCTTGGGTTTGGCACTGTACTCTAGCCTATATCTTTGAGAAGACGCTCCCCCATTCACTATGTAGTAGCGCATTTCTGTGTGGTTATTACATGGCAATAGATGGAGAAATAAACAGCAACTAAGCAACCCTGGAATCCTCGCTATGTAAGTGACAACGTGCGTAATAAACTTTACCCGCCATGGTGGTCTAAAGGCCATTGTGTTTGACTGCTGACCCGAAGGTCGCGTCACGTAGTCCCTTCCGCCGCCGCCGTATTATAATGAGGGTGAAATGCTACTGGTCCATGTGCCTAGGTTCACGTTAAAGAACTCCAGGCGGTCGAAGTAATCCGGAGCCTGCCACTATGGCTTTTTGTATATTATGGTACTTTTGGGGCTTAGGGCACCAACAGATATTCTCTTATTCAAGTCTTGTAGCGAAGAAAAACTATCACTTACTTTGAGACGTATGCTCAGGTTCACTGTGAATCTGCCCCTTCGTTTTAATGAAATAAGAAATGAAAAAAAAAGTGTACAAGGTGTCTTGAAGCACCTGTCTGGTTGGTGTTTTTCTTTACATGTTTTCAGGAGAGAATCCTGCCTCTTCATTGGGATTCACGAATGAATTTCTCAAATTGCTGGAGAGCAGCTCTGCTTCGCCTAGTACAACAGTTTTGTGGAATTTTACTTGTTTAAGCTATACACTTAAAGTTTTTGTCCTGAAGGAAAAATTCGCCATCCATATTTGTTCTCGAAGCAAGCACACGAATAGTATTTTTTGTCTTTTTCAAACAGAACCCTGCTTTCCTTTTCTCTATTGCGCTTGAAAATATCACCCGATTATTTCCCGCTCCTAAGCTTTAAAGGATTGTTCAGAAAAATTTAAAAATTCACAGAATATCTCAGGAGCAAATGATGATGAGTAGGGTGAAGCGTCCATCAGTCCGTCCGCGCTTCCAGCCATCTGTTTCTTCTTACTTCCGTCCATTCGCGCGTCCATCCGTGCAACCATCCGTCTGTCCGTGCGTCCACCCTTGCGTCCGCCCGTCCGTCTGTGCATCCATTCATGCGTCCATGCGCCCGTCCCGGCGTTCGTACGTCTATCCAGCCGTTCGTACGTCCATTCGTGCGTCCGGCTGTGCTTCCTTCCATCCATCCATCTGCGCGTTCATCCGTCCGTGCTTCCATCCATTGGTTCGTCTGCTTGTCTGCCTATTTATCCATGCATCCATTCGTCTGTCCATGTAGTAAACACTCGAACTACCGCCATCTCGCATATTTTCATCGCGATCATAGTCGCGCGATCGTCTCTCTCTTTCCGGTGTGGCACATACCCGTCTCTCCCTTGTCGGGTATGTCCCACCGGCGGTTACGCACAATGATAACCGGGGACGCACTAGCCATGTCACAACTAGTTTTGCCCCTAAAACCCTGATAAGATGTATCGCACTCAAAGGCACCAACTTGCGCCTGTCACTGATGCTTAGTTGCTAGGATGGAAGAAAATTTTTAGCTGGGCTGCCGCCTCTTTTACAACCACTGCTTGTTATATGGCACCGTGTTGGCTTGCGAAGGCGCTTCGCATGTGTGTGTCAAAAAAGAACTAATGGTTAACAAAGGCAAACATACCTGCGAGAGCACATCGCCTAAATTGTAAGGCGAAATCGTACGTGCGTGGGCTGCTAGAGCCAGGAAAGGAAAGTGGCCCGCGGAATACAAAAGAGACTGCGTACACAATGCTTGCGGCTTGCGGGTTTGCAAGCTGGTTAGCAGTCTTTATTCTTTACCCTTCTCGAACATTTCGATGCAATTTGGGCCAGCCTGCATTTGTTTAGACCAAGCAGCCGGCGGCAATCCTTTGTTGCTAATGGCGCGACCCAAAAACAGACACCCCAATCCTCTGATTTTTTTTTCGTTTGTTTGGCGTGTACGTCCCACCACTGTCCCGGTTATTTCACCCCCTGTTTCCCTCCTTCTCTTTAACTCTGTCTTTTTCTCCAAGTTAATTAACTTATTTCTGCTTGCATTTTGTCTTGGAGAAAAAGAACTTTTCAAAAGAGACACGTGTTATGAATAAGAAAATATGCGGACTAATTAGTTATACCAACGCCGAAGCTATTACAGCTGGAGGTAAAATGTGCGACAGGAAAAAAATGCATTCATCATAAACGGGTATGTGCCCGACAAATTAAGTCAATTCTACTACTCAAGGATCAACTGAAATTGACGATGACAACTGTTAGTCCAAGAAATAGCGACAGGAGATTATTAGGGAACGCGAGAGGCAATGGCCGATGCGAAAAAAAAAAAACCTCAAGTGACGGAAAGTATTCGTCAACGACGACGCTTCTGTAAATATTCAAAAAGTGCGAGCGCCCATCGTCAATGCCAGTTTTGGTCCACGTCGTGTCTTCGACTGTCTGTGGCTTAACTCGAACCTCACTGCGCCATGAATCAGCCTATAAACAAATTAGCATCGTCTAACTAGCGCCTAGTAACAACCTAAAAGCAATCAGATAAGACATCTGAATTGTCGAATTGTGCTATTTAAAGCCTTGCGTGACAGGATGTAAGCTTCGCCATTTTTTTATTGTGACAGCAATTATGCGGACACCTTCGACTGATTTTTGCCTTTGGTGTCGCTGTCTGTAGGTGAATACCTAACGTTATACCAAACATATTATATAAGCTAGCGAAATGGCCGTGAGTGCACTATATGAGCATAACAGGTAGTTTTGTTTTACATGACACGCATGTCATGATTATTAAGTGTGCACTAGTCATATACCTTCGGAATTCATTTATGTCACGTTATACGAGATTTGGTATATGTGAAGCCAGCGAAACGGCCATGAGGGCAGCACGAGCGTGGCGTGTAGTCCTGACCTATGTGAGATGCACTTCATAATTTTCCCGTTAGGGCCTGTCACCTATGTTTGCCATGCAGTCATGTCTTATAATACCAAATTTGAAATATGTCATGTGAACGAAAACACCGCAAGGGCAGCAAGACCATGAAATGGATATCATGACATTCCTGACATACATCTGAAGATTTTTATGTTATCACTTGTCACTTATGCTCGTCATGCAGCCATGTTAGGCCTTACTAATTTTGGTATATATTCCATTATCGAAACGGCCAGGAGATCTAACCATTGTAGGTAGCTATATAGATAGAAAGAGAGATACAGCCAATGTCACCAAAGTTCGCTTGGAAATGCTTTGCATTTATTAGAGTGTTTTCAGCATTACAGGAGTGAAGGCACAAAGAGATTCCTCTTCCGCTCGGCACCCCGCTTGTCGCGACGTAGCGACGCGTGCTCATGTGCACAGTTCCAACGAGAACTTACCTCGCGGGGAAGGGGGAAGGTAGACGGTCATGCGTGCGAGCGCTTACATCGTGGTTTGGAGAATGGTACGCCCTGGGCTTTCACCGGAGCGATTGTGTTGTGGTTACCGGGCGCAAAAAAGTCAAGTTAGCGCTGCGCAGTCCCGGTTTGCGAAATAAATGCGCTTTTCAGAAACAACGAAGTTGCAACTGTGACGCAAAATAGCTCGTGTTAATAAATGCCTGTGAGTACGTTTCGTGCGTCGTTTATGCATCAGCAACACGTTGCATGTTTCGATCTGCTTGCCATTCTTCGCGTGACATAATTGCTATCAGATTCAATGCTTCGCACTTGTAGCGAAACTTTAACTTGTTTTCCTAAAACATTTTAACCTATGATACTAGAAAAACTGGCATATTTTGTTTAAAGCGATAGGTTTAGGGGCCCCATCAAAATTGAAAATCGACTGTCGGCATCGCTGTCGTCAACACGAGTGTTCAAAAGTAATGAAAATATAGCGACGTTCTTAAGTAACGGCACACCACTAGCCGCTAAGTTTGTCACATCACGATAACCTCATCATAACGCTACATCATGCGATAACACATGATGACTTCTTGACATAATTTTGTGGCTTTAGTGGTTACTAGTAACGTTACTAGTACCAGTAACGAACCAGGTGGTTACTAGCAACGTTACTAGTACCAGGCGTTATTAGTGAAGCGTAACCACCAACACTCCTGACATAGATGTGGAGTACGCCACGCCAAAGTAAAGCTACTTATTTCAAAAAGACATCGTTAAATTGAGTTTGGTGGCCAACTAAGTTTGTTAGCTCTGTTTCATGACAATAATCAGCCTTGTGGCTATATTCAGGGGAATAGTAATTTATACGTTACATTAGGTGGCAGGAAGGAGAATAGAGAACCTTGTGGTGCAAAACTTTGTAAACTGTGGTTGAGTGCTCGAGCCGACGTATCTACAAGTGGACCTGTCTTCTATAACGCTAGAACTGATTTCCTTAGCGATAGCGTGTATATGAAGTATAGCGCTAGCGATAGCGTGTATTCTTAGCGCTAGCGTGTATACGCTAGCGCTAAGAAAAGCAATTCTAGAGTTGAAAAAGACAGGTGCACTTGTAGAAACCTGGGCATGAGCACACAACCCCAGTTTACGGGTTTTTTCTTTGCATAAGAAAATTGGGTTTCGTTAGATCTAGCTTTATCTACATATGAATATGTTGTATAATTCGAGCAATGTGCTTAACGGATGTGTTGAATTGTTTTATGTGCTACCGAAAAAAACGTAGCTAACTGCTGGTTGTTACGCTGACGAAAAAGGAAGGCGTAACCCCCTTGTGTTACAGCCGCAAAAATGTTAACGCGTTAGCGTTACCGTCCCCGAAAAAAGTAGTGAAGTCTGCCTCCACTGTTACTTTTTCGCAAAGAATCCCAAGCACTTCGAGTCAGCCTCGAAAGCCTACACTAGCTATTTCATAAAACACATCGTTATATGTCACATCAAATTTGTCATTCAAACGAATATTTAACCCCAAATACCGAATAAAGGATAATGATTGGCCAAATGTGCCATATTTTAGTTGTCCAGTGACCTAAAGTTGTCTTTTTATTACATGTCGTGACTTCTAACAATGTGGAACATGGGGAAGCTGTTTTCGGAATGAGTCAACAAACATCGTGATCAATTTTGGCATCACTGCTCTCTGAAATGAAAACATTACAGAACAAAGACGCAGTTACTATGACAGTGTGTTCCTAGTATATACCAAAAGAAATACGCAAATTTGGGAGCCTTGAAAGGGTATTTAAATGGCATAAATCTAGGTAAAAATATTGCCACACATAAATGTTTCTTTACCTTGACGTCTATATTCGCCCTCTATATTGTGATTGAGCACCTGAAAGTGTTCAAGGTCAGCCTTGTTTGCTCAAATGAATAGCCAGAAATGTGGACACAGTTGAAAATAGTAATAAGCAAAAAGTAATTCGGAATACGAAGATAATAAACATGTGCGAGAGTAACGCAGGAATCGTTTCCTAATGCAACTTCTAAGCAATCAATATCGAAAACAGCTGGGTTTCCAGAATTTAAACGGGCATCTTGTCTCGCTTATTAGCGAATATGTCCACACCTGGGCTAAAGAGGAGCTCCATAGATGAATTATATGGGGCTCCTGTAATAACTTTCGGTTAAAGCTGGTGAGGGCATGAAGGGTTTTACTTCATACAAATCATGGCGACGCCATGCGGCACCAAAGGTACCAGGACGGTGTCGCGCGTTCTCATATCTGTGATTACATTTCGTATGCGCGTTTGTGAGGTAGTCAACCTCCGCTGTGATAAGGCTCACACCGAGTTTTGGTGTCCGAAAGCCGAGCAGAACTCGACAGCTTCCTTTTGAGAGTTGCGAAGACCGCATCACGTTCTCTTCATCGACAATGCACAACTTGAACCTCAATCGCAACCTAGCCAATGCTACTCTGAATGTTATGAAAATTTTTACAATTTGCTTCTGTTTGAAATTTCCACGCTCGGCGGGCTATTACCAGTCAGCCGTGGCGACAGCATAACATTCGGGCATGTTGTTGCAAAGGCACTCCCAGAAGACAATTAATTTTTTTTCAAGACTTCCAGTGTGATTCGAGGAATAATTAACAAGAACCGTGACATCTTTTGTTATCAAAAAGTTGTAAAAAAGGTATGCTGGCAGTTAGATTTGCGAAATAGTGATGAGTACTTTACCGGGGTACCAAAAATTTACGGGTTAATGCAGTTACTTGCAAAGCGTTACCGCCAACACTGTTGTAATGTTGGGTAGCAGAAGCGTAGAGTTGCAGCAGGTGTCTTGCCGTCTCACTCGCGCATCAAGTCGGTAGATGGATTAAAGGCACATGCCCTACTATCCTTTCAAGAATAAGTATTATTCGTCTTCACAAAAAGCATCAGCAGAGTGCGCAGGGAGAGAGAGAGAGAGAGAGAGAGAAAATAAAATGAGAGAAATTCAGGGAGGTCCACCAGATTTACAGTATCGAGTTTGACACCTTACTCTAAGGAGAGGGGATGTGCGTGTAGCCTTACGGACGCGCAACAGATGCTGCATCAACTTGCAAATAGAAGAATTCAGTCCTAGTGGGCACTTCCCAGCTGTACTTCCAGTAGACATTATAGATGAGCTTGAGAAGGCCACCTTACAAGAGCATAGACGTTCATTTACTTCTCTCGAAGGAGAATCGAAGTGAGGCAAGTGATTGAGAAGAGGCTGCGAGTGGGCCCCAACTACGCTGTGGCGTTGTATTCTTCGGGGCAAAGCTCAATAACCCTCCAAGATTTAGCGCGCAACCATTAGGGGCCCGTTCCTGCCTGGAGTGGTGTCGACGCTATCGGCGTTATTGATAGAGTGAATGAGGTCAAAAGTGAGCGAGTGAGACAGGCCCGAGGCGTTTTCATCATGACAGCCAGCGAAACTCAACGTTTGCCATGCGTCGTGGCTTCTCGCGCTTCTTCTTGTGACAGAGCAACGCCTGCCTGTCGTGCACGGGCAAGAGAAAATGGATTGACTTGCGATTCCCCAGAGAGTAGAAATGGGTGCCTGTGGGTGCGAATAACTTGACCTGTCGGAGAAGAAAACGTGCGTAGGTCGAATGATTTGCCTGTGTCCTTGTCATTTCGACATCATAGCGCTTTAAGGCCTCTCAGACCACTTGGCAGCTGGAGCCTCGTTAAAAGGGCCGGCGCCATTGTTGGCATCAGCAGCAGCATCGCGATTCACTCACCGGCCGGCTTTCGGAGGATTCTCGCTGCCCTGCGCATTCGCCACCTTGCTTCAATGAATGAGAAGCCGTCATTTTAAGTGGTTCTCTCTCAGTATGTACTGCACTTTCTGGAGCAACGAATTGAACACACATAGGTATGTTTTGTAATTTATTAGCAAGCTACCCCAAAAATTCAGTTGCGTTGGGTACCTGGTCACCGCACAATTTATCTGAATGAGATTTGACTTATTAGCCATGGCAGTTCTTAGCGGACCCCCTTTCCTAAACTTTTCTGGTACGGCTTACGTGATAGCACCAAGATTTAGAAACGCTTGTTTTCACAATCAAATAAAAAATTATTATTGGATAAAGTCGGAGAATTCGTACAACTAAGGTTTCAGTAGAAGAAACAGTGGTGTGTATTTCGGCATATACATTTTACATTCACCATTTTATGCTGAAGAGTTCCGCAATCGAATTATTACGTACATAAAGCTGGGCTCACAGTTTCTTCGTATGTATCTTTCGCAAAGAAGTAGGAACAATAGACCACATCTTTTTATTCTGTCGCCAATATTCTTGTAAGAAAAAATATGCCTTGTCCATCCCATTGAAAAGTTGGGACTAGACATACATGTTGTAGTAGCATTATTATGTGGAAGGATTACATTAGGTCATAGTCACAGGCATGTCTGCTCTGCTGCGTTTGCTTACATTACCGAAAGAAAAGAATTCCCTTGTGAGTATATTCATACTTATTCTTAGTTTCGGCTTCAAACCCATCTGATAGTCTGATCATTACCTCGTGCAGCGTTTACATTATTTATTTCACGATTATATTTCTTAGACCTAATTTCTATTGGATGTTGTGGGATCGATAGTCTTCTACCTTGAAGATCCTTGCACCTCTTTCTTGGCCGATACCCTTCTGTGGGCAAGCTTCATCAATGAAAACAATCATCATTGTCATCTTGATGATTACTTTTGAGGTGCAACAACAAGAATTTTGTGTGTAAAGTGCTCTAGCAAACTGTTCAAGGCCCTCTACAGTGTAATGCAGCGTTAGCGTCAGCCAGCGGCGGCGACAGAAGTTACGATTCCAGGTGCACGTCACCTCCGCGCATGCACACCTGCGCAACGTATAGCGAAATCAAAACACCTAAAAAGCCGCACTCAGAATTCACATTAAGCAGTATTGCAACTGCCCATGATTTTGATTTTTACTGGTTGTAAAAATGACCAAAGACAGGTTTGCTTCAGAACAAAATGTTGAGGCCTAAACCCCGAAATTTTATCAGTGAATACTTTTTTTTTCTCTAAGACACTTCAGGCAATAACTGAACAACATGCGGGATATGAAAAGCACTTTATTTCAGAATATATTAGTCGGGCAAAGAAGGGCTTCTTCTGTCCGGATGAAGTTAGGGAGTAAATCAATGTTCATCAAGAAAGGAACAAATAGTGATTACCAGGCTGCGTTGTCGAGTCCCCCTCATTGAACTTTTACCTTCACAGGTCAGGTCTGGCACAGTCGCCTTCGTGCCTTTATTGTAATAAGAGGGAATGTATGGAGCACTTCTTTTTGTCATGCCGAAAATTCAAAACTCAAAGGAAAAATCTACTAGAAGAACCCGTACGAAAGTTGGGCTTAAACTTGACACTTTCGGTGATTATTTCATTTGGCGCAGTCACATTTGGATTCAGCCACAGGAGCGTTTTTACTGCTGTTACAAATTTCTTACGAGAATCTAAAAGAATGGAATGCTAAAAATAAGTAACATCAGTTGTATTATGTATAATTTTTTTTGTTTATATGTTTTCTTTTCAAGATTTTTAAAGAAATTTAACACCTTTTTATTATTACCTATATTACCTAATTAATCCAACCCTCTCTTTCAAAAAGTGAATTAATTAAAAAAGCAAGGCACCGTCCCATTCATGGCCTATCCCCCTAGGTGGGTTGCGCCAAGGTGTTCAGGAACCAACCAACCAACCAACCTATTTTCTTCCCCAGGTATCGCCTCAGGGCGTGCACTTAAAAGCCCGGACAACGAGCTTTGCTCCTAGTTCCGGCTTCTTATAAAAAGTTTCAATATTGCAAGCTTTGTGGCCCAAAAAAACTTCCGGTCACCTCCTTTACCAGCTAGCAACGTCAAAACTGGAATAATGTTTTCACGTTTTTCAAGGGTAAGGAAATCTCTTACTAGTTTTTCAGATAAAAAGAACGTGCGTAGTGTTAAAAGCAATCTCTTGTAGCTTTTATGTAGCTCAAAAAACTATTATTTGAATATATCCAAATGATAGAGGGAAAATGCAGAAAATCAGTGGGCTATTTTCTTACGCTCTTCTTTGCCTTCTATGCAATGCTGGCGCATCGATGGACGAAATCAGAAGTCATCAAGGGTCTCTGCTCGTAAACAATGCAGGGGTTTATACCTATGCTATTCTAGCACAGCGGAGGACGAAACCAGAAGTCATCAAGGGTGTCTGTTGGCAAACAGTGCAGGGGTTTATACGTTTTCTTCACGCGCTTCGTGCGCTTGCGATGTCTGGCACACCTCCCAGGTTATGATTTAGAATCGGTGCTCGAGGCCTTCGTCGCGTTGACGTACCTTCCTTCGACGCCTAAAGACGCGCGACTCTGGGAGTGGTGACGTTTCCTACCTCGCTTCGAAGCGCGTGCTTGTTTGGCTGAGGAAAAAGATGTTGACCTGGGATGGCCGCTATCCTTGCCGCGCCTCTTCTTTATTTCGCTGCTTTCATTCAACCACGTGGCTGAGCTTGTAGGGCTTCGGGCTTTCTCACGCGTTCATCATGACTGCGGGATGAGCTCCGTGATTGACAACGTCTCACCTTCATGCTGGCACTGCGACGCTTTGGAACTGTGCCAGCCACATCGCTGGCGCTGTTTGGAGGGAAGCTCCTCGAACGCTTCCCGTGGCTTGCTCTCGGGACATTGGTACCGACAGCCTTGCTACTTGACGTGTTTTTTTGCCAGTTGCATTTGATAGATCGGTTTTACTAAGTGATTTTCGAGCTGCTGTGGTCGCAACGGGCTCCGGTGCCAGCGGCTTCATAGCCATGGCCTTGGGTGGTTGACCGCGTGGCCACTTGGTAGCCGGCGCCTCATTTGAAGAGCCAGTGCGGTAATCAGCGGCAGCATCAGCAGCGTCGCGCTGCGCTTGCCAACCGGCCTTCGGAGGATACTCATCGTCCTCCGCTTGTCTCTTTCACATGTCCTCGTCACTTCGAGTTCCGTCCTACCGTCAACCGTCAACCCCGTGCAGAGCGCTGTCATCTTCAGCTTTGCCCCTTGTCGGTGAGGGGGCCCCCAGGAGACCGCTTCGGTGAGAGCACGTGAGATGCTGGCTAGTCGAGTTGAGCAGCTGCCACCAGTTTGTTGGTTCGTCCTTAAAGTCTTGGCCCAACTCACCACATCGAATCGTCGATGAAATAAATGATACCTTTGTTTAGGAATAAAATTGTTTTACTGGCCCAGTACACTCAGATGGATGTTTAAAAAACAGAACTTTGGTGAAACGTGGATTAAAAATAGAATAAAAAACGTGGCTGATCCCCATATCGAGGAATCGTTATACCATGAAAGTGAAACGTGTGTTCACAGAGGTAATTGAGAGTTTATTGTACATTGTTTCAGCAACAGCCAAAAATTAAAGAGTCATGCACAGAATGGCAAGCAGCTCAAAACATGCACCACACACATCAAGTAAAAATCACGCACGAAATTAACATACACACAAAAAAGCGCGAACCAACTACTCTCACAACTGGACACCGAAAGTGCGCTATTCAAACAGAAAGGCGCACGAAATGATCGCACAAATTTACACAGGACAAGCGTGAACAACTCTCACAACTCTCACTTCGTCATGTGTCGCGGCACCGAGTGAGTGACATTCGTCTTCTCCCGAATTACGAGTCTTGTAAGCGTGCGCGCTAAGGGAAAGACCACGTCCGTGGAGGCGACAGCCCGTGGAAATGCCGACCTCTAGAGTGCGCCCAACGCGATCCCGCTACGCCTTCTCGCTACAGATAACAAAGAGGCGCTAAAGTTTTGGACCCCTGAAGACCGCCAGATGGTGTGTTGTGTATATCAATGGCTCACCGTTAACATCCTCGGCAACGTACGCTCCGCGGGATAGTAGTTAGCGACACGCGCTGCGAATCGAGAGATTTCTCGTGTGGCGCCACGCGAGAGAATCTTTCCATCTCGTTTTTTTCCCCAGAATTCACTAGTATATATTTTACAACGTCATATCCGTGACAGAAGTTTGTCGGTGGAGCTATGGTGCATCCCGGCATAAAACACTTGTAATGAAGAAAAGAAAAAAAACAAGCCAAGATGGTTGAAAATGAAGTAAATTTATGCCTAAGCGTAACATTCTACTTGTTTCTTTTGTTTAAGAAACAGCATACGGCTTCGCAAACGTTTCTCTGGCTAAAGCCCTTTGCAGTTGCTCCAGACGAAAGTACTACCGGAAGGGATAAATTTAATACAATCGTACAGAGAGGTTCTTTGAACATGCTATTTCTTTAATTCGCAATAACCTGCATGATAAGAGGAAACAATCTAGAGATTCAATTTTGTTGCAGTTGAGGCATAAGGGAGATTGTGCCAGACCAGACCTGTGTAGATAAAAGTTCAGTGGAAAGACTCGGCACCGTAGTCTTGTAATGGATATCTCCACACTTCTAGAGGAGCACCATCTATTTTTTCAAGTATAATTAAGATGAGAAAACTCGTATTCTGCCAAACAAGACTTAAATTGTTATTCGATGTGGCAAAGTTCTCAAATTATGCCACGCAGATAAATGCTAGCGTCAGCATTTTATAAATTATTGGACCATTATGTGATACCACTTCAAGTACATCTGCACACTCATTGAGGGTTTCATCTTGATGACGTGGTACTCATACCAGTCGAATGAGACGCAAATGTCTTTGGGCAAGGACACAAAACCGTGACTTCTAAAGCATTCGACATACTAGTTGCAGATAATGACGAACAGACGGACAGGCAGTCTGTAAGAATGAGAGCATCAGTTATAGATAGGGGCAATTTGCATGATGCTATGAAAATTTTAAGCAATTTCGCTTTATGAATATGCGCAAATTCAGGTAAACGAATTGAAAAGTACCAATCCGAAACCGACGATGCAATTCACTTTCCTGTCTTTTCTTCACAAACGGGAACATCAATTGTTATTACAATGTTTAATTCCAAACTTGCTAAGTGGTTCTTCTAATTAGCTTTTCGGGACCTACAGGCAAGATATCTGCCATTCTTATGAACATATTTTCATATTTGATTCTAATTTTGTGAATAGGTCTCTTTAGTACCAGTACTTGAGGAACGTTTGCTTGTGATGTCTCTAAGAGCTTCTGTACAACGCTGACTTGTAGGCACCTTGATCCAGACCACTGTTGGTAAAAAAAGCCGTCGGCTCAATAATAAAAACATACTGTAATTTCTTCATTAGGGATGCATACATATTTAGAAACGTACGAATTGTTAGTATTCTGAACCTTATAGGAAGAGAAGGCGGGCGCCCTTTTTATATAAAACATTCATTGCAACAAATTTCGGAAGCTGAAGACATAATCATAGTGGTTGGCGTTCTGAAGTACCAGAGGTCAAAGTGTGTAAGCGATTATTCCAGAAAGCAAGGCGCAGCCGAAGTCTAATACCGGGCAAATATACGTACAATATATCATGAGGAGCACATCACGACGTTCACCAGATCGTTTACTGGTGAGACTGTGAAGCATTCCTACCGTACGTGCTCCTTTAGCTGCAATGTTTCCTATATGCGGACTCCAGTTTAGTTTTTTGATATGTCACTCCTAAATACCAAAAGATTCCACCTGTGGGATAACGTCCTGTCTGCAAAGTACCAAAATCTGCACAGCGACGCTCACTGGAAAACTACGATTGCGCTTTTCCTGCTGTTTAATGATAAAATAATTTTGCCCGAATGCGAGCCCGCAGCGTTCATATAAAACAGTAGATTCTAATACAGTAATTGTATATCTATAGCTGCAGCAAGAAATGTGATGTCGTCAGTGTATATATACATCTGTACGTCATCTTGCACAAAATTGGTGCGCAGTAAAAGAATAAATATAAAGGGTGGCCCTTGGCGAGGATCTCTAGTTTGTTCTTCATTTGAAGAAGGCACACCAGATTGAAAGTGAAAAAGTTATTGCTGTTTTAAGGAGCAGTAAGTCTACCAAAATGAATAATTTGGTAAACCTACGTGCGTAAGCGAATTTATCAGTTAAGTGTGTTCTACGTTGTCTTATGTTTTCGCAATATCTAAAGCTACTAAGGCGGCAAAATGTTTCTGAGAACATTGTAGTGACATCCTGCTTTCTAAATCAACAAGTACATACAGAGTGGGGCAGCCACGCCTGAAAAAAACAAATTTTTTAAGGACTCAAGATCTTGTTTTTGTCCAGCCTGTTGAAAATCCTGATATATCTAACTCTTTCAATTAGTTTTCCTGCGTTAGATGTGAGTGAAACTAGCCTATCATTATCTCAAGTAAACTTAGCTCAGGGACTTTATGTTAAAGTGACCATTTTCGTGATCAGGTGGAATCCACAATTTTCTGATGAAGTAGTTAGCCATTTCAAACATATCCTGGTGGATTATTCATGTATCATTATTATTACCGACACAGTTAAGCCATGAGAAGCTGGAGGAGATTTGTGCAAGATTTTCACAATATTTGTGCTAATACTGACGTTGTGACCTCTTCAAAGTCATAACTTTTATCAGAAGACCATGAGTAGTATTAGCAAGCACCCGTGAGGCGACTTGGAAGCCCTTTAGCAGTATTTGCCAGAAAACTGGACAACTAAGCTGGCGTCGAGACTACGACTTCGATGTTTGATTCTGAGGGAATTACTTTTTTGTATCTAAGGGAAAAAAAGTAGTTTCTGTTGCTATAATATTAAAGGAACTCCAAACGTTCGCAATCGTAAGTATCCTTCGCAGTGAACACTATTCGCTTAGAAACTGCAGCTGTGTACCTATAATCGCTTCTATTTCTAGGGCATTGGCTATGCAGCAGTTTTTGCCACGCCACTTTTTTCAGCCTCTATTTCCCTGAACAATCATAGTTCCACCAATTGTTTGAGAAACTCAGTTTGGAGATCTGTACTGTGAATGAGCTTCAATAAATATTTTTATAACATCACTAATACCCAACCCAAGCTCAACAAGCCAGCCCTTATAACTGCGCGAGGTCTACTGAATCGCGTAGTCATTGGGGTGCAGCGCTGATGTTTTAGAGAACCGTGACCCTCCCATCTCGTATAACAAACTAAGAAAATATTTTTACATGGCGCGAACACAGTATCCTCCCCCACACAGAAAACTAAGCAGACCTCAGGCTCTGACGATCAGACTTCGTCAAGTCGAGGCTTACGCTGACCCCGCGCTATTGAAGACGATTAAAGCCGGAATACAGCCAACTAATACATGTTCCTTCAGCAAAAATATAGCTAACTTGAAACATCTGCTCTGGCTCTCTCCGTGCTAGATGCCATCCAAATGGGAGAGTGCTACTACAAGCTCCGAACCCGAACAAGAGTTATGGGTAATCTAACAGGCCCGCGACGCAGCAGCGAGACTTTGTTTTCTGTTGCGACGAGGGAGCGGTCCGACGCGTGCAAAAGCGTGTTATTAATGACGAAATAAAGTTCATCCATCCATCTATCACTGAAGTTCATAACATTCTGCTTTTCATTTTCATCTGTTCTGTTTGTCAAATATACGCAGTGTCTTTTCAAATGTATTAAAATTGATGTGAGAAATTAACTGCCTGATTACTGAAATCGCGGAATATGCAAGCGTAAGTAATATGGAAAAGTGGTCGCTACATGTACTCGAGTTAAATGTGGAAAATGTAAAAATAGAGAGGCTAGGACTTTAAATAGTATGATCAGTTACTAGACGACACTGATTGCAAACAAAAGTGGGGGTGCTGGTTAATGCATGTTAATTTTTTAGAAACAAAATTCCACAGACGCTTCTCACTCATATCTGTTCTGAAACCCACAAAGTATGATAATAATCAAGTATCCTATAAATAAACTCTGGAGCCGTATTTACAAAGCTTTCTCTTAGCTGCGCATTTTCTTAGAAACAAATACTTTTGACTTGATGGGATGCGACAGCAATGGCACGAATTTAACGAACTCGACACTTCTGAGGGCGAGGACGACACACGAAAACCGTTGAAAAGACAAAAGAAAATTGTCGTCCAAAGACAATTGTCTTGCGTCTGGAGAGATTGACCAAAATGTTTATTTGGTGTTTTGCGCAAGAAAATCAGTGGATGGTATTCTGGAGGCGCTGCGTTAGACCTCCTCAAGCGTGCAGCGAAGGCGAACGAGCGCATCAAGTCACGCCACACGTGAGACATGAGCGCTATCTAGCCGTTATCTTGAAAAACGAAGCTAGCGGCTCTGAGACGAGCGTGTTCGCCCGTCTCAGAGGTGATAAGCTGTAGAACGCAAGGTGACGGATAGGTTCCACCACAGTGTCGTCTTAACAAAGTGTTGGACACACTCGCCTCTTCGTCTAAGCGTTGCATGGCCAGCGCTGCGTGATAAATGCTACGGTCTTTAGAATTACTTATACATGTCTTTCCTAGTAAAAGACGCACATACAGAATGTATACGTGTTGTTATGGTGCCTCAGATATGCGCAATATTTGCTTTTTAATTGACAATTGCACAAGTATGTACACTGAATCTCCAGCATCAATGGTGGGCGCTGCGGCTGGGGTGGGCCGTTCGGCGTAACGACTGGTACTGTTCAGAGTACCTGGGACCGTTAAGGGTGGAGAAAGAGACAAATGTACAAACAGACAGACCCAAAATTTTTCCGTCGAACGTCCCCCAGAAAGACTATCGTCTTTAAAAAAAGTGTGTGCCGATGATAGCAAGGTAGCACGCGAAGCGTCTGGCATCGAGAGTATTATCCCCGAGAACGAACACTCATGGAGATGTGTACTATATGAAGGGCGGCCACTGGGGCCTTCTTGTGGCCCAGCAGAAAATGGTCTGACCATAGAGTTTCTCACAATACTAACTAGAGGGAACTCTGGCGCTAGTGTCTATGGAAGCTGCAACGCACGGCGCTTCAACGAGCATGGGAATGATGGGTAGTACACACATTTGTCTAATCTTCGTCGTACTTCTGGCCTGCCTTTGGCTCCGTGTGTGTTCGTGTGGCTTGGAGCTGTTTTCTTACGAAACAAGTATTAGCAAATGTTCAGCGGTTTCGCTTCACCATTTTATTTTTAAGACTTACTTCCCAAATTGGCTCACGAAGTTCAAAAGGGCTCAATCTTTCTTTCAAAACAAAACCGAAACACAGCAATAAACGGAGCCGCAAGTACGATTCGCCGCCCGCAAGTACGAAGACTAGGTGAATGTGTGTACTACCCATCATTCCCATGGTCGCTGAACGATCACAGCGCCAGAGCGCCCTCTACTTAATTTTGAGAAACTATATGGGTCTGACCAACCGTTAATTGGCGTGGCCTTGCAGGCTTTTACTTTTTTGTTTAGATATGTAATAGCCTTTTCAGGGGGACCTTGAATACCCAAGTCTGAAATAAATTTTTTACAATGAAGAAATTTTATTATTTGTGGAGTTTTATTATATCAGCTTTATATCAAGTTCCACTTAGGACATTTAATGCCTTACAACAGAAAACATTGAAGCATGAATAGAAAGTGTTGTCTTTCTGCATTTTTTTGCGCAAAGAGGCACATTCGAGTGGTTTAGAAGTACTCTACATGCATTCCCTCCGTGGCCGCATTGATGTGTAGCCTACTAGTAACAACACTCGCTTTCGGAGCATGGAAGTACGGGTTCAAATCTCAGCGTCTCGATGAAAAAAAACGTTGTTGTTTTATTTAAGCTGAAGAAAATACGGGGTCTGACTAACCACTCATGGCGCTGAAAGTAGGGCAGTATCTGGGCCACAGGGCCCTACGGCAGTATTTGCTCTTTATTTAGGTATGTTTTTTTATGAAACACCAGCATCGCTGCATTCGCTGTGAACTGACGTCACAGCACGCACTCTCATCCTCCGCCACCGACGGTCCCTTGTTTCCGAGCCCACCGTGTACCCGCTCTTCATTGATACGGTGGTCATTTCTTCCCAATTTCAAGTAATCGATAACTAAAGATACAAACTAAAGGTATTTATTGCTGTTCAAAGGTAACTAAGCTACACAAAGTATGAATACACTTTGAAAATAAAGGTGCAGGACAGCGAGACATTAGTTGTTTTCATCATGCAATTACTCAACAAAATAATGCTAAGAAATTATTCAGGCTAAAAGGTCTAACTTCATTACAACTTGGCATAGACTGCTCGATTACACATTTGTGTCGAAGTATTACAATTAGAATCTGGGTGTTTTCAGTTTACCCACAGCATTGGGATTTAAAGTGCAAGTTAAGTCTACAAATAATGAAGCTCAATAGACGAAATTATGCTTTGGGATGCAGGATACTTTCTATAGGTCTGTCTTTCATACACAATCACTTCCACTGGTGAGAAAAAAAGTTTCACTACAAACGACAAAATGGTTCCCGGAAATATGATTTCATTGATGGATCACTTCATTGATTCATTGATCAATTGATAGTTGGGGTTGAACGTCGCAAAACTGCCATATGGTTATGAGAGACACCGTAGTGGAGGGCTGCGGAAATTTCTACCACCAGGAGTTTCTTTCCGGAATTCTCAGAAGTAGGTACACTCGGATCATATGCACAGATTTCTTCTCAACAGTAATCAGAATTACGTAGTCACTTACCCTGATTAACACATACAGCCTACTCAATCTACTCCCTTACGGAAACGCCATACATGGCCCATATATAAGTTATATCTGGCCATATATAAGCATATATGGCAGCATATGTGGCCACATATAAGCATATATGGCAGCATATGTGGCCACATATAAGCATATATGGATGTATATCTGGCGGAGTCGGTTCATGTATGGGGTTATATACGGCCATATATGACGCGGTTGGCCCATATAAGGAGTCAAATCCGGCCAAATAAGGCACGGCCACACCATATATAACATATCAAGTGGATCCTTATATGTGGAAGTGCTCTCTTATTTGGGATGAACCACGTATATATTTAGCACCGTGATCACACTTTTATGCGAATTGTAATATATAACAATTTGTACACAAAGCTGACCTGCTTATTTTTATAACAATAGGAGTATTAAATATATATGTTGTTTCTGCCATGCAAAAAAAACCGAAATTTCAGGTCAGCTTTGTGTACGTGATAGTTGCAACTCAGTTGAATGCATATATGCATGCATTCGTGTAATTTAACTCGTACATTTTTCATGGCATTTAGGTTTGAAACAATAAGTTGCAATTAATACGACGTAAATAATGTATACAAGAGCAGACATGTTTTACGAGGAAGGAATCGTGTCAAGTCACAAAACGTATTGAAGCTTCCGAACCTCGCTATTATTATAGAGCAATCCTATATAGTTTTATGTAAAGACAAATTGCATGCAACTTATATTGTCCACATTAATGCATTGTTTAAAGTGGCAGCAAGAAATAGTAATTTCAATGCACTTTAGCTTCCACATCGGTGGACAAAATTTCTGATTATTTGAAAGTTTTGATGGCTATATGCTCCCTTCATATAACAAGATTTCTATTAATCCTGTTGACCCCTCATCTGCGATTGCTTTCAGCAGCCATTTACTATAATTGCATGCGCAGTGCAATGTTTAAGGGAGTATTTTCAAAAACAAAAAGAACTTACGTGAATGCAACTTGCAGGCACTATTATGATTACATTCAAGATGGAAGTTGTACTAATTTATTGCAAAAATACATCTTGCGTTTCCTTTGGCTACGTATAATGTTCCTGGCTGTGCACATAGTAAATTTATCGAAAATTTTATGATTGCACAAGTGAACAATTATTTAGTGTAATGTTTGCAAGCGTCAAATAAATCTCACGTCATAGACATGTACGTTAAGAAAGGTGCAACTGACTCACACGTGATACATATTTAATGGACCATGTAATGAAATGCTGAAGCTTTATAGCAACATTTAACGTAGGCTGCCGAATTCACAAAACTTCTATTTTGTGTCGGTGTGTCATTACTTGGTCGAGGTCACTAAAGCGCACGTGCCATCATCAGGATTAGCCTAAACATTGCCTTGTGAATACAATTAGTATGACACATTTTTTGCGGGCTGGCGTGATACCTAAGCCAAACTCTACATTATGTAAACAGCCCCTTGCTGTGCAGGCGCGTAACGATTCAAACTGCTTGCGAACATATCCTTTCAACACCAACACGGTAGTGCACTTACTTATAAGATATGTATGCCGGTACATACCCACCAAACTGCGCAAGTGCACACTCGCGTATAGAGATTCATGGGCACCCGGACACTGGCATTTCATTCAATGTGGCTAGATATTTTCGGCCATGTCAGAATGATATGAGTGTATTATTATTATTATTATTATTATTATTATTATTATTATTATTATTATTATTATGTTGTTGTTGTTGTTGTATTTCGCAAAACGTCCAACAGCAAATCCATATGCTGTCATACTGTGTCGTTATGTAAGTTTTATGAGATCAGTTATCTTGGTGTTCTTTTTGATAGCATGCTGAATTTTTTCTACTTGCATTAAATGTGCTGCCATGCGAGGCCTTCATTCTCTTCCTGTTGGCTCAACATCTCGCGAGAATCCGGTTCTCCTACAGCCTTCTACAAATTTTACACCGTGATATGCCGTGGTCAACTTGAGTACATATGCATATTTGATTTGGAATGGCCTTGCTAAATCCAGCAGTAGCGCCACTGAGTGAGTCCAGAAAGATTTCATAAGCATTTACCCTCATCGTTTCACTAGAATACTTTCAACACTGCTAGAATATTATATTTGCCGTCAGTTAACGGCCAGAAAAATCGCGCTGAGCTGTTATTTCTTTACAAGCTAGTTCAGGGTGAGATATTCTGCCCTTCTCGGTTGTAATAATTTTGAAACTCCGCGTAAGTTATCGAGAGAGAATCGACCGTTGCATGTACCTGCCAGCTTCTTTCAACACTCTATTTCTTCTTCTTAATTCTTTGTGTTTCGTTAACTTTCTTAATTCGTTATGTTTTTCATAGTCCACAGTCATTTTTTTTGTCAGTGAGGGCTGCGCTGTCCTAACGTAGCTTTGCACATGCACAGATTCTTCCCTTTTCCGTCTTTCAGGAAGCCTTCGGCACGGTTATGTATATTCCACATTATTTTTCAGTCCCATTCCATGAATATCTACTCTTTTATTTGTTGTTTCCATTGTGCGTTGATTTCTTTTCGACTGCTCGTTTTTGCTCTTTTTATTGATTTGCATTTCTGTGGACAGTCTGTAATGTATTGTTTGTTTTTGTTTTCTTTTCGCGCGCGCCAGCATGAAAGACCCTATGGTTGTTCTTGGGTAGGTTAAAAAATGATTGATTGATTATTGGTTGATTGAATATTATTATTCATTATAAATGCTTGCGAAATAAGATGAAAATTCGGCTGAAACGCGTCTTCGTAGCCAGCGTACACGAAGCAGTGATTTCAGCTCCACGGAATGCCTGTCTCAAAGGTCTTGCACGTGCAGCTTTCTGGGCCCGCGGGAGGAAGTTGAAGTCCATTGTCCGAAAAAACTCGCCTGACTGCTAGGTTGCAAGGGGTGCGCACAGTAAAAAAAATACAAAAAAGGGTGCCCGTCAGATGAATGGAAAATTTGGAGAAAGTTGTTCGAAGAAGCGCGGCGCGTAGGCACCATGTAGCCCTGCCGTGGCATACAACAGTCAGTCGACACAGCAGGAAAGAGAGTGCCGCGGCCCATTTCAAGTAACGACGAAGAAAATAGTTTGCACAAACATTCAGTCGTATGGTAATAATATTGCGTCAATAACTGTTAAAAAAATAAAACGTCGTTCGCCAATGGGCTCAGGAAAGTTTAGTTCTAGTGAAAAGTGCGTAAATTATTGATCTCAAGGAGTAATGTAGTGTCTATTGCAATATTCATTGTCAAGCCTGCATGCACTGTGTCCGTCCGCGTCATTGTTGTTTTTTTTTTTGCTCGCCGGAGTCATGGGTGCCGTGCTGATCGAGTTTGTTAATTTTCATTCCTTTTGCTCTTATTTCGTGTTCAACTACTGCTCCAATTTACACAAGATAATCGCGCAGCTCTCAGGAATCTACTTCGCTGTACGTGGCGAAATTGTGGACGGACGTGGAAGTGTTTTTGTGTGCGTGTGCGTCTGTACGCTGCTGGATTGGCGATCGTCAACTTTTCGTGCGAGAAAAAAATGGATACCCATGCTTGCGGGCAAGCGTTCCTTCAAAACTTCTTCCTAAAGCAGTACGAATGGACGTGGTGGCTTTAAGGTGTGAATAGGTTATCAGGATTAACAGGCTCCTTGAAAGACAAGTCTCGGTTAAATGTTAAGGTAAGTTCATCATTTTCATTACCTTCGCACGTTGTTCATAAATATTATGATAACTCGAAAACATACCACATTGCATGCTTGCTGAGTAAATAACTTTATGCTAATCGTGGTTACGTCATTAGGCTGTTTTGTTTAAGCGATACGACAACACTTTCTTTTTTTTCACTTGATCCAGACAGTGCTCTATTTAATCAAAAAATCTACGCCAGGAAAATGTTGGTTTCGTGCCATTGTACTTTTCATAAATATATTGATGTAAATATACTTGTGTTGTATTTTTCTCATTTTAACGCTTGAGGAAAAACCAAGGATAAATTACAACTTGCGCATTTCTAAAAAAAGAGTTGCATATCTCCAACTCCAAGGGTGTCATGAGATTTATGAGCCCACGTTTGAATTTGTCTTGCGTTTGAATTTATCTTTCTTCGTCTACGTTCCACTTGTTTTTATATTTACGTGTGTTTTGATAAGGACACGCAGTTAAAATTTTGTTGCTAGTTTGATTCTTCAAAACAGGGTGCTATGTCACGGATCCAAATGGAAAAACTTAAGAATAGCCCGTAATTTCGTTTCCGCCATCTACAATCAGGGTGATATAAGTGTAAATTTGACTGGAATGCGTACATCACAGGCGACATTATCGTTACTGATGTCGCAACATCGCGTGGTTATCTTGAGGAACTGCGCATACCCGCATACATAGTTACACAAAATAATGTGATGTCACGTTTTAATCCGTGAGCACTGTAGATAGTTTTACGCAAGCCGACAAATAAACTGGTATGATGCATTAGGGCTTGCTACTGTGTGAAAAAACTGGGGGACCGTTAAGCTCCGTTTTTCACAGTTGAACGTGATAGCAGTATCGATCCTGTTTCTTGTGCGTAATTCAATCACTTAGTGTGTACTCTTTATTGCATGATGCTACTTGAACAAATTTAATTGTGGAATAGTACTGTGTAATTGAGAAGGTTGAAAGTGTCTCAATGAAGGTTTCGCACATGGCTGCATTTTGTGTAAAAAAGGGGTAACATAGTTTAAAGAACAAGAAATATTATGTAATTACTGAGTTGCGCGAAAAAATTGAAATACAAAAGGAAGACACCTAGACGCAGCACACACTGACAACTGAAACATTGTTGGAGAAAACAGACATACGTATATATGCGGTTACGAGAACACGTGCGGTGAAAGAAAAGGAATTAGATGAGCAGACAGATTGTATAAATGATGCGCTTCCAGGAAAGCTACCTCAGTAGCAAGCAACATAAGTGAGAGTTACGTGACACATGAATCCCCAGCTTTGTTTATGAAATACGCCTCTCCGATTTCCCGCGCTATACCGTGTCACTGAATCTAGCTTTAACTACCGTATTCCAAACAAGGGCGCGCAGCCACACTCTCTACAATATGATGATTGGTTAGAGAATGGTTGTTAATTCCTTTAGAGAAGCTTTGTGATCTACAATTATATAAATAAATTCTAAATAATACTTCCCACACGACAGCGCAGTGCCGTCCACCACACGATGTCCACACTGTGAAAGAAAATGATCAGATGTCTGCTCATCTAATCATTTTTTTCCACCTCACGTGTTGTCGTAACCGCATACATATGTCTGTTTTCTCCAATGAAGTTTCAGTTGTTAGTGTGCGCTGTGTCCAGGTGACTTCCTTTATCACTTCAAATTTTTTCGCGCAACTAAGTTAGGGGTGAAGTACCAACTCGCCCATCAGAACGTGCTTCTCAATATAATGTGTGTAAAATGTTTTGGAACTTTATGCACCCACTACGCAGTCGTGAGGGAATACGTGCAGTAACCAGTGTGCCTTTTGTAATGGTTGGCTGTCTTTAGACCGCGAAGTCACGTTGGTAATAACGTGTTGTGATGCTTGATGACAATGCACGCTTGTATCATGCAATATAGCTGCGATATTAAATGTTGTGTTGTGAAACCTGTATGCAGGATTCATGTATTTGTGAAGCATGACAGTTATTTTCCTTGCATTTACAACAAGAGGAAGTTATTCATGCTTTATTTCCAAGCAGATGCATAGCTGTGTGGTAGAGCACTTGCATGCCATGCAAATTGCCTGCATGATTTCGATCATCAATCAAACCCGAAAATTTATAATATTTGTTTTATTTGCATTCTCTCAATTTTCGATCATTGACAAGACGATTTTTCACGGAGAGCCACCGATGCCTACGCCGGAATTCCTGCAGAATGAGCTCTTTACCACTGTTACGTTAATGATGCATTATTGGCAAAATGGAAAGCGGATTACGTTTACAAAGTACATTTTTAGTGTCCCGTTGGCAAGAAATATTGTTAAATGCCTCCGTTCCCACGCGCACAGAGACCTATAGACACCAGTTTTAGCAGTCGTTCTATAGGTCATTAGTCACAATACTTGTACATAACAAGCTTGCATACCAATCACTTTCGACCAAACTCCTTAAAAGTTGATTATCAACTCATTTAAGTTATTCAATGCACACGCAGTTCATACGGTCAATAGCAAGTCAATATTTCGTTTTGACTGACTATGGACGCTCCATTGACACACGAGAAAAGTTTTAAACATAACACACTGTGAAAAATATCTTTACGAAACTCAAATTGGGTTCTTTTGTGCTATTTATTTTTGTCAAGTCGGAATCGATAAAGCGGAATATTTACTTGCACCGTACTATGTCTCAGACCGTGTTGACCATATATAGGTTCAAGATAAGAATAATCGCATGCAAGACTGAAGTGTTTCAAAATGATTTTTTACCAAAAAAAATTACAAGATGGAACCAGCTGCCTTCTAGCATTGCCTCTACACTCCCAAATATTTGTTTTATTTCATGTTAGAATTGTTCCGATTTATATGTTAGAACATGTTCCGATTTATATATGAATTTCTCTTGCAGATTGTGATTCAGGTGACTTTGATTATTTGTTTGGCTGACTATGTATTTTTTGTATTCTACTTTTCGTAAATGCTCCCCCAATGTAATGCCAATTGGTGCTGTGGGTAATGAAATAAATAGATAAATAAAAAGTGTCGATAAGTAAGCAATAAATTTAAGCACAAAGAATGTATCTCTTCAGGAAAAGTGGACTAACAGTGACATGTGCCCACCACAAACTTTAAATATGATGCCAAGTTACATTCTAGCGAAATGTTGTTGAGAATAACTTGAGATATATTGAGGATAACTTAATTGAACAAGAATGTTCAGGGGGTATGTACTGCCTTTGTTTTGGAGATGATAGTGACTGCATGCAGACCTTTCAACAAACAGGTATATTTCTAGCTGAAGAATGATTTGAGCAGCTATATTTTTTGCCGGTGACACAGGCTGAACTAATATAGATGAATCATTTGAATGGCTTTATATAAAGGTATCCATATAAGGCCATATATGAAAGCATCTATATAAGACCTTAAATGGATGCTTCTATATATAGCCATATATGGCCATATACAGCAACACCCATATATGGGGATATAAGGCCCATATATGGCTATATCAGGATTTGGACATATCAGGTTATATACGGCCCATATATGGGGATTCTATATATGGGCCAGATATGCCCAATTCCTGGTGTAGCCATATATGGGGATTTTTATATAAGTCTATATATAGGATTTTTGTAAGGGCTATCACGTCAGGTGATGTGACGAGTATGGTAATCACCATAGTGAGGGTAGTCAAAAAAAGACGAGCATGGTAGTCACCAATCCTTGTTGCGCTAAACAAGGATGTTTATGTAGGAAAATGTCTTCCGGTAGAATTGTGTAGTACGAATCATTTCACTTAGTCAGGGCGAGTGCTCATGTCATATACTTCTTTCGCCGTATTTCATCTAACGAACCATACCCTACAACCAGCCGGGGTATTCGTTGCATCGTCAGGAAAAGGCGTGACTTGTCGCGACTTAGCCTTGTCTTTTTTTCGCACAGAGAAGTCGAATAAAGTATTTATGCTCACTTCATTTCGCCCACGATTTATTGGTGTTTTTATATCAGCGCAAAAGCAGTTCCTAGTTTACTGGCAGAAATCCTCGTCGTCTCGAAGAAGTTTCAACACCGCGCTTCCTCGAATTTCTTCTCTCATTTCAAGTATACGTTACATCGTTGCGCTCACGAAGCTGTTGTAACGGCCGTCTATAGAGGATGCCCGTGGGAGCAGCTGCGCCTAGCTACGGAAAAATGTTTTCCTCTACGCTTTTAAAAAGAAGGAATAGGTTTGCGCCTCGTTACCATAATATTATGGTAAAGAAATTGTTTCTTTTTGTAATCAGTGCACTAAATTTGGAAGTTTTTTGAATACACGAAAACTGGCCGTGGGCTTTCTATTTTTGTAATGTACCGAAGTGATAACAGGAAATAAAATTTAAATATCACGTTTTTAAATCTCTAACTTGTAAGGGAACGTAAAGTTTTCTAGTATTGGGGACCTTGAGCGTGTTAGTATCCGAATTTCATTGTTTTTGTTCTTTCATATCTTTTCTCTGTTGGCCAGCCATATTTTGAATCACGTCTAGAATTATATGCGTTGAAAGACGCCAACCATTCAATTTCACGGGCGCACACCCGCTTTAAGGCATCGCAACTGAATCGCGAACCACTATTTGAGCGCTACAGGCGCCGCCCTCATTTTGATTAACGATATGTATCTCTTCTCGTCAAGTGCGGCCACTGCAAAAAGTTTTGTTGATTCGGTACCAAACCGCAACTTAGATTCGCGCGAGCGCTGCCGATTGAAGCGCACTCAACGCCGATTAGGCCTAGCTTGCCTTTTCGTATGTTGTCGCGGAAAGTTTGTCCAAAACATGAAGATTCGGCGTCAAAAAGATGGCCCTAGCAGTGAACCAAGAACAGCGTGCATAATACGAAGTACGCATTCGTTGCCGGCAGATCAGCAACGATGACAACTCTTTCGTACGACAACCCGAAGTTCGTGTTATAAAAGCACAAATGGTTTTCAATTTACAGACAAGGAGGCAAACGCGATATTTGTTTTAAGCTCGACAACGACGACGCCTTTCCAGACAGGAAACTGTCAAGCGCGTGTAGTTGATACGGACGGGATCGCACATGCCAAGTTGAGCGGCGCGCGGCCGAAGCCACGCTAGCGACGTAGTATGCTGTAGCCGCGTCGGCGCCGGTGCAAAGGCTTATTGGTCACCGAAACAAGCGTCCTTCTCTGTTACTCGTCGAGCCCTTTCAGTGTCCCGCACTCATTTTTTTATTTCATTTTTCATTCCCCCGCCCCCGCCTTCCGTTCAGTCACTCCGTGTCCCTACCCCTCCATAACGACCTCATCGTTCGCTCCCCAGCGGCTCACCTCGCGCGCCTCCTTTCAGAAGCGCACTCGCTACCGCATTTGTCAGAAACAAATTTGGGCGACTGCATTATAACTGGTCTTTCATCTTGGGGCACTGAAGAATAAGCGGTATGGGTATACATGACGTTTTATGGGAGGGTAAACGGGAGTAGAGAAAGACCGCATTGTAAGCGGTTACGTTATAAGTGCTCTACACTGTACATTGGTTATGGCATTCTTGCTGCCTCTTCCTTGTCGCCTCAAGGCTGGCGCTGACCACGCTATGTGCCACAAGCTCACAAGCAATGACGAAGTACGCAGCTTGTAGAGCTACAACACAATTGTGACTTGCACATATAGAGCTCTCTGCCTCGTTTGCGCCTAACATTGCAAAGAAAAATTTGTCCGTGACTGTATATATGAATGATACATTTGTTAATGCAAATAAATACAAACCAACAAGACGGTGGTAAAGAAAATTGTTTTTGTTTAGTACATATATTTATAAACCTTACAAAGTATCAGACTGACACGTGTTACTATTTGAATGACGTTCTCAAAATTTACCATAAAAGAAAATTTTTCTTGCATTTGTTCTTCTTAAAGCAAGTTAAAATAATTCTTGACTAGAAGCTTCTCCTAAAAGAAACTTTCACTAAGGATAGATAAAATAATGTTTGTCAATCAAGTACCAGTACGCTTATTTTGTTGCGACCACTTTTGCTTGCTGCCTGTAACTTGTATTTAAATACAACAATTTTAACACTGTTTTTAACAGCCTGCTTAACCACTCAAGCAATGTACAGATGTTAACAAGGTATCAGTATAAGATATGCACAAGCAAGTGAACGTTTCAAATTTGGCGCGAATACGCCTTTCGTACATCTTTTTTTCGAAGTTAAGAAATATTGTTTGTAGTACATACTGGCATATCATATATTTTCACAAACTTTTGCTATATTTTTAAGCAGAAAAAAATTTTTTACTGATGATATAAAAAATGATGTGAGCAAATGCGGATCAGTTGCGTGAGCAGTTTGAAATGACGAAACCTCTTATAAGAACGCAGAGGCCGTGTGCGGAGCGTTCGAAGTCAATTTTTGTTGTTGTTCAAAGTGTGCTTGCGCTGTCTTTTGGTTCTGTCCGTACTGTTTGTTACTCAAAAAAGGACCGGTTGCTTTGTATCGCCGACCACTCGCCAAACTAAAAATGTACGTAGGTAGGCACATGTTCTTGCTGTCGGCCCTTTATTTGACACCGTGAGCGCTATAATAATGCTGTGAACTAAGTTTTTCCTTACTAGTAGACCATATGTGAAATTTTGATAACGTAGCGAGCTTGTTGGCGGTCCTGATTTTTTTAGAGTTAAGTCAAAGCTTTGTGGCATCACACGCGGACGGGCTTTTCTAGTAGGGAGGGGGGGGTGTATGTAAAGCAATGATTCGCCAGGCTCTTTGAACAGAGGAGGGGCGATCCCTTGCACGCTATGAATCACTACGTTATCGGGATGCCGTCGGAAACCGTTCGGTGACTGCGCTTTGAATTAGATCTTAGCGTGTATAATTTAGAACAACGGAGAAGAATTACGCGGTGTTCGCGTTGGCATTTACCCGGCATTGTTAGTTTTCTGTGTCCAACAAGTATCTGAAGAAAGTATCATATGTTGCGCGTCTTAATGTCACCAGCTACATGAAAGTTGAATGAGTATCTATAAGGTGTTTTTCTGTGTTACCAAATGTGTTTGCATCCACCAGGCAAGTATAATATTAAACTACCATGATATTCAGGTTGATTACGTGTGCGTGAACTTGACAAAGTATGCTGTATATGTGGCTCGCGAATCTTGCAATTACGCCTGAGTCAATACACTTTGTTTATGAGTGGCTGAATAGCCATACCTTAGCCGTGCAAGCTCTGGGTTAAGCAGTAGTTCTCTTGTTCGAGCGCAATCGCCATGGTACTGCTTGTTTCCCCCTTGTTCACCCATCTTGTACAAACTATTTGAGATTTTATTTATGAACGGCTAGTTAACCTTTTGACTAAGTACTAAGAGAATTGCGTAGTGATGCATCTGGAAAAAAAACTCTATCAAAACGCCATTATTGCAGTTGAAAAAGGAAATGCTGAGCAACATAGAAAACAAACTTTTTGGTGTTGGCTTACTTATCGAGTTAGAAAAAGCATATATCACAATAACTATATTACCGTAAAGAAGAAACCAATATCTCAAGTTATTGTTAATGGTTCAGTGGTACCTGATCAAGCTGTCAATGCACAACATTTCAATAAATATTTTTATAGTGTATTTACTGCTCCAAGTGCTTTCCCACTTAACATAAATGCCGACCATGCTGCGAATGTGAATTTTATTTCTTATCCTCGAGTGGTTGCTTTTTCAATGAACTCAAAGACCAATATTTCTTGTGGATGCGATAATATCCCCAAGGTATTTTCGCGTCACTTCACAGAGTATGTAGCGAAATATTTAGTCGTCATTTTTCGTGTCTTTTTGTTGTCAGCAGAACTTCCATAGGACTGGACGTTGGCACAAATTGTTCCTATAATCAAAAAAGGCTACCATCTTCTAGTAAGAAATTACGGACTGATATCTTTAACAACATCATAATGTAAGCTTATCGAACACATAATAGTCCACAATATAAATGAATATATAGAAGAACACTCAGTTTTAACAAACCATCAACATGAGTTTCTAAAAGAATTTTCTACAACAACCCTATTAGTTACTATCGTTCACACCTTTGTAGCTTCTCTTGATGCTAACGGCCAAACTGATATATTATTCTTGGATAACAGTAAAGCAACACACAGTTCCACACGATGAATTATTTATAAAGCTTCGGTTAATTGGTATATTTCAAGTATTTATCTCTTGGATCTCAGCTTATCTCCACAACCGCAACAAATACGTTCAGGTTTGAAAATAACATTCCGGCTGCCTTCCGGTGACTTCTGGCGTTCCTCAGGGGAGCATACTCGTCCCTCTACTGTTCTTGGTTTACATAAACGACATTGTCAATGTAATTAGCACCCTGTACAAATTTGTCCTTAAGCACCCCTGTAAAGATTTGTCTATTTGTGGACGATTGTGTTTTGTTTAGAAAAGTAACCTGCATTAGTGACCAATCTGACCTTAATATTAACTTCGGCAATGTCTCAAAATAGTGCGAACAGTGGCGTATGCTTCCTAATGCAAATAAATGTCTGTATCTCCCTCTAACGCACAAAAAAAGACCCCTTAGACTACACATACCATTTAACTAGAGCACATTGGCTCCAAGTAGCCTCCTATAAATACTTAGGTGTAACGTTTACGAGTACCTTATATCCTAGAATATACACATAAATAGCATTTGCACGGCCGCTTTCCGTAAAATACGCCTTCTCTGCAACAAGCTCAAGAGAGCCCCACCGAGTGATAAACTCCTGTTCTACGTTTCCTTTATTAGGCGAAAACTTGAGTACGCCTCCATAGTTGGGGATCTCAACGCAAAAATTAGCATTCAAAATCAAGAAAGAATTCAAAGAAAAGCAGTACGGTTTATTTATAGTAAATTTAGGTCAACTGACTCCCCAACTGTACTACTAACTGCAAGTGGTATTGAATTATTAGAAACAGGGGTAAAAATATTGTCTAAAGTATTTTTCCAACATAGTAAACCACAGAATATCCTTGGACACCGCAGTGTACGTTTTCCCCTTGTTAAGCAGACCCACTCGGCCCTACTATCCTCATTTCCTAACGCCAATTTTCACAAGGACTGACACTTTTCGCTGCTGCTTTTTCCCACAAACGATAGCTGATTAGAATAAACTAACGGAAACATTCCCCGAGTGCCCGTGATGACTCGTGCAGCTGCTGTTCTTTTGTTGCTTCCTTATGGTTGTATCATAACCAAGTTGTTTTTTTTCGTCTTACAGCCTAAATTATATAGTAAAAGCCACTTTGCAACCTTGTTTTCTTTTATTGGTATGTATGGTTGCTCACCTGCTTGGACTTTTTGTCTGCAGTATCTTATAAATGAAATAAAATTTGACTGGTTGAATCACAATATTCTGTGCAAACTGCATAACTATGGTGGACATTGCATTGCCTGTGAACTGATGAAAAGCTGTTTATCACGAAGCATTGTGAGAACATCAGTGACTTCGCATCTCGATAAAATATGGGGCGCCCCAGGGGTCAATGATGGAGCCTTAGTTGTGTATAGTCTATATCAATTATTTATATGTTGTGACTGATTCATCGAAACTTCTGATGTGTGCTGATGACATCAAAATTTTTTTACGTGCGGAGCGCTTCTTTGCGTACTGCAAGCACTTTTGGCTCCTATCTGCATATATATCTATTTACCCGCACATGGCTGGGTGCTATCATCATCACCGCCTTAACGGGGGGGGGGGTACATGAGAATTAGTACAAGACAGTAAAACGGGTTGACAAATACGACGTGCTGGTCATGAATAATTTCACAGTCTCGGTCCATACGTCGTCAAACACTTCCCAAAAACCAATAGCACATACCCGGAAGCAGGTATATGCCACTAGTATGCGGGTATGTGCCACAGGTGTTATATGTTTTATATCGACCAATATGGCTTATATTTACCAGGAATGGCGAGGAAAAGCTGACAGAGGCAGCATTGACCGGACAAATGCAAAAAATAACTTTGTCCCAGCAGGAATTGAATGAACCTTAGTATTCTGCTTGGCAATGAAGTATTCTACTACAGAGCCATGCCCGGCCTCGGATATACGTTTCAAGCAGACATTAATGTTCGCGTAAAATCCACTGTAGTTGCAGTACTGGCTATAACATTTTATTACTATTACATATGGACTCTTATTGTGCAGCCATCATGTCAAATTAACGTCAATTGTATTAGAAGGCATCCTGTGAAGTATTTGTGTAGCAGAGTTGAGGGCTACCATCCTCGTCAGTCCTAGCGAAAGCACCAGGAGCCTACCGCTTCTAGTGTGGCTAATATCTATGTTTCTGTTAGCATCGTTACAAAACGAAAATAACTGCTAATGTTGTCACGGGTGTAACATCTTCGCATAACGAATAAAAGATATGCGGCTGTTTGACGAATGTGTGTGGAAAGATTTGTACATACATTGAGCTCCACTTCATAATATCACTCAATAAATATATCAAAATACGTTCACCTTGCATCCGGGTGCTTCGCATAACACTGATTCCCAAAGTATGTGAGATCTGCCGAATTTTAGCATTAATTTTGTAACTTTAATGCTACTATAAGCAATTATTTATTTAAAAATGATCCAGAGCTGGACTGTAATATACTAAGCTTTAGGTATTAAGGAAACTATATATATTCCTGATTACAGCATACCTATCAGGCGAACACTTATGCCACATACATAACACGCTACAGCAGACCTAGACAAGAATATTGCATATTGGCACTTTAAAAATCTTTAAAAACCATAATTAACTTCAGTGCCCATTTGGTTTGTGCAAATCGGATGTGTGCGATTACTTGATGAATAGCTTTTTTACTCAAACCTAACAAATGTTTTATGTGTACATCAAGCTGAATCATTGCAAAATGTTTCTTGTATATATATTGCCTTTCTACTACGTTGTTTGTTTTTGAATGTGAAATCTGTTGTATGTGCAATCCTCTGCAGGCCCCCAGGTGCTGTCAAGTTCGTTACGCAGCTTTTTGCATGCGGGAATCCTCAACAAACATGTTTCCCGTTGGAAACAAAGTGGGTTCTGATGCTGACTTGTACTCACACAGAACTAAGAACACTCCAACATGACGGAGCATATTGTTTCTTCTACACTTTGTCTTGTGAAACTCTTGGTGATTACTTGTGTCTTTATTTTAGCCTTCCGGCTGCGGATGTGCTGTAGAGAAGGAGCGCCCGTAACGCACTTCTGCCAAAGGAACGAAAGTCACCAGGGCAGCTGAAGATGGATTGTGCAAGTGTTTAAAGGATCACATATCCGTATATATTAATCTTACACCACTTGCATTACCTTGTCAATATTTGTGATTTTGTAACGCACAAGTTAAGAAACTGACACACACACACACACACACACACACACATATATATATATATATATATATATATATATATATATATATATATATATATATATATATAATTATATATATATACAAAGGGAGAGCTGTAAAGAAGCCTTGAGCAACTTTGTATATAGTCTAGGTCTTTAGCGTGCTGACAAAATGATGTTATATAGCACACATGTTTTACCACACACCTACTTTCCTATCCATTTTTTTTTTCAATTGTGTGGGCACTGGCAACACCTTCAATATGCGCTTTTTGACTGCTGGTGCCTCTAACCTAAATTTTTATTGTTCTAAATAATTTATTTGGTACCTACTACGCAAGAGGGGAAGTAAGACTGTTAAGCGTTGAAAGAGAAGTCTCCTCAGAAAAAAGATGTCTAGTCATAAGAAAAAGATTAGAAAGCAGAAGATTTACCTTCACTCACACTGATCTCACCATTGCAATCGGTGCTGTACGACTTAGCTCATGTTTACTATTGTCAATCTTTAGAGTTGTACGCTGTGTACAATCAAATAGTTGAGGTGACTATTTCCATCATGTTATTTATTTTCCATAAATTTTGTTTGGGGCCTACTATCTTGCATTATCACTTGCATAAAAGCTCACTTCTTCTACACATAACTTAAAAAAGCGCAATGTGGTAAGTTTCTGTACTGAGTGATTATTATCTATGTGTCCTTTTTAGTGAATATATGGCTGCTGAAATGATCACCAGTATTCGAACTTCAGAAATTTTAATTTGCAGACATGCATGTCTGTATGATGACCAAGCATCTATAAATTCGGCATGCATGTGTGTAGGAAGGGGCCTTGGATATAAGTCATTTATTCTGTTTCAAACATGGTAGCATAGGCCATATAGCAACTCTGGGATGAATTATATGATTATTGAAACACATATACATATTCAATATGGCTTGTTTAAGGTATATAATTACATATTGGCTACTTCCACCTTGAACACTGCACCATGCAGCAGGCACTCTGCTGAGCGCTTATCGATAGCACTTGGTTAACTAGCACACAAACGTACAGACAGCTGTAAGTGGGACCTTCACGTTGTTGACTGCTGGAAAACGGCAGCTTCGCCGAATCACACTTCCGTACTTTGCTCTTGCAACAGTACAATCTTATCTAAAATTCAGCACTGTTCTTAAGAATCGCAGTAGTTGCGGCTCGTCCTAGCCAGAGCAGCAAAAAAAAGCCCGAGTAGCAGCACCTGGACAGGATAAGGCGCAATTGCAGCACTTCTCGATAACAGTACCCGATTCTCTATTTGCCTACACATAGAAAGAGCAAAGCACTGCAGCCAACTTACCAGTACCTTCACTGCAGAGCCATTGTGTTTTAAAAGACGATGATGCAAAAGTCCCACCTAGAGCTGTCACTGTGCATCATTGCTAGTTACATAGCACCTGCGGCTTTGATGTTTGTACACTGTGGAGTGCCGGCCACACTCCACAAAGTGCCTCCCACTGAGTGCACGTGTTCAGGGTGGAATGAACTACATAGTACATCTCTTCAAGTATCTACAAACCATATGTGGCCTGTCACACAGCATGGTCTACAGAGTATAGAGCATTCTGCATTTCTAGCCATCTCCAGCATCAATTCTAGATTTGGCCCACTGGTACGTCAATGTGGAGCATCTTTCCAGCACCAAGTTGAAAGAGTGTTCTGGCATGACATCACCCTTAGTGAAAGGGTGCACCCACTACACCCTTTAAAATTTTTGCTCAGCCCCCTTTTCTTAAGGGTGCTGAGCTCTGCACCCTTTCTCAGCACCCTTTTTGAACACCCAATAGGGAGCAAAGGGTGCTCGTATGGCGAAAAGCTCATTTACACTCTTATGGGCTAGATTTGGTTCATCGTGCACCTACAGGGATGGTAAAAAAGAGTGCAGGAGCCTGGGTAAATAAGCCGCGTGAAGTACCTGACCCTAATTCTCTATAACAACAATTCTGTAAACTAAATACAGTGTTACTTCTGGGGGGCTGCGTTCACAAAGCCTCTGTTTCTAAACGAAACGTTCAGCTGACTATGTTCAGAAAAAATACGTATAGAGACAAATAGAGAGCATCCGATCAACTTACCATTCTCAGACTTCATAGTCATACACAGCAATAATGGAGAGAAATTACGAAAACAAACTGGAGGATCCTTAAGCTTCACGTTTAAGAGTTCAACGTCATAGTGATAGCTTGTGCCTTGGGCGTACTTCAACCACTTAGTGCATCAATTTTTTACAGTACGATATTACGAGAAGTTGAAATTGTATAATACTACAAAGGAACCGAAAAATTTTAAAGCGGCTTTTGTATATTGCTGCATTCTGTGCAATGAATAGCATGCTTTAAACTACCAGTTTTCCGCTCATTTTAATCCAAGTGCCAGCCTAAATAATCTGCACACCATTTAAATTATCTGAGCGCCGAGCTATTTAATTCATGTACATTTATTCCAAGTGCCAACATATATATTCCAAGCGCCGAATCAATGAGATCGCGTGCCAGTGAGTTTAATCCAAGTGCCACCATGTTTAATCTAACTGCCAATGACCTTGATTCAGGTGCCTTTCAGTTTCATTCTTGCACTAGAAACACTTAGTTAGCCACTTAGTATAGTACAAATGTCTAAATAGTGCAAACAGGACGTCTCAGGAAGAACTTTTCCCTCGCCTATACATGCTAGCGCTTATGAAATGAAGGGCGCAGTGCTACTTCCCCTTAACATTTTGGTGTCACAGCTTCAAAATAAATAAACAGTAAGTAGTAGTTGTATATATGGGTACTAAATGCTTTGCTCATAGAGGCTATGCAAGTCTACAAATAATAGCGACTGCATTATTTCGGCTGACCATGTAACCACCGCATATGCATAGATTCGGCAGACGGCATTTGGCTACTTATTCGCTGAGGCTTTCGCAATTGTCTGCTCAGGCCAGTGAGAACAGTGACCGACAGATGATAATCATTCGTTCTTTAAATCAGAAACAACCACTTAAAATACTAACCTTGCAATTATTTGGGTTCATGGAGAATTAGGTTGTTATAAAACCATCAAAGGAGATGCTCCAGTTTTCATGTAACAGACGACGCTTAGTGTTGCTGAAGTGCGTTGCCTTGAAACACGTGTGTTTTCATACGGGCACATTTGCAGACGAGAAGAGAGCTTTGCTTGAAGTCGTGGCTGGACGCAAACGAGGACCACACTTGAGGAACCCCGACGAACCTCGTCGAAAAAACAGCAGAGAATAGGTGGTTGACGGGGCTAGGATTGTGGGCGTCTACAGGCGTGGCAGCCACCTAAAGCAACTGGCCGACGTTGTAGGCATCAACATTAAAACAGCAAGATGAATTGCCGCTAACGAAAAAAAAACATCAAAGCATGGCGGGGGTTCAAAAAGGAACGTTGGAGATTACGTTGTGAGTATTTTGAGACGAATTGTCGACGAAAATTGCACAATTACAATAAAACAAAGAAAGGATGCCCTGGAGGAAGAAACGCCAGGAGTAACAATCAGTGCAAGCACAGTCGATCACTTGCTGGATTCCCACTGCTACTCGATGTGGCTAGTGACGCATAGGGTTACAGATCGCAATCGTGACGATATCAAGCACAGCCACATGCTGTATGCCCAATGGCTGAAGTCTGATGGACCGCGTGTTTGCGCTTCTATTTGGATGAGACTAACTTCAATATATGGTGTTCCAGGAACTTGGGAAGGGCAGCTAAAGGATAACCAGCTGTGCATATGACAACAACGACAAAGGGAGAGAACTTGAACATTAAAGCATGCGTGTCCGCAAACGGAATTATTCACTATACTGTGCTGGACAAAGTTCATTGGCTTGTTTTTATGATTTCCTCAGCGATGTTTCTGCCCGGTAGAACGTGATGAGCCAAATACCGAAGCATTATTCTTTTTTGATAATGCACTGCTCACGCTAGAGCAGAACAGGTGGCTTTGGCTATATCCCTGCACTCTATTAAGCGCCTACCAACGTAAAGCCCCTTCTTTATCCCTATAGAAGAAGCCTTCTCAAAATTCAAGTCACACGTGAAGGCCTACTTGAGCGAACGTCGTAATCTAGTTTTAGTGACACCACAAGGCATGACAAAAAAGGAGAAAAGGCGTTCTTTGCGGCTGGGTGCGACTCGCCACTCCATGCAAAATACAAGAGCGTGGACTGCGGGGCTTTGTTTGGCACAATTTCTCCTTCGTGCCTGCCGCTTTGCGGGAAGATTACTTGTGAACGTCCGTCTGCGAGCCCTACAAGGCGGGTCTCTTTTAGTAAATACACTCACCTGTGCCTATGTTGCATGCATTTCTTGAATAATTAGTAGTCAGCACTCTTGCTTTCCATATATATTAATATATATATATATATATATATATATATATATATATATATATATATATATATATATATATATGGTGGTGGACCGGCGGAACGACATTACGCTCATCATGAACATTGAAGCTAAGTTCATGCTCGGCACGTCTAGAAGTGACTACATACAAACACCCCATAATTATATATCTGGGAGTATATGAAACTGGAAACAGTGGCGCCAACTGTGGGCAATCCGGCTTTGAGCCCCCCTCCCCTCCAAAGAGAACTAGTGGCTTTTGCCTGAATGAGAAACGAATTTAGCTGGTCTATCAAGATTTTGCTCCCCGAGATGCATAGAGCGCATTCATTCGGTCACCACACGAATAGGTAGGTCTCTCATTTGATGGCATATGTCTTAATACTCCTTACAAATAATGAAGAAAAGAAGTGCAATTTATTCTCTTGTTTTCTTTGTTAGACCTAACATTATTGGAAACTGTGGAGAGTGTTGGGTAAGGTATTTAGAGCGATTCTAGTGTACATGGAAAGAAAGAAAATGTGAATGAAAAAACAGCTTGCCGATGGCAGACACCAAACCTGTGACCTTCTACTAACACATCCGATGCCCTACTTCTGAGCTACAGCTGCAGTCGCCCCCCTGTCATTTTTAGTGTGCAGATATGTACATTTAAATGTCAGAGCGCTAGTCAGCGCCACCTTTAGCTTATATAATGAGTGGGGAGCACTTTTTTGTCTGGTGGAGCCTCGTAGCTCGTGATTTCAATACAAAATGAGAGTTCACTAATAATACCTTGCATACTACCCGAAGACATCAAGTTTGCCAGAACGCAGAATGAAAGACAGAAGTGTGAATTAAAGAGCAAGTTTTTGTTAGACACGATAATAATGAGAACTTACAGACGATGATGCTAAAGAAAGTATAGGGAATGTAATTAGAAATAACGGTAATGTAAAAGCGAAGAAGAAAAAGTGGATGAAAAGCTAACCTGCCTCCGGCAGGTACAAATACTGCTCAGTTTTCAATGTGGCATGTAAGTTACGTAATGGTGGCAACTGATAGCTGCAAGTTTTAAGGCGCAAGCTTTGGGGGCCTCATCAGCATGAGCGACGCAAAAAATTCATCATAACGTACCGATGACATCACATTACGTCCATGACGTCACAGGTTGCCAAAAGTTGACATCATCTTGAGACGTCATAATGAAGTCATTCCGTAACATTGTCACTTTGCACTGCCTCCACGATCTGTATGACCATCATGGAGGCATGGAGGAACAGGTGAGGAGCACAACCAGGTGAGGAGCTAAAATTTCGCACTGCCTACTATCGTGGAGACAGTGCGATGCCACTTTAGGTACAGTAAACTTCTGGTGGAGGACAGCGGAAAATCAATACAGCGAATTAAGAGCAGGAAGATGGCTATCATCCTTGGGTCATCTTAGGCACAAGCATAAAGGACTCTGCGAGGTTTTGCATTGAAGTTCTCTTTCGTAAATAATTTCTGTTTAGTCAAGCTGTTTCTTCCACACAGGATTTGCTCATTTCACCAGTGGTTTTGTTCTGCTTCACAATGTCCGAAGAAAAGCACACGAAGCAGCGCACGAACACACTCACTGCTCGCGTAGGTATCGCACTTGTTGTCAAACATCCTTCGTAGTGATTTCACTTTTGAGGCGCAAATAAACACCAATAAATAAAACGAAAAATCTTGCTTTGGAGCGTTTTCTCCCAATTGGATTTTTTTGCTTTCATATGCATAGCCAGGCCACTGATGCTTGCAACAAGGAATATTCCTCTAATCACTAATAAAATCACACTGAAACAGTACACGAGTGGAATCGCCACTTATGCGCGTATCATTCTTTGATGAACTTGCATTGAGTTACACCACTGTGAATCAAAATGATGCAACCTGCAGCAGACACCCCAGGACATTTGTTTGCCATGGCCTCGCGCAGTGAAATCCTATTTTCTCGAAAGAGACCCTTGATGCTCCCTGCAGCCATTCGTCACTGTTCTAAACATACACGGCACGTATAGTGTACCGTAAGATCGCAGTTGTGTTTGTGCGTTATAGAAAATCATAATGAGTTTATTATAACTCACTTCGACGATAGCAGGATGTCCCCATCTGTCGCGAAACGTCACATTTCGATGCGTGGGCGGCTATTTTCTTCCTGGACGGAGTCATCGATTGCCCGGCAAATCAAGCCAGTCCATAACGTGTGTCCACTGTGGCGGGCACGCGTTGTTCCACCCTCGATGTGCGAAACGCAGCGGTATTCTAAAGTAATATGAGGCTATAGAAGTGGTGCTGTTTCGCTACACGGCTCTCCTTCTTTTCGATACGCTTCGCGATGCTACTTTTAGCTTGGCGGAAACTGCGGAGGAATACATGATAGACGTTGAATATTTCTAAAACACAACTGCCATAAAAGGAAACCCGAAAGAAAAGATGTTATTTTGGCAATCGCGTGAAACCGACTTCTGCGTCGCAATTGGTGCTGACAGTACGGTAAATACTTTTAAAGTAATACTTAAATTTATGATACAGCGAACTGATAACCGTTTTTCGTGATATATGCAGGTTCAGCTATATATTTCCAGAAGCAACAAATTGGAAACACAAGTTACGCGCATATGAAAAAAATTAGAATATATAGTTTTGTGTTTCGCAAAGCACGTGTAAGCACCAGTCTACTATATTAACGAGGGCACTCTTGTTCTTGTTGATTTTTTTTACTCCAAGCTGAATATCTTTTGAATAAACTTTGTCTGCCTTGTTACCGCCATCAAAAAACATAACCAAGGAACACTATTAAGGTGAACATATAAAAAAAGGAAGAGAACCAAAAGGGAACAAAATCATCTGCTGTCCCACCAATGACCCCAGCCTCATCGGACACAAGAGAACGTCTGAAGAAAAGCCATCTTACTAACGTTCATCGGAGCGTTCCTTTCATGTCGTCTATCGGCCACGCCTTCTCGTGTTCTACTGCCGGCTTCTAAACCTCTACCTCGGTGCAATCTTGCTGGCTTTTCTACCAATTCATTCTTCTACATCTAGTGTATTGCTCAAGGTCCTGATCCGGTCGACTGGTGGGACCGCACGAGAGAAGCTGAGTGCTTCTCCGATTGAGGCACTGTACTGAATTGCCGAACTGTATTAACCCCAGATGCCTGTTCTCTACTCTCATACATTGCCGTGTGCTTTCCACCAGCGTTAGATGAATGTCTGTACCCGGCACTGGGTATGAGCGTTACTCTACAAGGGTTTCAAGCGATTTCTGCAAATGTGTATTTGTACATGTACACTAAGGTAGTGGCAACAAAAGAAACAACACCTAAGTACGGGCGGACAAATGCGTTAAGAGGTGTTATAGAAAAGAGGATGCCCGTAAGTTACTGGCGACGGTTACTAATGCACGCAAGTAACCGCAGTGTTCCAGAAAGCTTGTTTATTTACAATTGAAAAGGGCGGCCTTGAAGACGTGCACTTTTCGCATGGTGTACTTGTGCGTAATTTTTCACTCGTCAATGTGGCTTTTTAATGCATCATGTAGTGTTTTCAGCACCATTCTGCAGCCTCTACGTTGAGAAATATTGAGTAAGAGAGATGGTTAGGGGGAGAGACCTTTCTTGTTGAAGAGCTGTACAATACGTCGGCATTGACGCAGAGATACTCTTAGGCAAGATTAGCTCTTCCATCTACTCTGTTGGTGTTACATTGTGTGTATGGAGAGATATTCAGCGCTATATCTTCATATTATTGCCTACTCTCTGTTTTTGGGTACCTCTCCTGGGACCTTTTATGTAACTAGGAAAAATACGAATGCGACTGTTCTCGTGGTGTAACTTTGAACGTTTATGTGGTGTAAAGTCTTGTATGAAGTTTTTTGTAGAACCATACAACTTTTTTGGCCAATGAAGATAAAGCTATTCGGGGTCGGTAATTTTCTCCTTTACTCGTCATTCATAATAATATTTACTTTCAGAATCAACGCATTGAGTTGGTCGAAAAATTAAAAATTCTTGGAATATAATTTTCTTCTGGTTTAGGTTGGGATACTCACATGAATTCTCTTTGTGGTAAGCTATCTGCGGTTACCGGTGCTATGGCGCACTGCCGCGCAGTCTTGCCTGTGGGGACAAAGCTGAAATTTATTACGGTCTATTCCTGTCATATGTCCTATACTGTTACTTTGTCTGGGCAACAACTTCAAAGTGCAACATGCCAAAACTTGTAACAGATCAAGAAAAAAAATGTCCGTTATACGGAAAATGTTGATTGACATTCAGCCACACACGGTATATTTCTCAAACATAAATTACACTGCGTTGACAGGCTGTATGAATATAAATTATTATAAAATATGTATTTCTCATCCCAAAATGATAAAAATTACTTTACGTCACTCGCTAAGTCAGACTCACACAACAACCCGAAACACACACGCAACCCTGAAGTATAGAAGGTGCCTTGGTCCCGGAACAACTACAGCCTGCAATAACTAGCTCGTAGTATTCTATCCATACTCAACCGGTACAAACACACAACCGTATTAAATAAACAACTTCTGCGCGACCACCTTTTATCTTTATAATCACGCATAAGCCTTCATTCTTGTTCGAAGTGTCATTGATACATTTTATGTGTACGTGTTATGTATGCGGATCTGTATGTATAATGGTTTCGATGTGAATGCCTTGTAAAAGCACTTGTTTACATGTGTCAGATATGGGCTATTGCCATGTAAGGCACCCTGGGCCTTCGTCAAGCTGCTGCGAGAGCTTTTTGCCGAAGTGTCCCTCCAGATTGTTTTCTGTTAAATAAAATTGAATTGAATTGAATTGAAAAAGTTCACTTTGATGCGTGTTTTGTACTACTGTGAAAAGTGATGGCTGTGCAGCCTAAGTTTTGCATAGCATTTGCTTTATCTCCGAAGTCAGTCATTTGAGGGTAAAGTTTGTCACAGCTTTGTGGGCCTGGCGCATGCAAGAGCAAAAGTAGATGCATGCCTTTCGGCAGACGCATACGCCGTTCAGCGCTTGAGGCACACGTAAAAGGCACAAAAAGCCAGCATAAAAAGCTAAAAAATGTAAACATCACTGTGATGCGTGCTGTGCCTCTTTTAAAGAAATTTCTGTAGTTTTTTTTAACTTTCCCATATAAACCACGACGCATTTGTGGGACTAAATTCATTCACAGTAGCATTCTCACTAATTGCTTTTACAATATTCGCTTCAGTTACAATAAAGGTTCCCGCGAGTATAGTCTCACACTTGTAGTGTTTCATTTGGCGAAAATCGCTATTTTCCCCTCGGGTTAACGGCAAGATGCACTTTCTGTTTCGGCGCGTAAACAGAGGTTGTGAGAAACTGGCCACCACCGTAATCAACAGTCAATGATCAATGGCAGGCAAATAAAAAAGCTTTCAGCTCAATAGCCCGTATTTATAGACGTTCCATCTGTTTCACCTTATGCAGTGATACACCCATGCAATAATTAACAAATTTTCATTATATATCTTCTTTTTTGGATGTAGAAGAAACCTTTCATTCACGTATGCTATAATGCCTAGCTGTTTCGAAAGTATATGTGAAAATATCATCCTTTTGGCATTCACTCTCTTCACCAATGTGAACAAAAGGTTTAGCATATGAGGGTTACAGTTTTATTCTTTTTTAAGAAGCACAGTATATATGTACCCAAGTAACGCAGAATGTTATCCTAAAGTTGAATGAAAGCGCCCAGACGTCAGTCAGCAAAGTTGCCTAAAAGCGCTTAACGTCCACTTTTTTGATCACATGCCCCGCCGCGGTGGTCTAGTGGCTAATGTACGCGGCTGCTGACTCGCAGGTCGCGGGTTCGTATCCCAGCTGCGGCGGCTGCATTTGCGATAGAGGCGGAAACGTTGTAGGCCCATGTGCTCAGGTTTGGGTGCACCTTAAAGAACCACTGGTGGTCGAAATTTCCGGAGCCCTCCACTACGGCGTCTCTCAAAATCATACGGTGGTTTTGGGACGTTAAACCCCGCATATCAATCTATCATTTTTCGATCACATGATAACGCTGCTTGTAACATGCAGGATGATAAGGCAATGCCCAGGATTACATCTGCAACATCACAACATTGTTTTCGCATCAACTTAATGTCATCATACAAGCAACCTGATGGTAGCATACCAGCAACGTGATGTCAACATTGCTGTGTGGCGTGTTGACTTTCATGCGACGTGCGCAGATAATATATACTACTTTGTGTGTGTTATTGATAAAAGGCATGTTGACTTCTTACGGGAACCGCCCCGAAGCTTTTGGCTAGGGAAAGAAGCTCTGGTATGGTGTGAAAAATTGCATTATTATTGTCCATACACTAAAAAATGTTTCTAAGAGCTCTTTATCAACGCATTTGTACATGCGTGAACAAGTGGTGTTGGAACAGCCAAGCTATAAAAATGTCGAAATACATTTGTGCATTTCTGTAAGACCAAAAACGCACTTTTCAGATCCCGAAGCTTCCAACAGATGTGATGTATATACTGCATTTTTAGAGCATTGGAGATGTGCTTTTGCTGGGTGTAAGCAATGACTACAATAAGTGAGAATGTGTTGAGGGTGCAGTACTTTTTTATGTGCAGAATTTCAGCAACCATGAGGACATGCAGTCAGACAGCTTACACAGGAAAGAACATGCTGAAGTGCCTGAATGCCATATAAAAAAAGACATTTATTTACGAAGATTACTTACTTCTTATTTATTTGTCATTGTCACAGAGCAAGGCATGAATGGGAGTGTTACAAAACACATTTTAAGCATTCAGCAATATATTTTTCATACTATGTTAACTGCTGGGTCGTAAAAAAACAAATACAGGTGCAAAATGAAAACACAACTTGTTTATACAATCTTAGCAAAAGTTTCACGAAAAAAACTTTCATCTATAGTATTTACAATATCAGTGGGAAAGTGAATAGGCAAGGCAGAAGACACTGGCGGAACTGTTAGGTGTTAAATACATAGGAGGACATGAATACCATAGACAGCTAATGCCTTGTCAGTAATTTTCCAACAGAGATGTATACATTGTATACAATGATGGTTGCCACTGCTGTTGACTATCTATGCCATGATTTCATGAACAGAGACAATATAGCAGCCGTAAAAAACTTGCACATTCCACTCAGGTGCAGTTTGTTTCGACGGAGCTTGAAAGGTTCAAGACAAGAACTTGTTTTTACCAAAACAGGAAAGCTGCCGATAGCTGTGAAGCAAAACATGTTGCACATCAAAAGATGCTTATCAGTTTAAAGCAACTGAACTTCATGATTACTGCTTTACACGCACTCAGTGAAAAGCGGCTCATTAAATGTGGCCGATTGATTATCCCTGTTGAAAAAATCAGCGCCACTGGGTACCAGCGTCCAGCGCCATGCTTGATTATGGCCCAGTATGGCGCTGGTACCAGCGCCTCCCAGTGTAGGTACTGGGACGCTGGAGCGGCAGTGTCCCAGTACTCTGCGCAAAATGGCTTCACAGGGTTAAAACAGGATATCCATTCGCCATAAATAAAAAAATATATATAAGTTATATAGCGCGCATTCACAATAAAATTTAAAAAATAAAAATCACTGCTTGACGAGATTTGAACTCGTTTCCCCCTAATCTCTAACCAAGTACGCTATCCACTACGCCACGCCAGAGCAAGCACAGGGTTGCAAAACGACTATTTACCCGAAGAAGCACCATTCAACTTCATGTTTACAAGTCACACAGTCAAGTCTGACACAATATTCTTTTCCAGATAACAATTCCGTCTTGATTCGAAGTGACGAATGGCTTCCGGGCACCGAATTCCGTGCAGCTATTAGCAAGAGCGCAAAGTTTTTTGAAGCATCTACATCTTAACTCTGAAAAATCTCCAATTGACTGGAGGAGCAGCCACAGATTGTCAGCTGTTGCTGCCGATAGTTTTTTTTCCTTTGATAGTCGGTTCTAGCGCTTGCTACTGGTCAACAAGTACCGATGATTTACATGTCTTCTTTGGTAGATATCCAAGCACGAGTAAACAATGAGTTTTTTTTTTGCGCGCAAGCGACGATATAGAACTCAACCGGTGTGCCAGATTACATATTTGCAGTTATATCGATACCTGCAGCTAAGAAACCGCGAAAGAAATGACTAATGCAATCCACTGAAAAAGTATGCCAGTATGTTAGTTCACTAACGTGTACCAAATTATCAACTCAAAATTGCGTGTTCTTGATTGATTGATTGATTTGTGGGGTTTAACGTCCCAAAACCACGATATGATTATGAGAGACGCCGTAGTGGAGGGCTCCGGAAATTTTGACCACCTGGGCTTCTTTAACGTGCACCCAAATCTGAGCACACAAAAAATTGCGTGTTCTTACGTACGAGTCAGAGAAGTACCGACTCTTGCGCTCAGAAGGAAGCTTTCGGTGACAGCATACGTTGCTTAGAGCACGACACTTCGATCGTCGCCGCTCCTTGTGCGGGCACCGCACACGCGGATAAATGGTCGAGTTAGGCTCAGGGATGTCTAAACTTTACTTTACAGTCATTCTTACACTTTAGAATTGTCGCAACCTAAAGTAAAAAGCGCCGGCAGCAGGTAAACTGACGCGGGTGGCACGATAGGCCTCACTGAGACGGAGCATTGGTTAAGGCTGCTTTCAAAGCAGCCAAGTTGAGATGCTTGAAGTTTCTGCATTTGAGCTTCGTAATATTTCTAACTGTTACTTAAACTGTACCTGAAGTAAGTTGAAGGTCAATAAATGCCAGAAATGTATTTACGGAGTGGCGGTCCCGAGCGACAGACGTTTTTATGGCCTGCGCTGGCAGTATACGGGGTGTGCCAGTGTACAGATATATGCAGTTATTTCAATACCAACAATTAAAAAAACCCATAAAAATACCAGTGCAATCTGCTAAAAACGTATGCCATGGAGTCAGTTCACGAAGGCGTACCAAATTACCATCTGAAAATTGCGTGTTGTTACATATCAGTCGGAGAAGTACCGGCTAATTGCGGCCGGCCGCTTTCGGTAACAGCCTGCGTAGCTGAAAGCGCGACGTTCAATCGTCAGCGCTCCTTGTGCGAACATCGACACAAGACAAAATAGTTGATTTAGGTTCATGGATGTCTAAACTATACTTTAAAATCATTGTCACACTTTTATGTTGTGTGTACACGAAGAAAGAAGCGCCGGTAAATATATACCAACGTGGCTGGCACGACAGGTTTATTGCTCGCTGGGCCGGGCACTGGGTAAGACCGCTCGCAACGCGTTGAGTTGGTATGGTTGAAGATTCTGCATTTGAGGTTCGGAATATTTCTAACTCCTACCTGAAGTAAGTAGAAGGATAAGCATAGCCAGACATACGTTTATGCGGTGTGGCAGAATCAAATGACAGCTTTTTTTTTTCTCGCCTCCGCTGGGAAACCTTGCGAAGCGATCGAGAGAGCTCATTTACGTTTCGTCAACTTTGCGGCAAAAACAATTTCCTGTTTCTGTTAGGAGTGGCATGCAGCTCCAGGCTTACAAATACTGCAACTTGGAATTGTTACAGCAATACACGGATGATGCGAATATGGCCGGTTTACGTGGCGGCATATGCGAAAAAGGTGCAATATAGTAGTTGCGAAACGTACGTGCGCCTCAAAAATACGTATGCTCGGTATCTGTTAGAGTAGGATCAAGCGTTTTATATTCAGCGACACCGAAACATACCACGGCACACGCTACAATAACTTGCACGCTGCGCTGGTAGGAACAGTGCGTGCTCCGGTATTCACCAGCGCTTGCCAGTGAAAATTCCAGTGCTTCGCAGTGCGCACCAGCATCACAGTGGTTGAGCCAGTGCCCCTACCAGTGCGACACAGCTTTTTCCCAGTGCGCCCAGCGAAGTGCCAGTGATTACAAGCGTGTACCAGTGTCTCCAGCGTGTACCATTGCCAAAAAACGTACTAGAATCACGCTGTTCTTTCAATAAGGTATACATAAAAAATACGCATTTGAAAGCTAAGGTAGCCGACACCCGGTCAGAAAAAGTGAAACGCGGTCAGTGGAGCAACTGCTCACTGTATTTCACGCAACACAGTGACCTCCCAGGCACAACCAAGCGAGAAATAATGATCACGAAATGAATGCAGAAGGCATGGAAAAATTTTTTTTTCAGTTCATTACCGAGTTGTTGTCCTTTTGTCCATTCAATGATTAAACTGCCTTGATACAATCATTCTTGTTCATTCAGTCCCAATTTCACTCATTTGTATCTAGAGGTCAGCTCAAGTTATCTTTAGTTTGTTATGCGCTGCTTTGTCTACCTGTCTAGACGTTTATTTATGAGTTTTTGTGTGTGCCGCTAATTTTACCATTTCAAATTTTTTGGATTTGCAGTGAATGCAGTTTCCAAGTTGATACTTTGTAGCGAGTGGTTGTGCGCATCTTTGGGAAAGTGGCAAAGTACTCTCACTTGTTTGCGGAAGTCGTTAGGAAGAAAGTTGATTTTTCGAAGGTATTGAGAACGAGTATCATGACCGAGTATCCTATTTCTCACTACAGTATAACACCATAAATGTCAAATAAGGATATACATACAATCACACTTGTGGGCACAAGAACAGCAGCAGGCACAGGAAATGCAATCTTTTAGAGTAGAATGACAAATGGACAGCAACCGGCATCACCATCAGAGAAGCAACTATTGCCATACCGCCACAACAGTTTACATGCCCAGTGGAGTTCACATAAACCATTTGAGCAGCATGTTGAATTTGCCACTCTTTGCTCGAGACTTTGTCAGTGTGGTTCGACTTGAGTGAACAAGCTCGCCAGGTTAGAGTACGTCCAAGAGAGGTACACTGTCGACGATCTCGGCAAACAGCAATTGCAGGGTGATGGCTGTGACGAACGTGGAACAAGTCATGATGCGAGGCAATCGGTTGGCAATGAGGGCCTGCATTATGAAGAGGAAGTGATTACACCCATACTAGTAGCTTATCAAGCGAACAAACATATAAATGGGAACATTTCTTTAAAACTGCAGAGAATCGGCTGACAAAATCTGTGAAAGCTGTGCCAGGACTGACGGAAAGCTATGTAACAATCCAGCAGTGAAAAACCACAGCAGTGAGGAAAATTATATAGTGCTGAGACGAAATTTGTAAAGCTTTATTGAGCTGAATTATTGGCTACTTACTCATTAGAAAACGCAAACAATCAACGTTTTGAGCCTATTAACGGTCTTATTTCAGTTCTTCAGCTCAAACTTATTCAGTCAACCTAGTTATTTTTAGAGTGACAATGTTCGGTGAGGTGATATTATAAATGATGCACAAAGAAAATTGTTAGTAGGTAAAAATTGCCATATAATATGGTGCTTACCAAACAGATGGCACTTACAGCGTAGTATTCCTTTCTGTCACTCCTCATCAGCTGCATTGGTGGAAAAGTAAGATGAAATTCTGCGCTGATTTTCTTCTGCCGGCAAGTGCATATGTACCTTAAACAAAATAAAAATACGTCATCTAAAACATCAAAATAAAATTATCAGCATGTTTTTTGGTAGACCACAGTAAGAAGCAGAGTTAAAACTAAGAAGAAGATGAAAAATGTCCCAAAAGACAGGCCAGTTAGTGATTGAAAATGTAGACTCATACTTATAACAGCAAAATATAGATAAAATACGTAGACGTTTCGCCAAATATGCAGCTGGCATCCTCAGTATGACCTGGCACCAAATTAGCGAAGGTTACGCAGTTTGCTGCTTGTCTCGTATGTCGCTTAGTAAGCGGCCGCGGTTGTTGTCGCGCGTTAACTTGTCACACTAATGAATCACGACTCGAGAAGATTTCTCTTGCCCCTTTTTTGTTCCAGAGCTAGTGTTGTCTCATTACTGAAGTGGAAGGCATGTCCCGTTGTACAACAGTGTTCGACAAGGCTCGTCTTATAATGCGTGGCTTGGGTGGCTTTCGCAATGTCTCCTTTGTGCTCTTTGAGCTCTGTTGGCTGCTTGCTGCCTATTTCACTAATGCATTGCGTGTCGCGTACATCACTGATCAGCACTTGCAGTGATATAGATGAAAACGTGGTTGGCGAATTGTAATGATGTCATTATATGAACAGGTTTATAAACGGCACTCAGAAACACATGCAAAAGGGAACAAGGACTGTGCCGCGAGAAAACACAAAACACATCGTTTCTGTACCTTACGTTGAAGGTTTTTCATTCTGTTCGAATAGCACTTCATCTACTGGGAATTATGACAATTTTCAAGCCTCACTGTACCTTGGTAAACGTGTTCTGCAGGCCCAAAGACAGCACTGATCAAAACAGGGTTGTTTACAAGTTCCTGTGTGGTGGCTGCGACACCACTTATATTGGCAAAACTGGCAGGAAGTGGTCAGTGAGTTTTAATGAACACAAAGGGGACATGACAAGAACCACGCATTCTCAGACAAAACTCATCAAACACTGCTTCAAAATGGGGCATGCCTTTGGCTTCCATAATTCGATGACGCTGGCACGGGAACAAAAGAGAGAGAAGAGAAGGCTTTTCGAGTTGCCGTTAGATTGTCGTGACCAGCCAGCGTGCAACAACAATCACGGCCTCCATCTGGATGAGTAGGCACATACGAGACAATCATTGAGTTCGATCACCTCCACACATTTGGTGCGAGTGCACACTGAGGATGCCAAAACATAGGAGGCGAAATGTCTCTGTAGATTTGTTAGATTTTGTGGTGTAAAGTCTTAGTACATATTTTATTCAGCAAGGAGTGGAGTTTTATTACCATGTTAATTTGGCATATATTCAAATATTTCCATAGAAAATCTTTTATTCAAACAAAAAACAAATACAACAAATACTGATAGTCCCGTTTTCTATGTTCGCACACATAATTCTGCCCTGAGGCAAAATAAATATTGCTACTTAGCATTCATGCCATGTGTTGACTACTGATAATCTACCATCCCATATTTATGCTAGTGCCAGTAAACTATTTTCTTGGAAATTTTTATCTATACGTCTCTTCTATTTCACTACACCATCTGTGTTAATTTAGGAAGTGCAACAGTTAACTACCAAATTTTTGGTTAGCAGTTGACCACCAAATTTTTGGTTAGTAGTTAGCTCAACGAGTGCTGCTCACTCTATAAGATTGATCCTTCTAAATTTAAAGCCTTAAAACAAACTTGACTCAATTCCGTGCATTTGCCCTGAGTGAAATTTCCCAAATTTTTTAGAATAGGACAAGCTTAGTTTTCATTCTACACTTTGTCGTATATGATTGAAAATTTATGTACGTCCTCGTCATGAAGACACTGTATCAGTGGCTTCGCAGACGCATTCCCTTAAATATCATGTTAAGCTGTAAATTCACAACAAAACATCGCACACTCCCGTACAAAGCCTAGCCTTCCTTATACTGGTATAACTTATGTTAGCAACACTTTGCCTTGTGCAAAGCGACACAATACCTGCATTTTACGACATTTCGTTTACAACATACTCTCTCCGACACTCAAATTACTCTAATATGCATCACTTTATAATGCCTTTGTCGGAACTTAAAGCACATTGAGCAAAAACAGGAAAAAAACGAAATCATCCAAATTCCACTTGAGAGCAGCTTCTGTTCCGATAAACCATTTACTTTCAGTGTTTCTGAAGATCTGTCTGTATATTTGAAACATTGCTAGCAGGCCGCAGCTGCACACCAGTATTTGTGAGGCAGCACCTTGATGGGCATGCTGTCAGACGTTCGTGCGGCATATGTAAACTTGCTCTCCTGCTACTTCCCTTTCTCCACCTCTGCTTTACATCGGGCACTCTTCCGTACACACAAGTGCTAAGATGGTCCCTTTTCGGGTCTTTACTCTCCAACTAGTAGCAATATTCACTGCTGGTGCTATTCATATTTGTTCTAGGAACCATACAGGGGGAGTTTAGTAAGTTGAGAGAGCCGAGCGATAGCTGGCGAGGTTTAAAAACCCGCTTCAGGAATTCTTAAATGTCACCTCCTCTTCTTGATCACGTGGCCACTAGATGTGGCAGTTTCTAAAAAACACCAGAGCATATGACACGTGCGCTGGCGTTCCCGTTAACAGTGGACCCCTCTGCACATATATACTGCGGGTGTTGCACTTGGTCCGCTTCATACTTATGTCGCTACATGCAGAAGCTACCCGTAAAACTATCTTTGACTACTTTCTGGCTATCACTACACAAAGCTCCTTTTTAATGCCTTGCAGTGAGCAAAAATTGGTGATTTCATGGGCATGAACGGCGAAAGGAATCAGCGAGTGAAAACTATACTAGCCTCATGCATCGCTAAACAGATGTATTGATTGCTACTTTCTTTTTCTTTGTAATATAGCTACTTGAAGCCTTCAAAAATATTGCTACGTGCCAGTGCATGGAGTTGAAGAAGACAAAGCACACACACTGGCGCGAGCTAGTCTGTGTGGCTGGCGCTGCTCGCTTAACCGGCTGTACATCCCTGACTACCCCTCCGAGTTAATCTCCTTCTCGTAAAATATTTGGTGCAGTTGTGCATTCCCCGTCCTCACCACAGAACTGCGAAATGGACGCTCCCTCGCGGCTTTCACCATGGCAGTTGAAGACTCGGCTACATCCTCCCTGGTCGCCCGCCCTTCTGCCCGGCCTGTCAAGCCAGCGCCTGCAACAACTTTCGTAACGCGTCCCGCCCTCAAAGACCCCGGCGTGTTCTCGGGCCGCGAGGGTTCCGACGACGCCTCTACGAACGCATCAGTGCCACTTACAGGTGGGATCGCACACTTATGCTCGGAAACGTCATCTTTTATCTCGACGGAACCCCGCGTGTTTCGTTTGACAACCATGAGCATGACATAACAAGCTGGGACCGCTTCAAAGAAAAGACCCGTGGGCTTTTTGGTAACACCTCTGGTCATCGTGAAGCTGCGAAAAATGAGTTGTTGACTCGCGCAAATCTTCCGTGGAGCCCTTCATCGGTTACAATCAGCCTATCCTCTCACAATGCCGACAAGCTGAGAAAAACATGTCCGACCCTGAAAAAGTTGCGCATATCCTAAAGGGCATCAGCGACGATACGTTCAACCTGTTGGTATTCAACAATGTGTCATGTGTTTATGCGATCATTTAAGAATGCTGCCGGTTCCAACAAGCTAAAAGCAGGCGCATCTCTCATTAGTTCCAGCGCTTTGCGAACACCGCTGCGACGTCCTCGTGTCTTGACACATATCATCTTCCAGACCCCTGTGACAACTTGACGTGACTAGTCAGGCGGGAACTTGAAGTGGCTGCTCCAGCTAAGGTCGGACCAATGTCCCCTGACTCTTCTCCTCCAATAACGTTGTCCCTCATTCAAGCAGTCGTCCGGCCGGAAATCGCCAGCTTGGGAATTTACTCTATCTCACCGCCTTCCCGCACCAACTACCAGCCCCAATACAAGCCTGCACGTCCCTTCCCGACCGGCTCTTCCTCAACGTTCCGTATTCCGTCCACATGACGAACACACGATGACAAGCCGATCTGCTTCTCATGTCACCAAATCAGTCACATTTCTTGCCATTGCAGAAGTCGCTGGGGTCCTCCTGCACAAGCCTCCTCTCGTCCCTTCTATGCACGTTCTGCCTATCGTCATGAGACCAGCCGTGACCATTTTGCCCAGGAACCTTCTACTGAACACCGCTACTCTCGCTCTCCATCCCCCCAGCGTCGACAGTCTCGTTCTCCACAGCCCCGCCAACCGTCCTTGCCCGTCTTCCCACGGGGTTCCCCGACGGAAAACTAAGTGTTGCAGCTCCCAGAGGCGGCGCTACATCGCTCGCACTGACCGAAAATCCTCTCTTGACGATACCGACAAAACGAAACCTTATAGACGAACAAGTAGACAGCGTACATGCCACTGTTCTGGTCGACACCGGCGCTCAACTTTCCGTGATGAGTTATTTTTGCCGCAAGCTCAAGAAGGTTCTCACACCATCGACCACTCAGTTCGTCCGTGTTGCGGATGGCGGAATAGCACCTATTGTTGGAATTTGGAACGTGCTCCGCTCGTGTAAGCATTGCGGATTGACACACAATTGTTCTCTTCAAAATCCTTCATAAATGCCCCCATGACCTAATCTTAGGCCTCGACTTCCTATCGGCGCATTCTGCCCTCATAGACTGTTTGACCATTGCGCTCCGTCTACACTTGCCCGCAACAGAACCGCTTGCACAACGGCCGTGTCCCCTATGCACAACGCGACACGCGCGCCTGCCTCCACAGACACTGACCTACACAGACCTCGTCTCAATACCACCAGTTCTCGACAGTGACTATGTTCTGACACCTATCATCAATGTCCTCATAAACAGCGGCATTACATTACCGCACACCGTTCTGTCCGTCGCAGGAAATTCTACGTGCCTCCCAGTTGTCAACTTTAGCTTGACACCTCAAGTGCTGCCGCAAGGTATCTGTTTGGCGATGTTCTATTCCTTAGAATACAATGCAGTGAATGTTTTCACGATGGCCACTCCTTCTGAACCCCACGCTCAACATCAATCTGCCACTTGCTCCAACAGCGCTGTTAAGTCGATGATCGCTTCCATCTTAACGCCGCAGCAGACTGATGAGCTCCACCGGGCTGGGCTGTCACACATCGACGTTTTTGACCTCAGCAGCCGTATGTTGGGGAAAGCTACTGTTATGGCCCACCACAAAAACACTGGTAATGATCATCCTATTCATAGGCGTCTATATTGGTTGTCGGCGGCCGAACTTCACATTATCCAAAGTGAGGTCGACAAAATGCTCGCCAAGGACGTCATTGAGCCATCCTGCTGTCCTTGGCTTCTCCACTAGTGCTAGTCCGCAAGAAAGACGGTGTATGGCGTTACTGCGTTGATTATCGACACCTCAACACAATTACAAAAAAGACGTGTACCCTCTGCCACGAATAGATGATGCGCTTGATTGCCTCTATGGGTCCCACTATTTTTTCCTCCATAGACCTTCGTTTCGGCTACCGGCAGATAGAGGTAGATGAAATAGACCGTGAAAAGTTGGCATTCATCACCCCCGATGGCCTATATCAGTTCAAGGCCAGGCCCTTCGGCCTTTGTAACGCTCCAGCCACCTTCGAACGAATGATGGACTCCCTGCTCAGAGGATTCAAATGGTCCACCTGTTTGTGCTACTTGGACGACGTCATCGTCTTTTCACCAATATTTGAAACTCATATAGAGCGCCTCTCAGCCATCTTAGAAATATTTCGTCGCACTGGCCTGCATCTCAACTCGTCCAAATGTCACTTTGGACGCCATCAAATCACAGTACTTGGTCCAATAGTAGACGCCAACAGTGTACAACCCGACCCGACAAAAATCAGCGCGTTCGAAAACTTTCCTGTACCACGATCTGCGAAGGATATACTCAGCTTTATCGGACTGTGTTCCTACTTCCGACGCTTCGTGAAAAATTTTGCGCACATAGCGAGGCCGCTTACGCAGCTCCTCAAGAAAGACGTCCCAAGTTCATGGCGCTCCGAAATGGCTTCTGCGTTCTCGACTGTCATCGCTCTTCTCACTACTTCTCCGATTCTGGCACACTTCTCTGCTGCCCCTACGAAAATCTGTACTGATGCAAGAGGACATGACATTGGTGCAGTGCTGGCTCAGAAACGACATGGCTATGATTGCGTTATTTCATACGCCAGCCGCCTCCTATCCACCCCTGAACGTAGCTATTCGATCACAGAGCGTGAGAACTTGTTTCTTGTATGGGCGGTGGCGAAATTTCGACCTTATCTATACGGACGCCCATTTTCGGTAGTAACCGACCACAACGCGCTCTGCCGACTCAACACTCCGAAAGATCCATCAGGCCGCCTTGGTCGCTGGGCTTTGCGCCTGAAAGAGTTTTCATATTTGACGGTCTACAAATCTGGCCGCCTACACCGTGATGCCAATTGCCTCTCCCGGTACCCTGTCGACGATCCTGAGGACACTGACGAGCCCACAGAGAACTCTATCCTGTCAGTGTCCGACTTTTTCAATATTGGGGAAGAACAAAAGCGCGATGCAGTGTGGCTGGATTTCAGCCGTATGAAATCCTCCCCAAATTATGCTTCCGTCTGCTACTTTGTCATTCAAAGGGGTGTTCTATACCGCCGCAATTTTTGACCAGACGGGCCAGACCTTCTCATTGTTCTGCCTAAGCATTTGCGCCGCTGTCTTCTCACCGAACTTCAAGACCCTCCCATGGCTGGACACCTTGGCGTATCCTGCACGTACGAGCACGTCCGGCGCCGTTTCTTCTGGCCAGGCCTTGCTCGCTCGGTACGCCGATACGTCGCCACATGTGACCTATGCCAACGTCGTAAAACACTGTCGCTGCTACCCGCTGGCCATCTTCAACCAATTGACATACCCACGGAACCATTTTGCCGTGTTGGGTTAAACCTGCTTGGTTCTTTTCCCACATCAACTTTGGGAAACAAATGGATAGCCGTTATTACAGACTACGCTACACGCTACGCTATTACGCGAGCTCTACCGACCAGCTGTGCAACCTACGTGGCTTACTTCTTGTTGCGGGACGTTACATTATTTCATGGCGCTCCAAGACAGCTTCTAACAGACCGTGGCCGTACATTTATATCCCAAGTCATCGCCGACATTCTGCGTTCTTGTTCCACGAAACACACACTGACAACCGCTTACCACCGTCAAACAAACGGCCTCACAGAATGATTTAACCGCGCTCTAACAAATATGCTCGCTATGTACGTGTCACCCGACCACCGAGATTGGGACCTTGCCTTACCCTACGCAACTTTCGCTTATAGTTCCTCCCATTACGACTTAGCGGGCTTTTCGCCTTTCTACTTATTGTACGGAAGAGAGCCGACTTTACAACTGGACACAGTCATCTCAGGTCACACCTCGTCCACCAGAGAGTATGGCCGCGATGCGATTGCGCGAGCAGATCATGCCCGTCAGCTCACTCGCGCTCTGCTGAAGGCGTCGCAAACCAATAAATGCCGTCAGTTCGATGCGGAACATAAAGATGTACATTTCGCTCCTGGTACCCTCGTTTTATTCTAGTCCCCGCATCGTCAGCTGGGCCTATCAGAAAAACTTCTGTCTCATTACATGGGACCCTACCGTAATGTAACACCGTCAAGTAACACCTGTCACCTACGATATCAGCCCCATCTATCCATCATCATCTGCTGTGCAGTCCAGTGATATTTTACACGTCTCGCGGATCAAGCCCTACAAGAATGCGTCAGATAATGACCTTTAAAGCACCGGGACGGTGCCCCCCCCGCCGGGGGTCATGCTACGTGCCAGTGCATAGAGTTGAAGAAGACGAAGCATACAGACTGGCGCGAGATAATCTGTGTGGCTGGCGCTGCTTGCTTAACCGGCTCTAAATTCATCTATGACTACCCCTCCGAGTTAGTCTCCTTCTCGTAACAATATGAATGGGGATCGGGGTGACATCGGTCATAATGTGGTGCAAGCGTGGTGAGCCGACAGAGTGAAAGGTGAGGTCAAGCAGCGCAACATTCATACTTAGAGGGCAGTCTCACACTTACATACACAAATGCAGGGATCAGATTTAGTGAAACATATGAGAGTCGATTCTTTCAGCTATAAAACGAGTTTCCCTCGCACCGCAAATATTCGTAAGACAGATTCAAAGTGCACCCGTTGAACTTTGAACGACGAATCTAATGATATTATATTCACGCAGATTTCTAATCAAAAAGTGGGAATTTATTTTAATGCCTTAGGCAGTATTTACTTCAGTGTGAAAAGGTAATAATATTCGTGTGCTCCTACAAAATAAAGAGCACAGTACACATAGTCGGGAAAATTAGAGGTCCTATTAAGCGCGAAAATTGCTTTTCCTTGTCTACACAAGTGCTAAAATCACTGGTTGAACTCATAAATCACTAATGATTTTGAAATTATGATGTCATCAGGTGACATCGCCACTTGGTCTGAATTGGGTTGATCCCCCAGAAATTGACAAACTGCATGAGGTTCAGAAAGCTTTCGGCGAGGGAAAACGGTCGACTGAGAAGCAGAAAATGATGGCTGTCTCGGTGTTCAAGTCCTATAAGACAAACACATATGGGATCTTGGGTGTATTTTTGGGACAGAAACTTCACAAGCCAGCTGCGCACTTACTGGGCTTTCACGAATGCGACGGTAGACCTGTCAGATTCTGATCAGTTTGTGCACATGATACTGCAGATATTTTCATACCACTTTTAAAACCTCAGCACAGTGGTGTGGCATACGAAGTGATTACATGAAACGATTGGTCGGTAGTGCTCATCTATGTGAGTACTCATAGCACTAGCATGTAATACAGCTATCACAAAAACTGACGCAGCCTTTTTTGAAGGTTACAATTCTTTCGCTTCTAACTTGAAGTTGCCTCCCCTCTCTCCCACCCCTTTGTGCTTTTACCGTCGTGAGTGTCTGGACAGCACGCTAGCTGACTGGGACCCTTGGCTTTGCGATTTGAAGCTGCAAAACCAGTTCGGGTATTGCATTTGTCATTTGGGAAGTGCAGGGGAATAGGCGGCTCACACATATGTGGCTGCACCTAGTGAGCACTCGAAGAAGTTCATATTAGAAATACGTTTGAGTGCATCTAAGTTTTCTGTGAACGTCTCATATTCTAGGTGTCTAATGTGGCCGGTGCTGAGAGTAATTGCGTTATATCCCGCTATAGACAGCGAAGACCGGATGCCTAGAAAGTAAAATATAACATGACCTACATGAGCAAACTGATTATTTGCCAAAGCTTAGCTTTGGTAGAGGTGAATGGTGACCATCTTGTCTATTTCTTGCAGTTCAAGCTTTATTCCGGCTACCTCTCTGCTAGACCAGTCACTGCCCACTACAACAAGCAAATGACATCACATCAATGATCTTCGAGGACACAATGACCATTGGCAATACATGTGTTACCGTAATGTGAAATAAGTATTACGCTTGCAAACACATTTTTATCAAGACGTTGGTATACTCAAAATATTGCTTCCAAACATCAGAAGGCGTCAAGACACTTAACGTTTGTTTTGCTGCGCGTGGCTGGGAACGCTATCCAGCTCACGCAGCCAATCGCACTTTTTGCTGCAGTCAGGGAAATGTGGCTCATTGACTTACAGTTTATAATATAGTTACTGCGCACATGCAAGTTTGTTTTCCACCAACTTGCCCGCAAACTATCAGCAAACTTGTCAATGAGCCCTGTTCAAGTCTAAAAAGCGTCTCTATGAAGGTCACCGACATCGAAAATGGGGATCCATAGCCTCTGAAGTTACCCGCCACGCACTGGTAAACAAATCTCGGGGGCTTGGTATTTTTCAGGAATGATTTGCAGATGATTCAAGCTACCTCTCAGTTAGCAACTATCGCCACTCTGCGCAACGTTTATAGAGGCTGCTTGGCCTTGTGACCTCCCCTCTTCTTACAACAAAAAACGTGACGCGCGTCGTGTCGCCACCCCTTCACATGTGCAGGCTAGTCTCTCGAAAATTATTCAATGTTATACTAACTTTCAACCAGTGTCTCGTGGAAAACACACTGCCAAACATTCCTCGCCTCCTTGTGAAGGAAAGACCTCCAGGTAATGCTCTACGTCTCAAAAATAGCAGGCAGGGTCAAGTTCCTTGTGTACTTCAGAAACGCTTCTGCAGTCCCCTGGCTACAAAGACGAGCAGCCAAGCAGGTCTTGGAATGCTCAGCACGATCGCCAAACCACTTGGTCAGGAATGCGGCACGCTTTGTTCCCTTCTTTTTCTTGTCACTCGTCTCTTTCTTGTTTTTTTTTTTCAGCAGCCTCTTGGGGTTACATTGTATATTGGAGACGTAGCGACTAAATTTACCCACTGGGCTAGACACTGAAGTCTGAAATCTTGACAAACAATTTATACGTGTTTCGGCGGCATCATGTTTCGCGGTATCACGTTTGACAAACGTCAGAACTGACATGGACAACTTTATGGTTCTTTTCCCAGATGACGCCACCACCAAAAAATGTTCGCAATATTTATTATTTGTTGAAAATCTTTTGAGTCGAGCGCTTCTACGCAAAGTTAGTGAGCACCGGTAAAACAAAACATGACATGGTCCTGCTAATGTGCGATAATTGTGAATAAGCAATGAAAGAAAAAATAAATTTGCACAAACCTGGCCAACAGAAAAATGAGCTGAATTCAATCTTTCTTACATTTTTCTCATTACCCTTTGACAATTTTCCCTGCATCGAAAGGGTTGCTGCTCCTATATTGAAAATTTCAGTTTTAAATCTTGAACAGTTTTTCCACCTTGTCGGTAATGCCTGAACAAGTGGAGCCATAAACTTGTGAATTCATACAGGTATTATTCATGAGTTATTTGTCAGAATGCAAAACAACTTCGCATAGACGTTAGGTACATCGTAGCCTGAAAACCCATTCAATATGTTTGTTCTAGACAAAAAAAAAGAAGTCATTCGCTCATTACATTACACTGTTCCACCCATTTTGATTGAAGCCTGCATGACATTTTGATTGCTTTACTGGCTATATTTCTTCATACAAACCTTCTATTATGCTTTATGAAGAAGCTCAGGAAATTTCATTTGGTTTTGTTAACTGTTTTGCCACACTTCCAGTGCAACGGAGTCTTGTACAGCAAAAGCACTGGTCTTTGCTCACAATGTTTTGAGTGCTATGCAATACCAATTCAGACTAGGCGACAATACTAGCTGTCATTAGAAAGTGGAGATTATAAGCTTTCTAATGCAATACAATCCACATCAATAGGCTGGGCATAGAACGTCATCAAACAGTTCTTAAAATGAAAGCGGGTGCGGTCAGAGTGGGACCACCACCTTAATAACTCATTTGTTGGGCTAGTTGGTACATGCTTACTCAATTCTAAAAAGATGCATACCACCGGGGAAAAAATTGAGGACAAAACAGAAAGGGCGTCACTCGCAACTAACTTTATTCTCGGAAAATCCGCGAAATAAATAAGCGTAGCAACCTTGCGCACGCACATTGGCTCACAAGCTAGTCAAAAATGCGATAAGATTGACAACAAAAGAATTATGACAAAAAGCCACTAAACAAAAAAAAGATTCTAACGAATAAAATTCCCTACCACACAGAGCAACAGATCTAATACTAAAATGCGTATCTCTCTTATTTAAATATAGTATGCTTCTATTATTTTGCGTGCTAAAGTGTCATAACTCTTTCCAAGGAAAGATACGCTGAAAAACCGAACCTCAACCTTGCAGGAACCACAATGTGCAGGCAAATGTGCCGGTGCATAAAGCACAGAATTAGGGAGCAAAAACTTCCTGTGAAAAATAAACTTTCTGCCTAATTGCCAGTACATTGTGGTTTCCGCAAATGTGAGACTAGTTATTCCATTGTATCCGTCCTTGGAAGAAGTAATGATACCTTGGCACGTGAAATTATGGAAGCATTCTACTTTAAAAAAGGAATGAGATACGCATGGTGGTGTTACATCTGTTGGTCTGCGTGGTGGAGAATCTTTTTTTTTTTTGTTTACTGGCTTTTTTGTCATCATTACTTTGTTGGCAATAATATTGCATGTTTTTTTACTGGCATGTGAGGCAATGTGCACGCGCATGGTTGATACGCCTATATATTTCGCTGATTTTTCTATAGTACAGTTGGTTGCGAGTGACGCCTCTTTTGTTTTGTCCTCAATTTTGTTTCCCGATGGTGTCCATCTTTGCGTATTTCAGTTTGTACTGTGGTATGTTTCAATTACAAAACCCTTGCAAAACCAAAATATTTCTGTTCACCTGTCCATCTAGTTAAAGCAAGGGTAAGCTAGCTGTATACAGAAAAAAACACAAGTAATAAAAGCATCAAACCATGAACCAGAATAAAAATATCAGGATAAGCGGGACGAAAAAGGTGCAGCTTAACTTATCAAATCTCTAAATCCCACCAAAAGAGAATGCTCTCTATCTCAAAGGTGCAACCATAGCATGCTTACACATGCGTCAGTTGACCTGGCAATCTCCTCCACCTCTACTATCTCCCTGGCCCTTTGACCTGGACCAAGTTCAAGAAATACACTGTTTTCGAAAATGGTCCTAACCCATCAACCCACGCAAGGATTCCGAGAAACCTTTAAACTGCTGTTTATAGACTGCAATGGTACTCACAGAGCGTATCATTATGTAAGGCTGTAAGGCAGAGCGTATCATTATGTCTTAGCCACTGACCCTCCTGTATGTCAAAGAACAAAAGGAGCATTTAAGGGCTCAATCATCTCATACACACAGCCTGAGCACTCACACAAATGATTCGCATAGCGTTTTTTCTGTTGGAATAAGTAGTTAATGACACACTCATCATTAATGGAAGAATTAGTTACCTAAAAAAGGTTTTACAGTGCTCAGTCACGATTTCGGATTCAGAGGGTGCTAAACCAATGAGGTGGGACGTAACGTGATTTTCATGCGAACATAGCTGGGTACAAAAAACACAAAACAGAGGGGACGTGGTCACCGCACAGAAAACTTTCTTCAATGAAGGCTTTCTGGGTGCCTCTGAGACGTCAATATGCATGGCCCATAAAAATGCGCAGCCAAAGCAAGGAGATCAGTCTCTGTGCTCGCATGCAAGTCTCTGCCCTGTCGTCATTTGAAGAAGTCTGCTAGGAGAGAACTTGCAAGGGCTGTGGAAGTCAACACAAACTTATGACGTAGAAGGCAGTGGGTTGTTTAGACAGAAACCATTTGCAAGTAATGGTAAGACATGTACTGTATTTTTAGTGTTTTCCTGCTTATACCACTTGTTCATATTTTGTAGACAATAACCGTGCCCCCGCATGTCTATCCCGCAAGTTAACTCGCCTGCAAGGGCTGCTCCGAGCAAATGCAATTGGAGGGACAAAAGATACAAAGATGGAGCACCATCTTCCAACTGAAATTTATTACAATGCAGGGCAGATGTATATACAGTCCTTCAATGAGAATAGACAATCAGCCCATGAAAAACATAGGAGACGTTATTACTAGCTTTTTGACTATAGTACAGCAAATACGATAAAATGTTCAGAAATTAGGGTGGACAAACACGCAACTTTCCACCGGCAAAGACTGAACCTATAACCTTTGGATAATGCATTGGATGCTCTTATTATTTAGCTAAAGCGGTGGCTGTCCACTTGTGGACATCATCGAGTGTTTCCGAGCACGTCAACCTGGCAGTGTAATTGGGCACGGATCGTAGAACGTGATCTTTCTACGTGTTATTAGCTGACAATAAGCCCTCCAACCACACTAGAAGGCATTAAGTCTACAGGAACAACACCCTCGCTATGAATGAACAAAAGGAAATTTTAGGGGCTCAATTTCTTTGTTAAAGCGATTGTGTTCACCATGTGTTTAAAACATGTTACACAATTCTGCGTCTGATCAGAGATGCAGCCTTTTTAGTTCATTCAGGAGATAGATCTGCACAGACAAGAAAGTACACTGCCTGTATTTCAACTCTTTCTCCCTACATCCTTGAATCTGTGAGAGACACTGTACATGCAATGCAATGTCTGGGGAAACGGGGATCCTGGATGTTGAGCTGACGCTGAAAGATTGGACTTTTAAGGCTGAGGCAACACACTGCTTTGGCCGCGGCTTCACGTAAACGGCACCCCTGGGCTGACCCACTCAGAGAAATTGACAGTCGCCTTTTCAATTTTCTACCTCTATGCATCATTGTATTTCGCTCACACTTTATATCTTTCCTGTCTACTACTCTCTTCTCCTTACTTCCGTTTTTCCTGACAGCGAGGGTTAACCTTGTTTATATGTACTTCCTTGGGCGTTATATATTAGGTTATAGTGGCCACGTACATCTAACGTCTGTGCTCTCATAGCGTGTCACAGCACCCTCATGTTAGGCTCGGTGGTGGGTGGCTGGCGTGGCCACTGTATAAAATCATAAATTTATGTCTTTCAATGTCTTCCCGAAAATCTTTGATCGTCCACTTGAAAAAGAGGTCACACCAATAAAATGCACAGCTTTTTTGTTAATCGTAAAGAAAATTATCCGTGCTTTCTTGTCGTACAATGCACAAATACTGGAAAAACTGTCATAACCGTATCTCCGTTCTTTGTTGCAAAGTGTCTTGCTGACGAAATAGGACCAGGGTATAAATCCACTAAATTGACTAGCGCAGACGTTTCTCTTGAAGTGCACGACAGTGAGCAGTACAGAAAACTTTCAAGCCTTGTTGCATTTGGCTCGTTTGCAATCACAGTGACCCCCCATCGATCAATGAACAAAGTCAGAGGAGTGATCTCCGACGACGACCTCCTAAATCTGAGTGAGGAAGAGCTGCTTGAAGGATGGAAGGACCAGGATGTAACCTAGGTACAAAGAATTGGGAAAAACTGCAACAAAATGTTTGATCGTTACCTTCGCTTCCGCTGTCCTACAAGGCACAAAAACAAAAGTCAGACCCTATATACCAAACACATGTAGGTGTTTTAAGTACCAACACTTTGGTCACGGCTCACAGAGTTGTAGTGGTCAACTTACCTGCAAAAAATGTGGAAACTACGAACAATCCTTTGACAACTGTAACAATCCACTTCACTGCCCAAACTGCGGAGGCGAGCCCACCGCATATTCTAGAGCATGCCCTACATTGAAAATGAAAAAGGAAATAATTACCCTCAAACACAAAGAAAAAATTTATTCAGGGAAGCAAGAAGACGCAGTGCACCTTTTTATGGCACATTTTATGCTGCCGTGGCGCACCGGGAGACAGCGCTGCACCGAGCTTTGCCACTGGCCCAGCCTACGCTAAGCGAGCTGTCGGCCGTGGCTTCCACCCCCGTGTTGGACGCAACTAGTCCTTCTTCACTTAGCCATCAGGAAAGCCCCGCTACCATGGGGTTGCTGGCCCTACAACAACCATCGGTGAAAGCCCGCGCTGCGCGAACCGATAGCGCAGGACCGTCACCACCCGTCATGGTGGGCGCAGCCGAGGCTGCCTCACTGTCCTCACTCTCTGTTCGCGCTGGCAATAGCCAACGCAGCCTGGACTCAAAGGCAGCCCCGTCAGCCTCCGGGCTGGTAGGTGTGAGGGCCTCGTCTTCTATAGCGCAGCTTTCACGCAAAACTCGCTCGCTAGAGCGCGTGTCCGGCCACTCACAGGAGCCAACGAACACCACACATGTCCTTGCGACGCATTCAGCGCCAAAGGAGCGGCGACCGGCCATCAAACGCTCCAAAGAAATAAACTCCGCGTTTTAGGGATTGGAAAGTGTACTGTAATCTAACACAGCACTTTATTTGTACACACAGCATCAGCCCACTTTCGCTATGGAAACACAAATTATACAATAGAATGTGAGAGGCCTTCTTAGGAACCTCGATGAAATTCATGAACTCTTACACACACATACCCCAAAAGTGCTTTGCGAACAAGAAACGCACCTAAACACGAACCACACTAACTTCCTCACACAATATGTCACTTTCCGCAAAGATCGTAATAATGCGCTCGCGTCATCTGGTGGTGTTGCCATTGTCATAGACAAAAGTGTAGCGTGTCAACGTTTGCAGCTTCAAACACCTCTGGAAGCAGTAGCTAGTCAAGCTGTCTTTTTAAACTGTCTCTTAATCATTTCATCGCTCTACACCCCCCCCTCCAGTACCAGCATCACAAGCAGGAATTGCAGTCATTTATTGATCAGTCACCGGAACCTTATCTTGTTCTTGGTGATTTTAACGCACACAGTGGCTTGTGGGGGGACTCGTATTGATACCTGAGGTCGTTTGATAGAACAATTCTTGTGTTTTACTGGCGAATGTTTTTTGAACGAAAAAGAACCCACACATTTTAACTTGGTGAGCAAAACATGTTCATTCATTGACATTAGTGTTGTCTCACCATCTATTTTACCTCAGTTTAGCTGGAACGTTAATAACTATCCATAATGAAGCGATAATTTCTCCATAGTTCCGAAGAAAGCAAAAGAGTACCAGTCTGCACCACAACTTCCCAGTAAAAGGTCGGCGCAGCCGACTGGGGGAAGTACCAAACTCTCACTGCAACTCTCTCGTGGACCAACATGTCTTCATTATGAAGCAACTTTGCTGTCGAATACTTCACTGCCCTTATAATTGACACCACTTCGCATTGTCTATCTGAAGTAAAAAATGTGGAAGGAAAACGAGGTGTTCCCTGGTGGAACGAAGAGTGGCGCTGGGCTCAAAATTAACAAAACAAAACATGGGGGTTGCTACGGGAGTCAACTACAACAAAAATTAAAAAAGAATATATCAAACGTGTAAAATTTCTAGGCAAAAGGACCCACAGACAATCTAGAAGAGATAGCTAGCAGAGCTTTATCTCAAGTATCAACTCCAACACAGATGAGGCTAAAGTATGGCTACCGTTAGAAAAATCAAAGGCCGACAAGCCTCCTCTCTCTCCGTGGTAACATACATGGTGACTCATTGGAAGACCAAGCTTACTCTCTGGGTGCGAAATTTGAACATGTATTCAGTTTATGCCATTACTCCGATACCTTTCAAACGTACAAAACAGAAATGGAACGACAGAAGATAGAACGTAGAAGTGTGAAAACTGAAGGATACAACTAAACTTTCTGCCTTGCAAAGCTGCATGCAGCACTGAATGGCTGTAACAAATCTGCCCCGGGTTTTACCACGTAATGTACGAGATGTTTGAAAACCTCATGAAGCTCAAAAAAACGTTTTTGTCTCTATATTGCAGTGTGGGCTTTTGGTGAAATCCCCCGTGCACGGAAAGAGGCTATTATCATCCCTGTTCTCAAACAGAGAAATGATACCTTATCAGCCTCTAGCTACCGGCCTATAACATTAACGAGCTATCTGTGCAAGGTATTGGAAAAAATTATTACCGCCACCTGTTACATTTCTTTGAATCAAGCATATTGCACTACCCATAGCAGTGCGGGTTTCACGAGGGGCGATGCTCAACCGACCACATAATCCGCATTGTGTCACAGATTTGCGAAGCATTATCGCATAAGCAGTTCGTTTTCTAGTATTTCCTCGACAGGGAGAAAGCCTATGATACAGCATGGCAATTTGTAATAATCAAAAATATTTCACAATTGGGCCAACGTGGTGTACTGCTGAGTGTGAGAGAAAGCTACCTGAAAGACCAAACATTTCGTATACGAGTGGGCAATGTCCTCTGACGACAGTTCGCGCAGGAGGCTGGAGTATCCCCAGGGGGAGTGCTTAGTTGCACACTTTTCATTGTTAAGATTAATTCGTTGCGCCTGCTCATCCCACCCGGTATCATTTATTGGGTATATGTTGATGATATACATATAAGATTTAGATTGTCCAATCTCGCTCTCTGCAAACGGCAGGTGCAGCTTGGTATGAACAAGGTGGTCAAGTGGGCAGACCAGAAAGTTCATGAAAAAGTACTTGCGTCGTGTTTACCCGTAAAAGAGGCTTGTGCCCCGACCCCGACATTGATCTGCAGGGTCAACATCTATCTGTAGAAACAAAATGTAAATTCTTCGGGGTAATCATGGATGCGAAGCTAACCTTTGTGTCACATAAAAGTATCTAAAAACAAGTGTATGAAAACAGTGATGATTTCAATGTTGTTGTCAAACACTCCATAGGGTAGCGACAACAAGTGCTTAATGAATGTTTGTAAAAGCCTCGTCTGCTCATGACCAGACTATCGAGCCATAACCTATCAATCTTCCTCGTCAAGCGCCTTGAGAATGCTGAATCCCATCCTTCACTTAGGTATCCGGTTGTCTTTAGGTGCATTCAGGACAACACGTGTAGAGATTCTATATGTAAAATCTGACGACTGGTCACTCTATTTGCAGAGATCTTACTCATTTCTTGTTTATTTCCAAAAAGTGTTGCGAACAGAGAACACCCCGCACAGGCTACCATAAATGATTTGTCGAGCTGCCACATATTCTTCAGCTGGGCCTCAATAAAGAAGCCGTACTCACTCGGAGTGAGGGCCCTTGCTGAGGAAGTCGAAGTCTCACTATTTGAAAACAGCCTTATGGCCCCTGTTATAGGCCTTCCGCCGTGGCAGTGGCAGCTTATAAACTGTGGCGTATCCTTTGTGTGCTTTACAAAAGAAGCCCCTGTTGCACATACTTGTATGTACTTTTTAGGACTTCAGCACAAGTACTCCGGCCCTGAATTCTATGCCGATGCGTCGAAGTCTCGTTGCGGTGTCTCCTACGCAGCCGTTTGCCCCTCTTTTTCGGGTGCAGAAGTACTACATCCTCAAACAACCACATTAGGAGCGAAAGTTCATGCAATTTTGACAGCCGTTAAGCATATGAATGAAACTAAAATAGCTGATGCAGTGATATAGACCGACTAGTTGAGCGTTGCCAAGGCTTTAAAAACTCCTAAGATTCACAAAAGTTTGGTTATATTGGCGCTGTACTCTCTCTTGTGTGCCATGTACGCGGATGAACAGCACGTAGTGGTTTGTTGGGTTCCAGGGCACCGTGAAACAGAAGGCCATGTGCTGGCTGACCAGCTGGCAACTTCGGTTTTTAGAAAAGACGGGCACTTCTCACTCTCCTCACTAATGGTACCCGTAAAAGATGTGAAGCCCTATCTTCGCAAAACACTCCGAAGCTACTGGTAGCGCTCGTGGGAATTTCCAAACTAGCAACAAACTTCACACTATGAAGTCACGGTTAGGTAACTGGCCTCCCACCACAAAATCCACACGAACTGAAGTCCTCTCTTCTAGGCTGAGAATAGGACATATCTATGGGACTCATAGTTACCTATTGACTGGTGGAGAACCCCCGACCTGTGGTAGATGTATAGAAACGCTCGTTGTACTTCACGAGCTTCTACAGTGCCGAGAGGCAGAACCTAAAATACGAAAGTACTTCTTTAAAGCCTATCAAGAGAACACTCCCCTTCACCCCGCATCACATTTAGGTATTGATTCATTATTTGACAAACAATTGTTACCATCATGTCCAAACGTGGTCAGTACACTGAAAATAATTTGCCGGTTAGAATCTCAGCACATCCTCTGTGGGAGGATGTTGCTGTGAAAGTACCAAGCTTTTAATTCACTAACTTTTCGACCTCTTGCTCGCAAGAGGCCCTCTGAGGCAATAGTGCCTAGTATATATACTTTTACCTTCTTTTTATACATCCCATGCACTATTGCGCTCTTACCCATCGGTATTCCTTTGTAGTCATTCCCGTTTTTTTTACTGTTATATGTATTTTATACACATTTTGTGTGCAGGCTTTCAATGCCATTTTATAGCCACCTTTCGTCAAATATATTCATGCATTACACCATGTCTGGACGCTCTTTGGTCATCACTGGCCCTTGCGTCATAACGCACCATATATCAACATCATCATAACGGTGCTTCAGTGAGCATGGGAATGATGAGTAATACACGGGTTTGTCTAATGTTCGTACTTCTGGCTCTGTGTGTGTTCGTGTGGCTTAGAGCAGTTTTTTCACTAACGAAAATTCGCAAATGTTAAGCGGTTCTTCATCAGTACCTTATTTTTTTAGGATTATCATTTCAAACCAGGTCATAAAGTTCAAAAGGTTTGGTTCTTTTCTAAAAAACAAAATTAAAACAGCGGGATAAACAAAGCCAGAAGTGCGATTTGCAATCCGCAATTATGAAACTAGGGAAATCCATGTAACTTCTCGTCATTCTCGTAGTCGCTGAACGATCACAGTACCAGAGTCCCCTCGAGTTAATTTTAGGAAACTATATAGGCTGTACCACATGGACATCTTCCCTAAGCACGGTTTCGTACTCGCGCTGCATCCTTTCAATTCCAGTGAATGGCCTCGGATACGTCTGCTTCAGGCTTGCGTATCCGTTCGCTGTCGTTCACCACATTGACCCTGTTGACGAGACCAAGTTATTCTCTAGCCTCGAGATCCCAGCTGGCTGGCTTCTTCTTTATGATGAAAAACTTGAGCAGTACACGTCACTGGTTTATCTCCACGGTGGTGAACCTTTCCACATTGTAGTATTTTATCACCCTATAATGAAGCAAGACGCGTCTTGTGAGGTACGGCTGCTGCTTGGTACAGAGACTGTTGAACAGTGAACACGGCAGTAAGACTGCGCTCCGGTATCGACATCAGCTGCCCATCGTTTTCTTCAAGGCTCCTTGTTACAATCCAATCGCGACTTTCATGACCACGCTTTCTATCTGTAGTCCTAATCTCCAGAACGTCGAAGTCCCCATCACTTTTGGTTTCGTTGACCACCCACATCATCAGCAGCTACTTGTTTGTCCATACAGCAGGTGGCGAAGTGATTGGCTTCAATGTGATTGTTGCGTATCTTGCCATACGCTGCACATTTTCGTGGCGCGTGCGACAAGTTGCAATACCAACATTTTTACGTACTTTTTAACTAGCATTCTTGAGATCGGTTGAATCTTGGTTTATTCTGCCCATGTCTTATTCCGAGAATCATCAAGCGCGCGAGATTTCAGAAGTTCCACTGCTATGACAAGGGTCCGGCCCCTCATGCGAAGATGTTTTTCACGCAGGCAAGCACTAGATATTCTATACAGGATTTGTTCCCTCATCTCAGAGTTTTATAAATCACAAAAGTGGCACGTTTTTCATTTTAGATGCAAGTCCCAAAAGAACTGTTCTAAATGGTTCTCCATGTGTATGATGAAGCGAGCGAAACACGTGGCATTCGTAGGTCTGGTGTCACTTGGACAAGCATTATGCTTCCGACGCTTTACCTGAAGCGCCGTATTCTTTAGCTTTCTCCGGTGTCTCATTTAGGGTATTGAAGTCATCTACTGCTTCTCGTACCTGAGACATGCAAAAGACTTGCAGTTTTCTGCTTCCTTACAGCGTGGTTTGACGGGCTCTGTTGCTATGAGGCGCCGCTCAATGTTTTGATTGAATATATTCTAGGGCACCGCTGCCTTATCACTTGATTGCAGTGGCTCGGATGGGCGTAGTTCAGCCATGTGGGCGTTTCGCTTCTGACACCATGTATCGAGCGTCTTTAGAGAGTGGTGCTGGCCCTAGGGTGATTCGTTTGTTGATACCGACAGAATGCTAGCATATAGCGTTGCCAGGCGTTGCACCAGAATGCCTAATGTGTTGTACTGTTGACTGCCCATTGCTTAAACTATTTTTCAAAAGCGAAACACACGAATTGCACTGAGAGCAGAGAAAAAACTGGACGGCAGTTCTCATCGCACACTGCCTGCAATGAATCCGGACAAACCCCGGCACTGTATTGCTCCAGAACTCCTAGCAGATGAAGCACCCTCAGTCTTTTCGTGGCTTTAACCTCGTATTCCGGGCTCTGTGATGCGATGAATTTTGAATTCTCTTTCGCTTCTTACTTCTGAAGTTTCGTTATTAGAAAACTCTAAATAAAACTCGATTCTAAGACGTGTTTGTTAACGGCTTGACATGGAGATTCTTTCAATTTCTTCAAGTGCCTCTTAAGAGCATCCTTGTGATCGCTGAACAGTCTCATATAGCGTGCCCGAAGTGATCCTGTTTTCAACGGCAGTCAGTGTCTTTTATTGTCTTTTTCTACCCATGAAGCTCTCCATATTATTTTCTTGTGTGTACTAATCTTCCTAAACCGGAAGTTGTGAGATATATTTAGTACAATACAATAGTTCACCTAATAATACACTCTATAAAGTGTTCTCATGCCTTTAGTCGTGTTTTGCCTTCACCCACATGTCCGAATTAAAAAAAAAATTACTCCTTTAGGACCATGCAACAAATGAGCCAAACATTCGATGGTATGTAGGTAGTAGTATATCGTAACATATTAGGTACGTCAGCTGTTGTACTTAAGTCGGAGTAGCTTCATACGCAGATCCAAAATTTGGCCCAGCAGAATTTCGTTCTTTTTTGATGGGTCATGGACATAGTGATACCAGCCGCGCTACGGGAACCTTGTGAGCAACAATAAACTTTTACACATAAAAAGGTATACAACTGCCAGCAACTATCAGTGAAATAGAGAAAGAATGTAGAGTCTTTTTGTATTTGCTACACAGCTCAGCAAATTGAAAATATTGCGTTTTACTACCGTCTTCCTTTTCCCAACCCTACCATAAGTTTTTCAGTCTAGGTGTTCACGAGTTTTTCCTTTCTTACATCTGTTCATACATTGTGCTTTCGATCCTCCTGCTTGGGCCCTAATTACTGGAGTCTCTAGTATGTTACGAATAAATAAAAATGTAAATAGCCTTCGTCCACATGTAGAGTGTTGCTGAGGTCACAATTTCAAGATTCGAAAATCCAGGAAAGAAGAGGCCACATTAATGGTTCGCTTATGTTGCTCGGTATAGTAGTTTGAAAAAACGAGTACTTTGGATTATCCAGTGGAACATGTTCTTTTCATGTGCGCTGGTGAGGTTGTGTTAGTGAATTTTATTAGTGATTAAATTTTTTTGCTGCACGTAACAACCAATAAACCTACAAACCTATACATCGTGTAAAACCTAATAATTCACTGTCGCTATCAATGCGTCAACATTTCTGTGACCAATGGGTTTGCATCGTACTTCTTACTAGCGTCCATGCACAGGCCTCCTGAATTACACTTTCCTGAAAGGTGAGGTAGCTTTTTGAATTCATAAAAAAACTAAAAATACAATTTTGCTTTGCAGTTAACTCTAAGCAAAACACATTCCTTAATTTTACTCTAAAACCTGTCTTTGAACGTGTTCACTTTCACTGCGAAAAATTTAGAGCTTCTGCGCACTTACATGACGAATATTGACACGTTTGCACTACAGGAACACGGTCGGATACACTAAAATAAGTACAACTAGAGTTAAAGTGGGTCCATACTACCTTCTTTTTTATTTTGTAAACTCATTTATGGTTTGTCAAACTTCCTAGCTTCCACATACTGTCTTCTGTACGTGAATGGTGCCAATATTAACATTTCAAATATAGACAGAGTGAACTAACTGAGCGAATAAACGATGCGCTATTTAATATCAATGGGCGATGTAAAGCATTCGGTTGCCCTTTAACTCCCAGACCACCAAGTTTCGGACCTCATAAATTATGTTCTAGCTCGTTTACAGTGTATGTCGCATACCGTGCCATATTGCAGCCTAATGAACGATCAATTCAATGGTTTTAAATAACTCATCTTTAAAATAATAAGCTCATAAAACTTTTCAAAGGAAACTGTCTATAGCGTCACGATTCTTAAAATGGCTAAAGAGCACTTTTTTAAACACACTGTCCTCATGTTGAACTAGGCCCTCATTTTCAGACTAATAATATACTGTATCAGTTTCAGGACTCTTACATACCATTATTAGACCTATACCACAACACATCGAAAATAACGCCTGCTAACGTCAAGAATAACAAACTTGTGCCGTTCCTATCATCACATCAGCAGCATGTAAAACTCATGTTAATCCTAATTTTCTTGAGCTTAGTATTCTCACTACAAAGAAAATTATGTCACGTAACAACACCAACATTATTTATCGCATCTTAAAAGCTCTTTATTATTAGTGACACTGGCATAACTCTTCCGCTTTCTTTAAAAAATAGCGCTTATTTTTACTAGTAAACGTTTACTTTCCAAAGTTACGTATTAACCACAGGATAATTACTGCTCTCACCAGTGTGAAAATGTAGACAATGTATTGGCGCGTGTAAAATCTTGACCAACAATACTATTTACCAGGGATCATTGTAAGAGCTCATCGAATTCCTTTCTGGACTGAAGCTCTATCCCTTTGTATTTTTTGTTTCTTCAAGTCTCACGTGAAAGTACATCACCTAAACTTTGTAAAAGTATCATCTGGTTTTTATTTTATGAGTGTGCTTTTTTAACTGTGGTCGATGATTTTTTAAAGAATGTATCCTTACGTAACCAACAACAAGTGGTTGCTCTGCAGTTTTTGTTGTGTAGAAACTCTTGCTATATAATTTCTTGTTACCCCGCCACGATGGTCTAGTGGATTAGCTACTCGGCTGCTGACCCGCTGGTCACAGGATCGAATACCGGCTGTAGTGGCTGCATTTAAAATGTAGGCAGAAATGTTGTAGGCCCACGTGCTCAGATTTGGGCGCACGTTAAAGAACCCCAGGGGGTCGAAATTTCCGGAGCCCTCCACTATGGCGCCTCTCATATTCATATGGTGCTTTTGGGACGTTAATCCTCATATATATATATATATATATATATATATATATACATATATATATATATATTTATATATATAATATCTTCTGCATATTTTTCTAACAATGGAGAAAATAAAGCTTCAAACTGGAAGCCTACTTCGCTACGTTTGTCTATAGCGATTACAATAATCATTCGCTGTGCCGAAGTCTGTGGGTTTGATCCCGGCCACGCGGGCACCTTCAGAAGGATGAGAAAGGCTGGAGGCCCGTGTACTGCATGAAGGAAGGGCACGTAAAGAACACCTGAGGGTCAACACATTAAGAGCTCTTCATTAGGGCACGCCTCATAGTCATATCGTTGTTATGCTTTGTAATATCATCTTCATCATCATCAGCCAAACTACGTCCACTGCAGGACTAAGGACTCTCCCATGGTCCGCCAGTTAACTCGGCCCTGTACTTGCTGCTGCCAATTTATACCCGCAAGCTTCCTAATTTCATCTGCCCACCTAACCTTCTGTCTCCCCCCAACCCGATTGCTTTCTCTGCGAATTCCGTAAATTCCCCTAATGACCAGCGGTTATCCTGTCTACGCGCTACATGCCCGGCCCATGTCTATTTCCTCTTTTTGATTTCAGCTATGATATCCTTAACCCCCTTTTGTTCCCTAATCCTCTCTGCTCTTTTCTTGTCGCTTAAGGTTACACCTACCAGTTTTTTTCCATTGCTCGCTGCGTCGTCCTCAATTTAAGCTGAACCCTCTTTGTAAGTGTCCAGGTTTCTGCTGCGTGGCTATGTACCGGCAAGATACAGCTGTTACATACTTTCCTCTTGAGAGATAGCGGCAAGCTACCTGTCATAATTTGAGAGTGATTGCCAAATGTGTTCAACCACATTCATATTCTTCTAGTTACTTCAGTCTCGTGTTCGGCTCCGCGGTTATTACCTGCCCTAAGTAGACATAGTATTTTACAACTTCAAGTGCTTTATTATTTATCTCAAAGCGCTGCTCTCTTCCGAGGTATGCACATTACTTTCGTTTTCTGTAGATTAATTGTAAGACCCACCTCTCTGCTCCCCTTTCTAACTCCGTATTCATGAGTTGCAATTCGTCCCCTGAGTTACTTAGCAATGTAATGTCATCGGAGAAGCGCAGGTTACTAAGGTACTCTCCATTAACTTTTACCCCTAACTGTTCCCAATCTAGGCCTCTGAAAACCTCCTGTAAGCAAGCAGTAAATAGCATTGCGGAGATTGTATCCCCCCACCTTACGCCTTTCTTGATTGGTATTCAGTTTTTTTCTTTATGAAGCACTATAGGAGCAGTTGATACCCGTGTAGATTTCTTCTAGGTTGTTTATGTATGCTTAGTCGACGCCCTGATTCCGCAGTGTCTGCATGACTGCTGATATTTGGAGTGAATCAAACGTCTTTTTATAATCAATGAAGGATATGTATAGTGGTTGGCTGTATTCTGAGCATTTCTCTATTGCCTGATTGATAGTATGAATGTGGTTGATTTTTTAGTTGCCTGTTCGAAATCCTATTGTTCTTGCTTTGTAAAATGGCAGAAATTAAATCAGCTGAAGCTTCTACTGTGCGATTGTTTGCGTGGGCGCTGTGTGCATTTGTATGCTGAAACGTGTCCGCCATCTGACGCCTGGCCTAATTCACCAACTCCACCTCGTTTAGCAGGAAAACATGTCCTAACAGTGCAGTGACAGGAATACCACGTCAGGCAGGAAGATGGGCGTGTACTCGTTCACGTGCTACGCATAGTGCTAAAGATAGCAAGCTCACCCATGAAACCGTGCTGACCAGTAAATTGCATGAAGCTGAAGCCACGGCAGCTTAGTGCGTGCATACGAGAGCACGGCACGCCCACGACACGAGCCAGCTGCAGTCGTTCACATTCTACACGACACGTGCAAGACCGCTCACTCGCCATGGTTATTATAATGAAATGTCAATTACTGATACGCTCCTCACTATACTTGCAAATATCTCCAGTGCTTCCTATCTCGACATACCCCTGTGTTGGTTTTTTTTGCTTTTTTTGGTTTTATCTAGATTTTGTCTGCTTGCCTAGAGCTACGAAGAATGGTGGTCGCGCTTGAGCGCTGCAATACCAGCGACAATTTCCATACTGATGGAGCCGTTCATTTTCACGCGCTCTTTCCCTACATGCGCAGGCTAATAAGCTCTGGTCGTTGTGTCTCACGTCGGTGCACAGCATTTTTCCATGACTCCGTATAATGAAAGAGGATTATGAGTGATGATGACACCGAAAATTATTACGCTCAGCTTTGGCTACTGTTCGAAATAAGCCACGTACTGTGTGCCATGTATTTGGAAAGAGCAGCCAGCTGATGATAGTTGCCCTCTTCATATTCTCTATATCAAGTTAAGACAAATGAATACCGTAAGATGTTTTACTGATTTGTCATTCTTATTACTGCTTAGCACGCACCACAAATGGAGAGCCAAGAACGTGCGTTTTTTTAGAGCCACGGTGTACGGTCGTGTTTACGTAAGCGAATTAATTCAGAAGCGCATCGTGCGAATACACCATAACCCATAGCACCAATGCGTCAGCCTCCATTTTGTAACCTACGAAACAGCGCCCCATAGCTCTGTAATTCAATACGGCTTGAATTTGGGTGGGTTTTCACACGATGTTTTTCAAGCACGACGCTTTTTAGGGGCCCGGGCTTTTGTACGATAATATGTGTTTACATCACTTGGCGAAACGAAGGCAAAGCCACTGACACCATTGCCTGCTGTAACATTATCAGCGGCTACTCGCTCCAAGATGAAGCCTTCTGCTTCTTGTTTTTTCAGCGCTTTGGTGATGATATTAAGTGCGGAGTGTGCTGTCTTGGCGTCACGCAGACAAAACCAGGTATAAAATAGGAAAAAGAGAAAGCAAGCGAAAAATTGAGAGAGAAAGGGAAACACTTTGAAGAAAAATAGATATATCTAGAAATAATGAGCGAGAAAAAGAAACACTAGAAACTGGAAAATAGAAGAGAAATAGAAGGCAAGAAATAAATAAAATGAAAAGAAACAAAACAAAGCTGCGCAGCTCGACGCTTCCTACAACCTTCTACCATTAGCGCAAAGCTGTCTTTTTTATGTATAAGATTGAGTAACATCGCCGCCAAATCGACAAAGGGAGGTAAAATCAGTCTCCCAGATTCCGTTCGACAGGCTTGAAAGGGATCCTGAACAAGAGCTAAATGTAGCCGTACCATTTAGGCTCACTAAACGTGAAGCATTGCCTTGCGAAATGCAAGCATTTTGGGCGTTTCACTATATTGCCTGCGTTCGGCTGCTCTCGTGATCACCTCCTGAACATTGGTGGAGCCAAAATTAGTTTGGGAGGTGTAAGAGGGCTTGAAAAATATGTCTGGCTGGTTATGAGGTAGAAAAGTCATAGTTTCGCCACAAATGCGAAGCAATGAATCGGATAGCAAGGAATTGGAATGTATGCCACAAAAAGTGGCAACCAGATCGAAACGTGCAGCTCGCTGCTCAATAAAAAAGAACGCACGAAAAGTACACAAGACCAGTTCGGGCTAACAAGGTTCACACCTCAACACTCAACCCACTACTCATACTGAAAAGACGCACAAAACGTAAATGTAGAGGAACACACAGGATTAGCGCAAACGAACTAGTGTCACAGTTTCTACGTGGCTGCGTTTGAAAAGCACGCTTGTTTCCCAAACGAAGAGATTGCAGTGAGCGATGTGACCTTGTGCCCTGTATCCAGGATGCAATTGTACCGTTGAGAGCCAACGACGCAAAGTTCCCCGCCATCGTGACAGGAGCGTTGGCGCGATGCACGGAGGACCACGCATCATCGGGCAAAGTATATTTACCAGCCGCCGAGCACACCCTTTGTGGCATCTCGATGGAGAAGCTCAGAACACGCTAATATACTTTCATAGATGTGCATAAATGGTGTATATAAATAGCAACTCTGGTTTAGAACGTGTGCCTTTGGAGCTTAGTTGCTAGCGCCGTGCACTGCGAAGCGAGGGTCACCTGTTCGATTCCACACGTCAGAGAATGTCTTACAGCGAAAGCTGTGCGCCCTTACAAAATGAATATTGGCCGTTTTTAAACGACCAACCAATGGTCTAACAACGTTAGTGCTGGCCTATGGACTTTGACGTTCTAATAACATAGCGTTAAAAAAAGCTTTTTACTTTTGTTTAAAAAATTTTCCCTTAAGACAGTTAACAAAAAGTTTTGTTGCTTTGTTGAAAAAGCTTTCTCAAAACAATGTTAAAATATTGTTTGTCTGCTATTGTTGAAAGGAAACTTCCCTAAAGAAAAATAACAGAAAGTTTCTTGCTTTATTTAAAGCAACTTTCTTTAAAGAAAGTTAGAATATTGTTCCCCAACTTTTTAAAAGAACTTTCCATGACAAGGGCATAGCAAAGCGGATTGTGGGCTGGGGGCGTAAAGAACACCCCTCAAAGTTTTTTCAGTTTTCCTTGCGTACACGATGTACAAGTGCGGTCAAAAGTGTGGAGACAAGAGGCTTGCGTGGCAGAATGCATCGACGTGCCAGCTAGCGACGAGACACGACGACATACCTGCTGCATGGCACATGCGCCTCCCGTCTAATCACTTGGCCTGTCATGTCGCTCTGCGGGACGTGGTTATTGCGCTCGTAGCCAAAACGACAACTGAATGCTGCTTTCTTTGCTCCATCGTATCTGTGCCGTTCTTTTAAGTAACGGCTGCGACGGGGTCAGTTCAAGCGCCGGCTCGCGTTCTTATTGACACCAGTTGATTAGGATAAGTAAGCATCGCGAGCATCGCGCAACCTGGTGAAGCCCAACGCACAACCCTAAATTTTCTATGGCCAGCTTGTCTTTGTCGGGCGAATTTATGTTGCACCTAATTGTGCTTAGTTAAGTCAAACTTATTGTAGCCGAAATTAATCAAATGTAGGCGAGTACTTTATGACCTAAATAAGTGAGGCGAGAGTAGGCTTAGTTAAGCCCAGTCCAGCTTGGTGTTTTCTTGTTAAGCGACGTTAGGCATAGATGAGCCCAGATAAGTCGAAATAAGTATAGTCAAATCTAATTAGGCAAAGTTCATCGTGCTCATCTTTAACCTAGCTGTGCAAAATTAGCCTTTACAATGCTAAGATTATCGCGACCAAATAATCTAAGTCGACTTGTTCATGAGCACACAGAAGTCAAAGCCAAAAGATACTAATTACTGTTTACCGGCTCTATACAGACTAAGCTAATTTCTGTGAACTTAATGTAAATAATATGAATACAAATTATAACCTATTATTAGTCAGCAATCCAACTAAAGTACCCTCCATACAGGAGTTGCACGTGGCTTAATTAGGCAAGATATGCATAACAGTGATAATTAGGCAAACACCAAGGTAAATATGATAAAAATCTGATTAAGCTTGGTTGGTTATAGCATCATCAAATCAATAGGATTTTATTAGGCTTTATTAGGCATCATCTTATCAAAAAATAACTTACGTATGAGGCCGAATTCCAATCAGGTAAGAGACTACAAGCTCAGCAATATGATGATTACTCCTGACCAATTCGAGTTCCAATTACCTAAATATAAATCTAATTATCCTTAGCATTATTTATAAATATTACTGAATAATGTGCGTGACATTGAAGCCCACCCGAAGTGCTCGAGTTTGATGTCGCAGAATTATGCATGTCACGCCTCGATCTGCCTAGTATAGACATCTGTTGCTCTATAGGATGCTTTTGAGAGTAAAGATGTTTGGTGCAGTTAAATAATTCACGTTTCATTATTTCGGCTGCATTTCCTTTTACTTAACTAGGCTCATCTAAGTGCAGCTTGGATAGGCGCTACAAATGCAAGCTGGCCAAAAAAAATTTAATTTTGTGTGTTTGGCTTTGTCAGGTTGTGCAATGCTCATTGTGCTTAATATCCTAATCAACAGGTGTCAATAAAAACGCGAGCCGGCGCTTGAACCGACCCATAGCCACCGCTCCATAAAAGAATGCCAAAGAGTCGATGGAGCGAAGAAAGTGACACCCAGTTGTTCTTTTGGCTACGAGCGTATAATCATGTCCAACTAAGCAACATGAAAGAAAAGTGATTAGACGGGAGGCGCTTGTGCCACGCAGGAGGTGCCTCGTCACTAGCTGGCGAGTTGATGATTCTACCACGCGATCCCACGGTCTGCACACTCTTAATCGCACCTGTACATGCACACATACAAATGCACACGCGAACATACATAAAGTATAGTCACCCCCTCCCCTCTCTTCCGCCCGAAAAAAAAATTCATGGCAACACCCCTAGCAGTTTTCTCAAAAAAAGCTACAGTAATATTTCCCTTAAGCAAATCACTATCCTACTATCTTTACTTCGTTGTGACGAAATGTACATTTTGCTTGCAATTTGTATTTATTTCCAAACATTTTGACTAACTTTCTCTTTAGAGATGAAAATACAGTCATATATACTTCGGAGAAAGTGCTACTTACAACAAAATAAAGTGCAAGGCTGGTGAAAAGTTGCCAAATCCACTGTCTTATGTATTTTATGGCAGCATGGCGGGAGAATATTGACTCCCAACCCCCTGTACGTTCACTCATTCACCCGAAATTATTGCCGATGCTGGATCGAGCCCACATCAAATGGTAAGAATTTGTTGTGTGAATTGTCATAAGCCACTCGTGTCGCCAGGGGGTTGCAATTGGGGCACTTGCCTCACCGCCCCCGCCCGTTCATTACGTAACGTAGCTCTCCACCCGTCACGACAAAATCCTGATAACGCCCATGCTATTACCTGCTACATATTCAGCTTTCAGGGGTGGATGGATAGATGGATGGATGGATATGGCTGTACCCTTTAGATGGGGCGGTGGCTAGCACCACCAAGCCGTATATTTAATGAACCAGAAACTAGAGTTATATATTTTCTCCTTTAAATAGTGAGGTTGAGGATTCGTACTTTGCAGTGAAGGGTGCAATTTTCACTCGTGCCTGGACTTGAGTCACCAATCAAATAAACTCCTTCTAGTTATTTTACCCACTTAAAGTCTATCTTGCCCTCCCTGTCTATACACTCCAGTGCTTTGAAAAACTCTGCGCCATCATGCTGAACTATGAAATGAAGCCTTTTCAAAACATTATCAAGTGTTCGGCAGTTTCCTCCTTCTTTCCACATGCACTGCATACCGTGACTACCCCTTCGTATTTGGCCCGATATGTCTTGGTTCGCAATACTCCCGTCCTGGCCTCAAACAGTAGAGAACTACCCTTAGTATCATCATAGATCCTTTCCTTGGCAATTTCCTGCTTAAAAGTTCGATAGATCTCTAGTGCAGACTTATAATCATGCCGATTCTCCACGTATCGGTCTCAGCTTCCTTCACCTTCTTCTTAACCGATAATAATTTTTGGTTTGGCCCCCTGCTGTTTTCCAAGTATTTGCCAGTCAATTTTCTGGTTTGCTTCCTCCATTTTGTATCGACATTCTTCATGTACAAGTAGCTGAATACATTCCTAGCCCAACGCTCCTCCCCCCATTTTACTCAATCGCTTCTCAGACTTCATCTTTCTGCTAGCTTCCCTGCCCTTAAATGATGTCCATCCCATATCACCTTGTACTCCCTGATTAGGTGTATTCCCGTGAACTCCTAAGGCAATCCTACCTATTCCACGTTGCTTAATTTCTAATCTTGCTTGAACATCTGATCTCATGCACAAGACCACATTGCCGAACGTCGGACCAGGAACCATGCCCCCTTTTCATAGGGACACATAGGGACACTGACTGATCTGTGCTCCTAGCGGCCACGGCTCGAAGCTCGCGCGTTTTGAACAGAATGGTACATATTTCAACTATATAAAATTGTAAAGCAGAAAATTCCAGAAATTTTCAAAAGGACAAGTTCTAGGAGCTATACTGCACGTCACAAATGCAGCATCGTTAACGTCGTGGCTTCGGAGTTTTTTCCCACGACGAATGAAGTTTACGCCATTAAGGAAGCCATCGAAATCACACCTTGTTTTTCGAGCGAAAAAAAGGTCGTCTGAAAAAACTAGGCGAAAACATAATACGATGACTAAGCTTTGATTTAGGTGCACAACCACATATATCCGTGACAAAAAATGCGTTCCAAAATGCAGTTTTCCACAACACAGTCGTGCCAAATTCACGAGTCTTGGACCATAGTATCTTGATAAGACAAATTTTACAGCAGTGCATCAAACTGACGTGATGGCTGATTTTGGCTGAGTAACCAAGCCGGTAGCTCGCGCGGAAGTGATTTGGTGTGGCGTGGGTTTCAATACCAAGAAAAATATTTGCACCCCTTGTTTTTAATTACTTCTTTTACAGAAAGTTTTTGATGGTTACTGTGCTCAGCTGCCGATCTGAAGAAAACGGGTTTGATTGGGACCACGGCTCTACCAAATCGAAGTAGGCGAGAATTTTAGACTACTTAAATTTAGATGCGTGTATGCAGTGGCGTAACTATATAGGGGAAGGGGGGGGGGGGCAAGTGGGGCACAAGTGCCTCAGGCCCCACTTGGACAGGAGTGCCAAGCCGAGCACACCCAACATGTAGTCGGGGGCTTCCTGAGGACCAAAGCGGAGCACCATCGCGCCCCACGCCCCGTGCAAAGGTCACCTCTACAGGTTCAAAAGTGCTGGAGGCATACCACTACGCTTTTCCCACACTTCTTTCCTCACTTTCTTTTCTCTTGGTACCATCCGGGAGGCTAGAGACTTCTTTTACAAGTTAAATGTTGCTCCTTTCTCTAATCAAACGAAACACAATCTTCTGAGAGCCTGGGGCTCCTAGGATGTTGTGGTTCATATAAACAAGGACCCCTTGGCTCCTTGCTCATATTCAAGCCTATGAAAATTAAGATAAATAGGTCGATGTAAGCCTGTTTCCACCTAAGCACAATTTTTATCATGAACGTATACGTGTCCGTGGTCAACAAAATATTTTTTGGGGTTCTGTCTTCGCTTTATTACGGGTCTGGCATCTGTTTGTATGTGTGCGCATATGTACACATGCATAAATGGAATGATATTGGTGTAGTTAGAGGTTGAACCTCTCTAACCTCCTTCCAGCTTTGCCACTAAATTTACCGCTTCAAATGCTTGTTTTCTTTTGGTTCGGTTAAAACCACTTTGGTCTTTCAACACGTATATATAACCCCGGCGAAAATTGGAAAGAAACAACGATATTTATGGTATTGTTGCTGAACAATTGCGATCGAGAACCTCTTTATCAACTCATCAGACACGTCAGTCTCTAAGCTTACGGTGAGCTTTCACGGGCCAATGTGGGAAGAAAAGAATGAAATGAAAATTTCAAGTATAGGCTTTTCTGCATTGTTTCATTCTTATCTTTTCTGAATTCTAAAACTTCTCACATAATAATAATATTACCTGGAGTATAAAGTCCCAAAGTTGCGACATATATATGAAACATGCCGCAGTGAAGGACTCCCCATATTTCGACCACCTGGAGTTCTTCAAAGAAGACCTAAATCTAAGTACACGTGTTTCAAACATTTTTGTATCCATCGAACATGCTGCTGCCACCAGGAAGTGATCCCGCGACCTTCGGGTGAGGAGTCGAGTGCCATATTCAGTAGATCACTGTGGCTGGGTGTTCACATACTGCCTTCTTGTATCAAATCGTATCACCTCTCCTCCTTTTTATCTGTGTACTGGTACTTTAGCCACGGCACTTTTCCTAATCAGCATAAGTGGGATGGGGTTGACTGTGAAAAATCACGTACCCGAGTAAATTTTGAGCAGGCGTCGAGGTGTTTGCGTTTTCACATAGAGAAGCAGGTGTAACGTGTCAACTCACTGTCACTCCCCAAATTAACATTTGCGTCCCTAGTCCGCCGACAAAGTCCTTTCCTCGAAAATTCTCGCATCATGTGATCATTATGTCTAGGAATACGTCAACTGTCGCACCCACGTCTGGAGTGGTGGGCCTCGCAAATAATAGAAGTAAATGTACTTTTTCTTGTTTATTCGAAGCCACGGAGTCCTAATTATAACATAGGACACATCGACAACTAACGCTGTTGTTGTCCTCAGTATTACAGCTCAATTGCGCTCCGCAAAAATAATCACTTTTTATAAAGATATATTCCACGCTTCTCCATTGTGTGATTGGATATGGGGCCATGACAGTGTCAACATATCCGCTTAAACCATGGCAGCAGTGGCACAAAAAGTGGGCATCACTGAAGCATTGCCTAAATTCATCACTCTCCGATTACTCTGGTAGAAGTTACATTATTATTTTTATTTTCCTGTATTCCAACCTGAAAAATATTACCTGGAGCTATAAAATGGCATTTCTGCAAAGTAGAGCCTAGTTACAGACAATTCGCTACAATAAGGAATGGGAAGTGAGGGCATTTCATAGGTTCACTGCGATACTGGCTGCCTCGGCAAACAGGCTCACTTCGCTTTCACCTTTTCTATGCACAGCGAAAGAATCAAGAAAGGCTATTGCATGCATATGCGATCGTAATACAAAGAACACACAATAACTCTAATCAGAAAAATGAACGGCCTACGGCAAGTTCGACGGCTAGGAAACAGTGTCAGTAACGATGTAATGTACGCACACGTAGATTTGCCGCTTTGAGGCGTCGTAGATGATGTGCTTCTGTGATGTACTCCTCACTAGCCTGCATTCACGTAGGTGCTGGAGGGGGTGTTTGAACGCCTTTCAATTTTTTTGTTTTGTTTGTACATACATGCACATACAAAAAATTGGCCCCGCATCTGCATGTTAATTTGCAAATGTCGTCTAAATACGATAATATTGCGGGCGGAGAGAGTGAACAAAAAAATTGCCCGCAGCTTCCCTCGGGGGAACACTGAGGAGGATGCGGACCATATAATTGGTTAACGGGGTGTTAAAGTGCGACTTACTTGGGTCGATGGCTAAATTGGTTAACGTGGTTGTGAAATGGGGTGTTAAATTGCGACTTACTTGGGTCGATGGCTAAATTGGTTAACGTGGTTGTAGGAGGGGGTGTTAAATGAGTGAACACGTACACACGTATGCGAAAGGGCGGCGCTGGTCGAAGCGACGTCGATCATTGTGTTTGTGGATTCGTTGGAATTCATTTCACCGCGACCTTGGACGTCGACGCGCCGTACAAACGAACCGACGAGCGGCAACTGAGCGAGCGAGCGCCGACCTTGAGTATATATACAGCACGACGGCGCATGCACTGTCAGCTGTTGAATGTTCTCGAAGCGCGACGCCACATGCGCGTCCACTGGAGAATCAGGAGAATTGTAGATGTCGAACGCGGTGTATAGAGGAGGAAGGGTGCACAGATGGTGGAGGAGTGAAGCGCGCGCGGTGTGTAGAGGAGGAAGGGATGCACAGATGGTGGAAGAGTGGGCGACGGCGCGACGGCGCATGCGCGCGCGTCAGCTGTCGAATGTTCGAGAAGCGGTGCGGACGGCGCACTACGAGGCGCGAGTATAAGATGCTCCGCATCTAAAACATTTATTCGGTGTCCTGAGCAAGAAATCGGTGAATGGTATTCTGAAGGCACTGCATTAGAGTGCCTCGAGCATGCAGCGGAGGCGAACGAGCGCATCAAGTTACGTCACACGTAAGAGAGGAGCGCTATCTGGCAGGTTTCTTGGAAAACGAAGCGCATCTCAGAGGTGATAAGGTGTAGAACGCAAGGTGACGGGCAGCTGCCACCACCTTAGCAAAGCGATGGAAACACTCGCCTTTTCTTGCAAGCGTTACACAGTCAGCGCAACGTGATAAACGCTACAGTCTTTAGAATTACTTATGTATGCCTTTTCTAGTAAAAGACGCACATACAGAATATATACGTGCTGTTATGGTGGCTGATTGATTGATTGATTGATTGATTGATATGTGGGGTTTAACGTCCCAAAACCACTATATGATTATGAGAGACGCTGTAGTGGAGGGCTCCGTAAATCTACAGCAATGATTCTCACGCGTGCGTCGTGCCCTGCGCAACTGTAACTGCACACGCATTTGCGCGCATATAACAAATACCTTTCTTTCAAATAAAGCCAGTTGCAAGGTGACGCTCTATCCTATCGCCATTCATTTTAGTCTATGTCCTTAATGGTTTTTTATGCAGAACAGTTAATTTATTGTTCTTTGGCTAACGCAGTGCATCCAGAAACATTGCTCGAGCGCTGCTTTTTCTTGTGGAAGTGGAGCAAGTAATCTTCAGATATTTTATTATTTTTTATTACAGAAATCAATATATTAACAACAGAAGAGGAACCATGGGTCTATTTCAGTTAACTGCGGTACCAGAAAGGCAATATAACTTGAATAAAAGGAAATCATCAAGGAAGCTATATAGTAAAGTTTAGCGTATTAAATAATCACTATATTATTACAGTCTGACGACAAATGGCAGAAACAGCACAAAGCTTGTGTTGCCAAGTCAACGTTTTATTTTGTTTTTTTGTTGTTTTTTTCTACTTGAGCAATGTTATCTTCTTCGGAAAGCAGTGGTATTTTTGGCCTATACAAGAGGTAGTTTTAGGATAACGTGCACAAAGCTTTGAGTAGCGCTGCTCGGCCCTGCGCATACGTCCTACGATAACATCAAGGTGGTTCCCATTGAGTGACCAAAATAGCGGGCGACTGTAATAAAACTCCCTATTTACTTCTCTTCCGAAATCGTGCCATCCTGGTGAATTGCGGACAGAACACCACGTTACAGTATTAGTAAGAGTGTAGCAGTTCTATGTGTGCAATCTTATACCTCGACATTGTTCATAATACATTAAAGGAAAGCTCAAGTGGCTGGACGACGGGAGCTAGATCAAGGAGCGATAAAACTCAACTGAAGTCAAGTCAAATTTTATTTCCACCATGTAAAATCTAGAGATGCAGCACAACGAAAAAAACGGCACAAAGGCGGCTTGACAAGTCCGTAGCCCAAAGCAATTTATGGCATGTGGATGACGAAAAAAAAAACAATTCACAATATAAAACATGAAAACGTATGAAAATTCAGTGAAGGTCATACAACGCTAAAAAGCTTCGAAACATATAGATGGGGTGTTTGAATTTGCTAGCAGACGTGGCAAGAGATCGGGCTCTCTGGTGAACTTCTTTAACGCGTAGCAGCTGCGGAAATCGCCGTCGACTCATTCACATAAGCGTGGAAAGGAGGTATTACGTGTTACGTACTGGAGGCCTCGAGTTCTATGTAAAAGACAGGGTAGGGTCTAGTTCTGGTCTGCATAGTGGTGCTTTGGGTGTATACGTCACGAATAAAATGACACGGTCCAAGCCTTAGTGATTGAAGTGACGTAAATTGCAGCAAATCACATAATCTTCGATTAAACATTTGTTGAAACCATTTCTTTCATGATGCTAAGGTGTGGTGGTCTGGTGAAAGACTGCATTTTACTAGATATTCTTGACGGCATGGGAAATAAGGGGGAGCATAATAATAATAATAATAATAATAATAATAATAATAATAATAATAATAATAATAATAATAATAATAATAATAATAATAATAATAATAATGGTATTATTATTATTATTATTATTATTATTATTATTATTATTATTATTATTATTATTATTATTATTATTATTATTATTATTATTATTATTATTATTATTATAATAAACTTTAACGTCCCAAAACAACCGTATTATTATGAGAGACACCGTAGTGAAGTGCTTTCATTCTTTAGATCACCCAAGGCTATTTAACGTGCGCCTAAATCTAAGCATATGGGTCTCAAGCACTTTCGTCTTAATCGAAAATGCTACCGCCGCAGCCGTACTTTCTACATTGAGCCATATGTTAGGTAACACGATGTTTGTTCACGGAACTGATTCGCAGACGCGGTGGCCACATTTCGACTGACGCATTCTGCTACAATCCCGTGTGCTCACAGTTAGAAGCACGTTAACCCCGCAACATCGATGTATCAGGCCCTCCACTACAGCATCTCTGACATTAATATAGCTTTTTTGAGCGTCGAACCAACAAGTATCATAAGAAGTATACCCGCTTTCTCTTCAGCCAGAGAAGGCCAAGTAGAAGAAAAAAATCTCGAAAATCATGGGGACGGCAAGTTAGCCTACGCTTCAAGTTAAAGGTAACCTAGATCTCGAAATTGCTAAAATGCTACCACTGAACTGTTCAGTCATTAACTCTATGCCAGCCCTTTCAAGATCTGCCATCGGCCGAGCCTTTCAAGATGGTACAAAATTTGCTCAGCTTTCACGGAGTTGTGAAAGGCTGGGGCAGAGCAAAGCTTGTCAGGACTGGCTTGTCCAGGCTTGACTAGGCACACATTCACTCACATGGTTATAAACAAAATGTTCGCGCGATCAGATTGCGATTCACGAGGATTAGCTAGGTATCGATTGTGTTCTATTGCGAATCGCTTCGGAATTGCAGCACCAAGTACCTCATCTTGTAAATAAGCTATTAGTCTCATTTTCATATAGGATTGGTCTCGATTAGGTTGCATCTTATGATAATATAAGTCTTATAATATAGCTAACCAACCAAGTTAGCGCTAGTTAGACTCAGTCTTAATTAGTGTTAGACTACGCTCAACACATTTTACCTTATTGCTCAGCATGACTATTGATATACAAAAATCTCTGCTCAGCTTATTTGCGGTTTATTTCAGTGTACTTTCATTAGCTTATTATGCGTACGTAATCGGGTTTTACAACAACACGGCCTTATAAAGCTTTCCTGTGGTTGCATTGCTTTATATAGGCACAACTGTTCTCAAATTAGCCTGACGCCGTCACTGTGCCCACGTAATCATAAATTCTTCTCTATGTTGCGAGCGGGACCAACGACCGGCAATCACAAGCAGGAAAAAAAAAGAATACGTTTGGCTTCCTTTTTAAATTGTTCGGGGCGGTCCGGCCCAATTTTTTTGTGAGGTGTCGAACTATTTGTTGCTATAGAATAGGGAAACAACGAACTTTTTTGACGTTATGAATCGCCGGTCTTATCTCTGTCCATTGACGACGAAAGTGGACAGACCAAGCCAAGTCTTGAACATTTTTCTTGTTTTTCTTTCCGCAACGCAACTTTTCACTACGCGCAAGATTCAAAAATTGAGGACACCTGGCACGTGGTGAAAGACAGGCAATGAAAAACCAATGTCTCTGAAAGCTGGATGTATAATTACGTTGAAGTGTTTGAATACTGAACATCCATGTTTGACCGTATAAATATCTTGAAGGTTGTAGTAATGCATGCAAGTGATTACTTGCAATCAATGCAAGGATAATTTACGAGGTTGTTGTCACTGATGGTAGCACAGTCCTTTTGAGTGGTGATTCCCGGTCTCTAAACAAGGGGGTGTATTAACAGGCCATGTGATATTTGCTGTTTTGTTGAACCACTTGTTAGTATATTATTGTAGTCCTTCGTCTAGGAAGCTCCAAGTCACATATGGTTGCAAAAACTGTCACTGCCTGTCATCCACACATTTCCGGTGACTCGTTGATGGTGATAAAAATAGGGCAGTTTTTTCATAAAAGGTTATGTCAAGGCAATGTATTTCGCATTATTTTTATATGGATATTTTTGTATTCAGGAGAGGGTACAAAGCGTAGACACGCTAGCACTAAAACAATCAGTTCTGTACTAGCCTTGAGGAACACAAATCTCGACACAGCCCTTGTTCACGGATTGTGCATCGCAAGCTTTCATCTTTTCCTTCCCATCGTTTTTGTTGTATTCCTGATATATTCGTTCAGTACTTGACATCATGCATGCCGCCGGACACTTGATTCGAAAAAGTCCGAGAGATCCATCGGCCAAATGTCGTAGAATCACAGCGAAACTAAGGTGAAGTTTTTTTTATTCAAACGGGTTTACCGATGGCGTAGCCATGTTGAAGCACCACACCAGGACCGTGCGCCCTTCCTATGCCCTCTCTTTTCCCCCAATTTTTTTTCCCTATGACATACTCGATGAAAAAGTCTCATGTCAATGTGCCCAGCCCCCTAAAAAATCTGCCGATGCCCTTGTGGCTGACGTGTCAATGACCGCTTAGATTATGCTCATTTGATAAAATCGGAACAAAATGATAATGATCGTTAACAAATTTGGGGAACCTAAAACATCGCTTTTGGAAGCTCTAGGCGATAAAGATTTGCTGCTCCTAGTGCGCACATCAAGCACTTATAGCGTGAAACTTTTTCCAACCAGCTATGCACCCTTTCCATCGCCTTAAGGAAACAGACGCAGTAGCATGTGCACATTTTGTAGTGAGTTACGGGCTTTAAAGCCCAAATTCTTTAAGATAATCACTTGTTATCCATGTGATCCAAGCCAGGCGCGCTTGTACCACGCATTATTACTGCAATATTTCATGTTGCATCTTGAAGCATGTATAAAAAACTTGTGTGCGTTTATAAAGCATGTTACTTTCACGGGATTTCCAAGCAGTGGTATACTTATTCTCAGTGTATCCCTAAGGGGACGTTTGGCCGTGTTGTAGAACATAAGCTTGTCACTCAAAGAAGCTGGGCTCGATCCCCACTCGGACGTAAACGATGCATGCTCGATCCCCCCTGTAGCCCAGACTAGTTTATTTGCGTCGTTCTGAATTTTTCAGTGCCACATAGGGTGATGATTTTTCGCTCACAACCAGCAATGCCGAAACTGAGACCGACGCCGGTATTTAGTCGAAACGAGCTCTTTGACGCTGTCGCGTTAAAATGGGAGTTCATGGATGAAACAGTATGGGAAAATATTTTACATGCGACAGTAACGTACTTTTTCTTGTTTTATTCGAAACCACGGAGCCCTAATTATAACATAGGACACATCGACAACTAACGCTGTTGTGGTCCTCAGTATTACAGCTCAATTGCGCTCCGCAAAGAATAATCGCTTTTTATAAAGATATATTCCACGCTTCTCCATTTTGTGATTGGATATGGGGCCATGACAGTGTCAACATATCCGATTACACCATGGCAGAAGTGGAACAAAAAGTGGGCATCACTGAAGCATCGCCTAAATTCACCACTATCCGATTACTCTGGTAGAAGTTACATTATTCTTTTTATTTTCCTGTATTCCAACCTGAAAAATATTACCTGCAGCTATAAAATGGCATTTCTGCAAAGTAGAGCCTAGTTACAGACAATTCGCTACAATAAGGAATGGGAAGTGAGGGCATTTCATAGGTTCACTGTGATAGCGGCTGCCTCGGCAAACAGGCTCACTTCGCTTTCACCTTTTCTATGCACAGCGAAAGAATCAAGAAAGGCTATTGCATGCATATGCGATCGTAGTACAAAGAACACACAATAACTCTAATGGGAAAAATGAACGGCCTACGGCAACTTCGACTGCTAGGAAACAGTGTCAGTAACGATGTAATGTACGCACACGTAGATTTGCCGCTTTGAGGCGTCGTAGATGATGTGCTGCTGTGATGTACTCCTCACTAGCCTGCATTCACGTAGGTGCTGGAGGGGGTGTTTGAACGCCTTTTAATTTTTTTGTTTTGTTTGTACATACATGCACATACAAAAAATTGGCCCCGCATCTGCATGTTAATCTGCAAATGTCGTCTAAATACGATAATATTGCGGGTGGAGAGAGTGAACAAAAACATTTATTTGGTGTCCTGAGCAAGAAATCGGTGAATGGTATTCTGAAGGCGCTGCATTAGAGTGCCTCGAGCATGCAGCGGAGGCGAACGAGCGCATCAAGTCACGTCACACGTAAGACAGGAGCGCTATCTGGCAGGTTTCTTGGAAAACGAAACGCATCTCAGAGGTGATAAGGTGTAGAACGCAAGGTGACGGGCAGCTGCCACCACCTTAGCAAAGCGATGGAAACACTCGCCTTTTCTTGCAAGCGTTACACAGTCAGCGCAACGTTATAAACGCTACAGTCTTTAGAATTACTTATGTATGCCTTTTCTAGTAAAATACGCACATACAGAATATATACGTGCTGTTATAGTGGCTGATTGATTGATTGATTGATTGATTGATTGATATGTGGGGTTTAACGTCCCAAAACCGCTATATGATTATGAGAGACGCCGTAGTGGAGGGCTCCGGAAATTTAGACCACCTGGGGTTCTTTAACGTTCACCCAAATCTGAGCACACGGGCCTACAACATTTCCGCCTCCATCGGAAATGCAGCCGCCGCAGCCGGGATTCGAACCCGCGCCCTGCGGGTCAGCAGCCGAGTACCTTAGCCACTAGACCACCGCGGCAGGGCAAAGCTGTTATGGTGGCTCAGATAGGCGCAATAATTGCTTTTTACTTGATAATCGCACAAGTACGAACGCTGAATTATGAGCAACATTGGCTGCGAGAACAAAAGTTTTAAGTTTTGCCGACGTGTTAGTAGCCACTTTGTACATATAAACCCCGTGATAAACCAGGAACGCTGGTGGTGGCGCTGTGGTGTAATGTTTATTGTGTTTGCTTCAAGCACGTGTGGTCGTGAGTTCGATTCCTGTGTCGTGCGTACTTGTATACAAATGTCATTTTTGTGTGCGAATGCGTGGATGTACGTTTTCTAATATGTTACTTCAATGAATAATAGCAATAAATGTCTCCGAAACTCTAATTTCGTGCCTGAAATACTTTTCTTCGGCTGCGTATAAAAAAGAGTTTTTAGGCTCTCAAAAAATCAGAAAAACTTCTGCTGTGCTTCATTCTAGCCCCCAAATTGAGTTAAATAAAACACCAATGTTACCTCCTAAATTTCTTCTTTTGACCCCATTTACTTCGTAGACAGCTTTGTTAAGCCTACTGCCAAAACAAATCGACCGTGTATCTCAAAAACAGAGCTATTCTGTCGGTGACACAGAGTTATCAAACCTTCATCACTGCATTCTGAATCAAATACGAGCAATATTTCTCAATGATTGAGTTTATTAAAGTTGGCTCACTGCTAGAAAGATTCAAATTGGACGGCATTCGCTTCAATAGACGCCGCCATCTTGTTATACGTATTTCCTTAGCACGTTGGCGTCTAAACGAGAAAAACAAAACTCCTCAGAGGCCCCTCGAAAACATCGCCGACAAGGGTGTTAGTTAAAATCTCATCTTAAAGGGCGTTTCACTTATTATATATCTTTGGGATTCACGCTTTCACACAATCCAAAAACACACTATAAGGTTAAAACTTGTTTACAGTGTAGGCACAACACGTCTCGTCGATTTCGACTTTCGTCTCGGCTCTCTCAATCTGAGACAACGGTGCTTTGCTGACGGTAGCTTCGTGTCGCTTTCAGCAAAGTTTTCGTCTTCCGAATGGGCATGGAAGACAGTGCTGCTTGCGATCATTGTAGCAGTGATGACACGATAGAGCATGTTCTGTGTCACTGCCCTCATTACTGCGTGCAAAGACGGCAGTTAGTTGCTCCGTTAGCTCGCCTTGACGACAGGCGTTTGTCAGAACAATCAGTGTTTGATAGCCGATATGATCTGTCTTCGCACATAAAATCAGTGAAGGCCTTATTGAAATTTTTGCGTGGGGGTGGCCCATTTTATAGGTTATAGCGCTCCGCAATGTCAAATTTTTGCTGATTCTAAGGAATAACGCTCCTACTTCAACGTTTTCTGTCAAGTCACGAGTTGCGCAATCCTCTTTTGTGAACTAATTTGGCTACTTCTCCTTGATTGTTACGTGTTGTGCAATCGCTCCCAAAGCAACGCTTGGTGGTACTGTCACTCTGAACAGCACTACCTGCACTTTGTTGGACTCAGAACACAGTGAACACAGTGGTCAAACAGAGTCTACTCTCTTCGACGCAAGTACGACATGTTGGACCTTTCAACAATTGAGAACAAGGAGCGCAAGTTGTCCGCGGCAGTCCGCAAATGGACGCGAGAAGTGGAGAACGTGCAACGGTAAATGTCGATGCAGCCAAATAATACGCTTCAGCTTTGTCGTATGCGCAAAGAGGACATTGCCCAGGTATCTGTGTATGACAACAGTGGTAAAAGTGGGATACTGTTCGAAGCACGTGCGGGAGCGCTTCGCATGACCACATACCGCAGCCAGTTCGACCCAAACATCCACTCGACTCTAAGCAGAGCGTGCCGAGTGGAACAGGAGACAGTAGATCACTTGGTGCTACAATGTTGAAAACTCCCGCCCTACCCACCAGAGGCCAATACACTACCTCAAGCACTGTCCCTGATGGACAGGAATGGAAAAGCAGTTACCACTACAAAGACAAGGCTCTAACAGTGGTGGAAGTGGTACCAAAAGTGAACTATAGTTTGTGCTTTCGTTCTTTTTTGTTATTCCCTTTTTTATATAGAATGGCTTGAACACAACATATTTGTTCACCCTTGACAAAGGGCAAAGCCACAATTCACCACCATCATCATCGGAGTCACACTGCACTTCAGTGCCACGAAGTGCACCGCTTGAAAAAAAAAGTTCCATCTCGACAGGCAGTTCGAAAAGTGATAGTAATCAAAGCAGAAATGTTTGTTACGTTTACGTTGGGTAACAGACAATGACGCCCGACTTATTTCGAAATGAATTCTGAAGCCCGCAACATTACCGTGCACGATAGGACGAGGTGAGCTTCCTACTGTCATAAGTTAAATATACATAATGATCTAAGTTGAACATTTCAGGAAAGTCTGCCTGGTAGGGATAGGAGTGAGGCAATCAGAAAACTTCAACCAAAAACTGAATTCAGGAAGCCGACGTCTCGAAATCCGACCAGCCTCTTTCTCACGGGTGAGAAAGCCAGAGATGCGCGGCGCTCATGTACGCTTGCTCGTTTCGCATGAGAGGTTCCCAGAGACCCGTCGCAAACCCTAGCAGTATAGGAAGGGCAATGTCCCCGTGGAGCGGTTGATTTTCACTGCCGTCTGCTGAATGTGCCAGGATTCGAGGAGGAGTCTTCTACGGGTGTTTCTTTCCTTTTGAAGTATCAATGCATCGTGAGGGTGGACGTCGTGGCAAAACTGCTCATAGTGTTCTGGAACTGCTCTCCGAGGCCGTCTTTGTGCCATTCTTTCATGGAAGTTTTTTGTTTCAACAGTATTGCTGCAGACAGTGGTGGATGGGTTTTGTGCGACGTTGTACCCTGTCTTTTCGAGGGTAAGGGCTATTGTTTCGCTGGCGGCGGCAACGTATGGGATCGACACGCATTGTCGTTGTGGTGACGCAGGCGCCGCGTTTTTACTCTTGCGGAGGGCTCTACGAGAAAAATGTTTTGTGCAGCCGTAGGTGCCGAGGTCGCTGATGATTGCATCCCTTGCCTGCTTCCACCACCGTAGTGACGAGGAAATTGTTTCGGCCCTCCCAAAAAGGCTTCGCACCAGATAAAGCTGGGGGCATGTGGGGATGGTTCAAGCTAAAGTCAAGGTAGCGTCCTGACTGGTAGCTTTCCTGGAGACCGAAAAGGACATGTTCTGTTCTTACCTTCTAACTAGTGGAACTAGAACGGGGAGGGAAATCTGGATGGTTCTCACCTTCCATTGTAAACTGAATATTAGGCTCAACAGAGTTCAGGCATACGAGCCTCCCCAGACTTCACCACACATAAAAAATCGTTCACAGAGCGCACAAACATCTTGGATTTGGGGTCAAACACGGAAAGCGTGTGCTTTTTGATGTTCTACATCACAATCGCTGCCACAGTGGTCGATATTGCCACTCCTTCGACGGTTCTCCTGGTCTGCTTGAAAGAGGTGCTATTAAAAGAGAACTAGATGCTGGAAAGGCAGGATTCCAACAGAATTCCGGTCATGAAATATATAACGAGAAGATAAGGTCGCTCGTCGTTAGACCCTTTCCTGTACACATGTGGGGTATTTACGCGTATAACCCAAGTCGCTATATGCAGGTATGCGCCATAGGTGATTGTCAGTTTATATCTGCTCAGGAATGGCGAGAACATACACTGCTAATTTAAATCAAAGAGTGTTGAGAAAAACTGACATCGGCAGCATTGACCCGAGGATTGCAAATAAGAAAAAAAATTGGCTGATCACACATAATTTCGGAATCGAGGTTATGCGAAGAATCTGAATGCAAGGTGACTGTGTTGTAATTTTTTTATTGAGAAACAATACAAATTGGTGCAAAAGATATGTACAAGTACACCAACAGACGCACGATTAACAGCAGCATACATGTTTTATATTACCAGCTGATTACAGTTGCGTTACGATCGCAACAGCAACATATATATTAACAACACCCGAAGGCGTCAGGTAATAAGAAGCGCTGCGTATGGACAGTGATACATCAATCAACTCCTGCTGATGGCGTCGTACTATAACTGGCAACATATCAAGGCAGTAGAGTCGAGTGTGATATAAAAATTGCCACACAAGCGTCTACCAAGAACCACAACCATAGAAAAATTTACTCTATAAAGAGTGGCCGCTCAAGCCTTTTGGCGGCCCAACAAGTAATAGTGTGACCAACCATTAAATGGCGTTTTCATACTCGCATTTACTCTTTTTTAAGACATATAATAGCCGTCACAGGAGGACAAAAAAACCGAAGTTCGGCCTCAAACTTTGCCATGAAATAAATTTTATTGATTCGTTAAATTTTTCATGCCTCCCCTACATCATGTCCCGCCAAAGACGTTTAATGTTTTATCACAAAATCAGTGAAGTCTGACTAGGAAGTGCCTTTTTTCTGCATTAGTTTTGCACAAATGGTGCGCATTCATTTGGTTTAGATGTGTGGTACATGTATTTTTTTATGGAAGCATGGGTGTGTACTCTAGTGGCAAAGACATTCGCTTTCGCACCAAGAGGGTGCCGGTTCAAATCCCAGAATAGCAAAAAAAACATTTCCTTGCTGTATTTGCGCTGAAGACATTATCGGGTCTGACCAGCCACTCGCGGCGCTGAAAGCAGTGCAGTAGCTGGGCTGCAGGGCTCTACGGGAGTGTCCTCTCTTAGTGTAAGTATGTTTCTCTAAGCTACAACAGCGCCAAATCTCAACATACCATTTCGAGAAGAGGAGAGGTATCCCGCAGGCTTCACTCACTCTATTTTGCTGGTACTGAAGCTGCAAGTCACTACTGATTCAGGAAGCTGTTTGAACGAAGCAGTGCATTGCACGAGCTGCAACACATCTTTCGGAGCTATTCGCTCATCAACTGTGAAGATAATAGCGCACGAATAATGAACTTTTCTCGATGAATGGGCGACTAAAAAGTGAGACAAAGGGTGTAGAGTACTCTTTGGGGTAGTTGTTGTAGCATGTAACAGCTAATGTGGGAGAGAAGAAGGCAATATATTGATATTCAATGTTTTTAAACGAGCCGCTAAGCTTCTGGAACTTTAGGCTGATCGACACACGTGCGATAACTTTCGCATCACATGCGACTGTACATATCTAATGTTTGAAAAATGAATAGTCCACACTGCACTCCTGTGAATTCAGTCAGGCTTGCAGAGAACACGCTTTATTCAAGTCCTTTTGTAAAACTAACACCTGCTCAATCGATTGCTCCAAATATTTTTGCTCACCCGTTGCCACAAGGAAACCGGAAAATTTTTGTTGATTACGAAATCCTCGGGTTAACACTCCGCAAAGCTGCGACAAATATGCGTTCGCCTATTGACACTGTTGCGTATGGCGAACCACCCTTTTGCCACGGCCGCCAGAACGAAAAAAGGCTGCTGCCTCATTTTGTGAGAATAAGGATCAGCACAAAGATGCCCTGCTGTTTCCATGTACTGGCGGTGCGTGGTTCTACTTAATTGACGGAGCACTCCTGTCCTTAAGGGTAAGTGCAGGATATCGACACGTGGCGTCTTCGCGCCCCACGAAAAGCCACAATGCGGAGTTTCCGCCAAAGTTGGACGTCGGACCACCACACTCTGCATCTCTGACTGATTAGCGGACGACGCTCAAATCAGCATCAGATGTCCAGGCATTTGCCCTGGGGGGCGCCTAGAGACAGCAACCACCGTTGGACAAAGCAACGGTGGTCAGGCCGAGTGGTGAGATGACAGAGTCGTTTCATCCCGCTCGCTGGAAACAAGATTCACCGAAGGAGGCAGCATAGCCGCGTCCATACACGTGTTAGGTTTGTATGTGCATATGTTGAGGGCGGTGCCGGCATATTGACCCCCGTGTGTACTGTGGGACCTTTTATTGGACAGTGCAATACAGACCCATTCCCCGATCTAAGAATCTGGGGAAATGATACTGTCTAAAAACAGCCCTCGCGGACTGCTTTGAGCTTGTTCAATGTGCTTGTTCAATGGAGAGCTTTTCAATGTTGAGCATCTCAATATTGAACTTCAGACCAGAGGTCTCTTGCCATGTAAATAATGTAAAGGAACCCTCTCTGTAAGGTCAACTCTCTTCTGCCTCGACTTCTTCATCCCGAGTCTGTGGTGCCCGCAAACACCGGTCGCAACAACGCATCTTCGTTTAATGGCATGGTCCACATGCTCCGCATAGCTCATTGTGGCTTGCGTTCTCTCCTGCCATAACCTGCTGTCTTATATTTTCCGTAGGTAACAACCCACCAAATGGAAAAACTGAGCGCCATCTCGCTTGGAAAATTGCTGCGCGAGTAGCGAGGAGGAGCGGAGGCAAGCGCTACAAATTCAGGTCCATCACTTCCCGCGCATCGCCCGATTCAGAATTCACAAAAGAACCCAGTAATTCCCAGTCCCAGAAAACGAAAAGAAAACAGAAAGACATGTTGTAGACTTGCATTTGAAACTAAACTAAAGAAAAATTGAGCACAAGAATAGTGACGAACCGTTTTTATATGAAATTGCAGCTTGTTCCACATATGCAACACTGGGCAGTATTGCAACGGAAGATATGCGGAGAGGCCAACGTTAGCTGAGCTTACATTCTTTTTTTCCTGAATGCAGGAACGAAACAATCATTCGAACTGGATTGTCCAAGGTGTTCTAGGCCTGGTGAAAGTGGGTAAAGCGATTGCGGTATTTGTTAAGGCACAGACACACCTGGCACTTTGAGCAAGAAACAAAGGTTTAGCCCCCTTTGCATGCCTTGCATCTGGTTCTGCGCTCGTTCCGAAGTGGCTAATGCTGTGTTCCATTCTTTCCGGTGTCTCGTGGTACTGCAGTGAGGACCTTCTTGACGTCTAGGAGATTTTCATTAGACGGCACGCTTTCTGTAAAGAACCCATGCGGTCGCAAGCTCCGACAGAAATCTACGCAGAGTCACTGCACGATCGCCTTGCTGTTGTTGCTGGCGTTTATGCAGAAATCATGCATTCACTGCGGCCATTTTGACGGCGTGCCAGAATATGTACAAGTACCATCGCTTTGCCCGCATTGGAAAGCGATAACTGTAGCACATCTTGTCTAGCAGGTCCACACCGCCCATTGACATATTGTACATTAACACAATAGCAGGGCATTCAACTGGAATGTGTGTCTTCTGCTTCTTGTCTCATCCTTTCACAGTTGTTATGGGGTCAACAACCACGCATTGGAGATGAGTGTCACTGGCCTGTGGTCGAACCACTTCACGGCAACCATGTTGCTCTGACCACACGACGCGACATAGAAGCCCAATGAGCCACGACCTTTCTTTTTCATTTCTTTCTCGTTCATCAATTTGCATGATTGCAATCTGTTCTCTCCAACAGCGCCAATGTATGAGACCTTCCTAGATGGTAACTCGCTCACCAAATGAGGACTTGAAAACCCCGCCGCAGTGGTCTAGTGGCTAAGGTACTCGGCTGCTGACCCGCAGGTCGCAGGATCGAATCCCGGCTGCGGTGGCTGCATTTCCGATGGAGGCGGAAATGTTGTAGGCCCGTGTGCTCAAATTTGGGTACTTGTTGAAGAACCCCAGGTGGTCTAAATTTCCGGAGCCCTCCACTACGGCGTCTCTCATACTCATATGGTGGTTTGGGACGTTAAAACCCACATATCAACAATGAGGACTTCAAAAAAGTTATCACCAATTATGAGGTTCTTTCAACGGTCAGGAAGGCTTGAACAGAGCTGGAGAACAACCCCCGCCCTAAGACCGAGCTCATACACACCTTGATCTTCGTAGAAACCCTTGCTAGAGGCTGGGTACACGTCCAAGTCATAGCAGAGCCCCGACTCCCCTGCCCGGGCCCAAAGCTTGAGACCCCACTTGCATTTGGGCTTGCTTGGCAGGTACTGCTGTATTGGGGACCTTCCACGGAAAGGAATCAGAATCTCATCAATACAAGACTTTGTTTCCCATGGAATTTGCAACTTGTTTTTGCGCAGTTCTGATAGCCTAGGGCGCACTTTCCAGCATTTGTCTTCCATTGTTTTTTCTGTTGTAGCATCAATGTCGACGAAGTGCAAGTGACTTGTTATCTTCTCGAATCGGTTCCGCGACATAACTTGTGCTACAAGCTCATACCTGCTCTCCTGTTCCCAGTATGCACGTACATTGTGCATATCCACGAGGCCCATACCGAAAACATTCCAAGCACAGAAGTTCTTTCTTCAATAGTCATGGCTAAAGGCGTTCCATTTTTCGTACTTGTTCGTTTCTTCAACTAAGCGTGTAAGCATCGTTCTTGACACAAACAAGTCAAACAGCTGCTTTGCCGCGTAAGGCTCAGAGGGCGGTAAAGGCAAGTCATTTTTGAAGCATCTTACTGGCGGCTGAAATGATGTTTTCTTCCACGTATAGCGCTTCTTTGTGTATGTCGCTTTCAAGCCTGTTGTGGGTGTGGTGACCTCATCCTCGGATTCCGTCGAACTACTTTCATCATCAGAGTTTCTATCAACAGTTGCCCCTTCCACTTCATCATCTCTTCAGATACGTCACTCTGGTTGCAGTCAATGTGGCGAAGCAAGTTGTCATTTCCAAGAAAACGCTTTCGTTGTGTCCTTGGCAATCCATAGAACAAAGATGACGACATACCAGCCTGCAGATTGCAATAAAATAAATTAAAAACAATTTTAATGCACTCGAAAACCGCACAGGTTGTCTTTAGCACAACAAAAAAGACCCCAAAACACTACTAATCAGAAGGATGGAGTCATGTTGCGCATATGCAATTGTCGTTCAGTGGGACACAACTGCCCACTGTTGCACATGTGCAACATGGCATATAAATAAAATATTCCACTTCTACGAAAGCTTGAAAAGCAATATCCTGCGTGCGGATCAAACAAGGAGCATTTTTTTAGTTCTAAGCAATATCAGGTCCCTGTCGGAAAGACTGAATTGGTTATTTCGAAAATAAACATACCTGTTCAGCGGATCTCACGTGCGGCATGGAAGAGGCCATCTTGTAAGAAGCTTTGCGGGCGCAACGCTGCCCCCAGTGGAGAAATCGTGAACTGCTGAGATAGAAATTATACTGACTGAAAGAGTAACATCACTATTAAAATAAAGACCACCCGGTGGTATAAATTCGCGGAGCCCTCCACTATGGCGTCTCTCATTATCATATATTAGTTTTGGGACGTTAAATGCCACATATGAATCAATAAAATAGAATGAAGTGTTGAGTTTCCGGGGCCTGTTGCAACCACAATTAAATTTTCAAAAACAATATGGTTTGTTTTAGAAGTAGTTCCGAGACCTTGCGTGGCTCAGTGTGACAACATTTCAGTTCCACATAAAATTTTGGAGTTGTCATTCTGCTGGGATCTTCATGTTTATTTTTGCAATGGTCGGGTCAACGCTGCCAATATAAGCTTTTTCTTAACGCTCAGGCGCTAAAATACCCATACCTCTTCACTCGCCATTGCTGTGTACATACAAACCTTCAATCACCTGTGGCACATACCCGCTCACGGGTATGTTTACAATATGAGTATGTCTGTCATGTCAAGAACTTTAATAAATGGTCCTGAGGAGTTTAATCGCACCAAAGAGTTCTACGAGGGACATTCTAGCAGCTGCTAATGTAGGCGACGCCCGAGTCGGGGCTGGGAACGTGGTGGCGTTCCACCAGTTTTTGGGCCCTCTGCACTGCATTTGGTTTGTTTTTGATACTGGGGCTCCTGAGTGCTTCCTCCCAGTTGGACACAGTGGTGAGAGGTTTTAGAGGTAACGCGGTACATTGTCAGAGCATGTGTTCGAGTGAACAGTACACGTTTGAGCAGTCTGGGCATTGTCAATTTGTGTCTGAGTTGTAACGGCTGAGTCGGCCTCGTAATGAGTACAAATCGTTTGTTGCATGCGAAAAACTACCTCTCGCACGCGTTCGAGCTTTGCTTGTGTAAAGGGTATTGGCTTCTATGATTTCGGTTGTAGGTGGTCATCTTGTGAAAGGTGACTAAAGAATCATTAAACTGTACGTATGGACCCAGCTCATCCGTAGCTGATTGATCGTCGCGGCGGGTCAGTTCTCGTGCTCGATCATGAGCCATTTGTTGAGGTTGGATTGCTTTGGGTAGACCTCTTTGCCCATGTTGCCACGAAACCAAGAGGGATAGTTTAAGCCCATGCATTTGCGTGTTTGTAGCATATGGGCTGCTTCTCGAGCGATGTGGCCGGTTTCGTAAGCCCGAATTGCGGTGCAAGAGTCTGTGAAGATATGAGTGTGTGAGGGGTCAACCATAGCTAAAGCTATAGCAACCTGTTCGGCTATTGCGCTCGTTGCTAGCCTAACCGAGGTGGTTGAGCGTAGGGCTCCATTGCCATCTATTACCGCTAGTGCTAATGTGGAGCAGTTATTGTATTGCACCACATCGACGAAGACGGTAGAGTTGCGATTCACAGCGGTATGGTTGAGGATTGCGCGAGCGTGGGCCAGGCGTCTGCCTATGTTGTGTTGGGAGGGAACATTTTGTGGAAATGAGTTTACCATGTATGTAGCGCGGACAGCTCTGGGGAGGGTTTCTGCGCGTTCAAGTTAGGGATGTGGAGACATGCGAGCCTCGCTTAGAAGTTCGCAGCCTGCTTTGGAGGAGTAGAGGCGAATGACTTGGGCCGTGGTCTGGGCCTCAATCACTTCATCAATTTTGTTGTGCTTCGGGAAGCACAACAAAATTTTGTTAGTCGGACGGGAAGTACTCGCGTTTTCAGGTAAAACAGGGACCTGTTTAATGCTTCTGTGCATGAGCATGTTTCTTTTTACCTTTTCTACCTTCGTACAGTTGTGGGCAGAGGTGACGTAATTGATGTGGCTCATCAAGAATGCGTTGTATATTCGCAGATGGCTGGCCTCTCCAAGGCCTCGTCTGCGACCCGAGACTCGCTGAATCAGTCGGAAAATGTTTTCGTTTTTGCGGTCATGTGTGTTATTCTTCGTGCATAGCAGCCAGTGGCCTCGATTAGGAGGCCGAAAATGCGTATGGAGTTTACGCACGGTATTCCTTGCCAGTCTTTGGCGTGTAGGGCTATGGGTAGTTCTTATAAGGACGGTAAATTACGAGTATCTTGGCGAGACGGCTATTTTAATAGCAACTCTGATTTCGTGGGCGACAGTAGCAGTGCAGTGTTTTTGAGGTAGGCTTCTGTGGTATCGGGAGTGGTTTGAATGGCCTGCTCTATTTCCGCGAAGGAGCCTCCTGGGCACCAGAAGGTGATATCTGCGTATGCAAGCTCGAGAGCTCCACAACTGAGGCTTCATGGTTTATGCTTGGGACGTCGCGGAGTTTGTCAGACAGTCCCTTCATTACTACGTTAAAAAGGAGTGGAGAAATGACTGGCCCTTGTGGTGTCGCGTTGGAACTTAATGTATAGGTGTCGGATGTAAGTTACGAAATTCGAATCTTGGCCTTTCGGTCTTGTAGGAAAGAAGGAATGTATACCTGGAATATTTTACCGAGACCGAGGCTGGCAATGGATTTCAGTATAAAGCGGTGGGAGACGCTGTCGCATGCTTCACTGATGTCTAGGGCAAGGATTGCACGGACAAGTCTCGTTTTTTGAGTCGAAGATCTGTTTTTTAGTAGTAGCATGACGTCTTGTGTTGATAAGTATTGACGGAACCCTACCATGTTCAAGTGAAAGAGTTCGTGATCCTCTGTGGATCGCCATACACGGTTTAGGATGGCACGCTGAGCTGCTTTTCCTATATGTATGATGGCTAAAGCAAAGGCACAGTGTGATGAAAATCAATTTGAATTTCTTTTGAAATCAAATAACAAAAGAGCTCTTTTTTAATTTCTGACACATAAGAAAGTAATTCCTTAGGCAGTAAATTCACAATCTATAGTTTATCACCTCAGGAAGTGGAGCAGTCATTTGAAAGTGTCGCTCAAAATTTGCGAAAGCGATTTTCGACTTATGTTTATCCCGCTTCAGTAATCTCAAGTGTCAGAAGTTATGAGAAACCTTCCAACGTTAGCACCAGGCCAGGGTGATGTCTCTTCAGCAATATTGAAGATTCTATTCAATGAGTCACGGGAGGATGTACTTAATATGATAAAATATTCGATAAGAGAAGCTTGGATTCCATCTGAACGGATAATCGCGAAAATCATACGTGTTCTGAAAAAGCAGGAGAAAATTATGTTTTAGACAATATCAGGCTGATTTAACAACCGTCCTGTTTTGTGAAAATAATAAAAATAGTAGCGCACGTTCGCATGATCAAATTTGTGGCCAGAGAAAAGACTCCTCACCTAGGTCGGAATGAACTCAGGCAGAGATGTTTCATATGGCAAGCACACATTCAACTGGAGAGCCAGTTTTTTACTTGTAGTTATTCACCTGGCCAGTTTTTTTACATGTGGTTATTGTCTTTTGTTAGTAGTGTGATGGATTGGTTGTCTAAATTCCGCAAGAGGCGGTTGGTTACTTTGTCAGGACCGGGGGCCGATCGACTGTTCGGGTTGCGCAATCATTCCCGAACTTCAGACTCCGTGAAGGGATTGTCGAGTTCGGGTATTGTTTCGCATTCTATTAGTGGGTAGTCGGTGTGTCGTGCAGCTTCAGGACGAGGTGTCCTTTGTCAATTTATTCAATGAAGGATGATTCCGTTCCTCCCGTCTTTTGTGCGAGTGTAGGAGACGCTCTATGACATGGCTCTTATTGTCTTTTGTTTGGCGGTCGTCGAGCATGAATTTTAGGAGGCTTCATTTACCCCCAGTTCTCATGCGGCCATCGACCGCCGAGCATAGTTCATACCATTGGAGTCATGTGAGCTCCGTGCAATATTTTGCAATGTCTTGGTGCAGGACTGATATGCGTTTTAATAAATGTCTGTTTAGTCCTTGTGTTTTTCAGCATGCGAGTATTGACGCTCTTGCCTAGAGCAAATGTGCGAGATGGGGGTCAAATATCCGGACCTCTAGTTCTGTTTCTATGCTTTTCGCTGTTTTGGCTATGTCTTCCTGAATTGAGGCGAGTAGTCCAGTGAATGTGCTGTAGTCCTTTGTGCTGTTTTTGCGGAGGGTGCGGAAAGCATCCAAGTCAGTTAGTGTGAATGTACGTGATGGGGATGATGCGTTGGGTAGTTCGGTACGTATGGCGAAGTGATCGCTGCTCAGGTTCTCTTGCGTATTGGTCCAGGTGTGGCCTGTGACGTTACGGGTAAATACCAAGTCCGGCGTGGTGTCGCATTGTACTGATATGCCAAGTCTCGTAGAGAATCGGTGATGTTATATGAGTGTGAGGGCCAGATCATCTATTGCTTCCGTGAGGTTAGTGCCTTTTGCTGTTTCTTTAGGGTAACCCCATGGAAGGTGTGGGACATTGAAGTCACCTGCTAAACCAAGTGGAGAGTTTCGCGTGAGTGTTCTGGCTTTAGCTAAGAGCGCATGAAAAGACTGCCTGTAGTCTGAAGGGGAGCTGTAAACTTTAAGAATAAAAACGCTTTGTTTTCGAAAACGGTTTGGTACAAGTTCAATGAGTATCGCCTCTAGGCGGCTGCGGGTAGGTAACACTTCACAATGCTATATGAGCGAATTATTTATTGATGAGTGTGGCTATACCTCTCTTGGTCTCCCCTCGTTGTAAGCTGGGGTTTTAACCCGATAGTGTGAGCGTCTATCAAAGGGTCTACTGTAGTGATATTACGTGGGTTTTTTAAGTTGCGCTTTGATGTACTGCAGCAGTGGAATTGTGCAGTTCGCAAAGCTAGCGCAATTCCACTGCAAAACTTTTAACGTGTTTTGGGTTGTAGAAGCCATGATGATTACATTGGAATTGTTGGCCTAGGCAGCTGTGCCATTGGACCAATAAAAAAGTACTTGTGTGGATTTGGTTCTAGTTTTTATGGTGGATTTTTGGTCTAGTGCTTTTACACGGCGTGACAGGGTGTTGATATTATTGTGGTTTTATCACGTGATACTAAGATTTCGTTTAGAGTGTGCTCTGGTCAGTCACTTTCACCAATGCCCGTTTCGAAGAGTAGTGGGGCTCTGCGTTTAGGTTTGCTAGCATCTACAGAGGGTGAGGGGGGAGCTGTAGAGGCTGTTACAGTTTGAATTTGTTGTCTCGCTTCATTTTGTTGCGTGGTCAGCTGTTGCACTGTTGCACGAAGGCCTACTAGTTCTTCTCAAGGCACTGTGCCCATCTCGCTTTCTTGCTCTGGCAATGAGGCCCGCGTTACCTGTTTGATTGGTGGCGCACTCCATTGCGGTTGCTGCTTCCCTTGGACTCGATCTGCCCATGTCAGCTCAGCCTGGTGAGATGGGGAGCGTCTCCTAGAGTGGGAGTGGCTGCGCTGGGCGCTGCGACATCTCGCTGCCGGTGTGAGGGAGCGGCTTCACCTGGATGTCGTGGAGGTGCTCGAGATGGTGCTAGAGTCGCGGAAGCTGGCTCCAATCAGTGTATGCTGGGGTTAACATTCAACTAAATGCAATGGTAAATGCTAGCTTTGCTCAAACAATTGAGACTTCAGTAGAAAAGGCAGTATCAAAAGCAATTAACAGGCTAATTACCAGCCTCTCAGAACGCCTGCATCAGATAATGAGCGCTTAGTTAGCTCAGCTGATGAACAACTCACCAGCTCCTCCTCAGAAAATTTCTACACCGACACCTCAGCAGGAAGCAGGATGCAGCACGAGAGATGATAGGTCGCCCCCATAAGACCCTCGGGGGTTTAATTAGCCCACAGGGAGGGAAGGTTGCCTCCTTGCTACAGATCTGAGTGTGAACACTGATATTGAATTACATTCGCGTGCCCAGAAACGTAGCCGATTTCTCTTAAACCCTCCTTCCATGTCGTCAAAAACAAAAGCAAAACGGCTCCATCTAGCAAGGTTGTAAAGGCCACCCTGCCCGGAAAAGTTGATTCGACTGTTGGTATATCCCACCAATGAGTTGCTAAAAGTCTAACAGTGGAATGGTTCTTTTTTACAGCTTCCACAGATTTATCTTGTCTCATTGTTGGAAGAAATCCTGATATAGTATTGTTTTACGAAACTTGGTTAGCTACAGATCAGTACTTTCACTTAAAAATATTCATCATTTTGTTTATATCAATTGTCAAGAGGGGGAGTACTTACTTTCTTCTCTACCAAATTTTGCAACAATGCAAAAACGACACTTAAGCTTCTGTTACCTGACTAAGACATTTGTTAAGTTCTTTGAGTCTTCCTTCATGTGAAACATTTCACATAGCAAATATAAATTATCCGTCAGGAATTCATGACACAGACTGTTTGGATAGTTTGATTTTTTAGCGGTAAGAATGTCCTATTGGCGGCAGACTTCAACTCCCATCACATAACTTGGGGCTTAGGGGAAGACTCGTGTGGTACTCGATTATGGGACTGGTCACAAGGTAATTGTCTCAGTTGTCATAACTGAGGTACTTCTACTTTTATTAGAGGGATGTCATCCTCAGCCTTAGATTTGACATTTTCCGGATCAGGCCTTCGCACCTAATCTTGGTCCACTGTTGACACTGCGGCTGATAGTGGTCACATTCCAGTGATATTTAACATTGTATGCCCACCAATATCTGTTCCTTCTAGAAGACTCACGTGCATAAATTACGGTATTTTTAAAAGGATCTTGCGAGGTTTCATGAATTCTCTGTCAGAAGTGACGGTAAAGCAAAAACCATTGAGCACTTTTTCAGTTATACAGGACCACCTAGCAAAGCAGAGTTTGAGGTTCACTCAGTTTAACAAAAAAAAAACCTGTGTCGCGATGGTGGAATGATAACTGTGCTTGGAATTTCAGGCATAGGAAAGCTGCCTGGAAGAAGCTATTACACAATCAGTGTCCTAAAAATTGGTCAAAATATGAATTTATTGCAGGTTCATATAAACTTACGGTGGCTAAAGCAAAGGTAGAGGGGGATGAAAAGCATTTTAAATTTCTTATGAAATGGAATAACAAAAGAGCTTTGTTTGAATTTCCGACACATAGGAAAGTAATTCCTCTGGCAGTAAATCTTGAATCAATAGTTTTATCACCTCAGGAATTGCAGCAGCCATTTTGAAGTGTAGGTCAAAATTTTCAAAAGTGATTTTTGGCTAATCTTTATCTCGGTACAGTAATCTCACGATCAACTGACAGTTTCCTTGGAATATCGATGGAGGAAGTGTCACAGGCTATGAGAAAACTTCCAATGGTAGCGACAGGCCCGGGTGACGTTCATCAATGTTGAAGATTCTATTCAATGAGTCACGGGAGGATGTACTTAACGTTATAGATTATTCGATAAGAGAACCTTGGATTCCCTCTGAATAGAAAATCGCGAAAATCGTACGTGTTCTGAAACAGCAGAAGAAGAATATGTTTTAGACAATATCAGGCTTTGTCAAAATAATAAAAATAGTAATGAACGTTCGCATAATAAAATTTGTGGACAGAGAAAAGACTCCTCACCTATGTCGGATTAGATTCAGGCAGAGATGTTTCATAAGGCAAGCACACATTGACATGGAGAGTAGCATACATCTGGCGCGACGTCAAGGAACATACGCAGCTCTAGTTACCCTGGACATCACAAAAGCGCATGATAGTGCCGAAAATAGTGTACTAGTCAGCGATCTGAGAGAAATCAATTTGCCGGATTATTGAGAAGCGTGCATTACAAAATTTTCTGGAAATAAAAACGTTTTACTGTTCGCAAGATGGTGTTTTGTCATGTGCTTATAAACAGAAAAAAGGAGTTCCCCAGAGCGCTGCCCTGTCTCCAGTACTTCTCAATATTTTAATAAGCTAAATCTCATGTTTTGAAAATGTTCAGACGTATGTCTATGATGATGATATCACGTTTTTTTTGTCAGCTTTTGGCATTCATGCTCTCTATCAGAAACTCCAAATGTACTTATCAGAAATAGAGCACTGGCTCAACGTTATTCAGCTTTCTCTAAACGTTAACAAGCGTGCATTATTAGTATTTCCTATAAAAGACACAGCACAAATAACTCTCTCATACAAAACCGATACCATTCCACAAGTTCAAACCAAAAAATACCTAAGAGTGATATACGGCAGCTCTCCAGTATGGCGAAACCACACCTTATATACTGCGGCAAAGGGTGTTCGGGCAGTCGGCTTATACGAAGAATAAGCAACAGGAGATCAGGAATGCGCAGAGGTAGTTTATTATCAATATACCCCGTGTAGGTGATGCTGGTGCTAGCATTTGGATGTGTCTTATCCTCTGAGGCACCTGCTTATTAGCTACCTCCTCTCGTTATTTTTGAAAAGCAGGCACCGCACATGTGCTTAGGGCAACCTTCATTTCTAGTGAATAACATTTTATATACAGAAGCTAGAGTTCCCGCACTACTCAGCAGATTCAGGATATTGGCTGTGCAAAGGTACTTAAGGGTATTGGAATCTTCTTTAAGACGTAAACAAACAGTTTTCATTGCGCATCCTGGTTTATTTTTTTATTGTCATTGGTCTAGATTTTCCACACCTCAAGTTAAATGTCTTCTCGACACACTCTCCGCGCAAATTAAGGAGGTTTTACCGATTTGTAGCTCGACAAGTTCTCTCCAATTGTACTTTGATGAAATTTTATCTCATTGTTCTAGACACTTACCGAATATTATGTTAAGAGCTACTTTACAGGACTACCTGCTAGGAATGCGAGCACAGGTTATCATTGCGACGGAATCTTCCAATAAATGAAAACAGTGGCATTGGTATATTTTGCCCTGTTATAGACTTGCTTTTTTTATGAATTCCATATTTGGACCTATCTTTATTGCAGAATTTTTAGCTGCAGTACTGGCCCTTCTAAAAGTGCGAACACCAATAACTCACACCCGCAATAATAATAAACTCCGTTTCAGGCTACAGTGCGCTCAAGGTTTCCAGTGATTCGAAAGCATTAAGTGAATTCAAGTTTTAGTACCAAATCACTTATTTCAGGTGCGATTAGTAGAGTGCCGGGGCATAGGAGGCATAACTGATGAAACAGCTGATGCACAAACTGAAAGCGGCGTTAGGCTGTGCAGCTATCAATATTGCCTCTACAACAGCCTTTATAGTAGCGTCTACATTTAGGAGGCAAACGATGATGCGAGGATTCTCTACATCATCTTTAAAAATTTTTTCCCGGGATTCAACAATCCGAATGGCAACCTGGAAAACTTTCCTCGTGTCATAACCTGTTACCCGGAGGTTTCAATCACTCGTCTATTCTGTCGTACTCTTCCAAGTACTTTTTTATTTGTTTAGAGCAGGACTTGACTTCCTCCCCGCTCTGTTCTATTTGTGGAGAAAAGAAAATTGTGGAACAGTTTTGATGTCTTGTAGGAAGTTTGCATCATAGGAAAGATATCACTAGAAATTACAGTTACGATTCCTTGGATTAGCTTTGACAACTTGAAATCTACTATCCTAGGTACACATGCCCTACGGAACCGCATCGGGAAAGCGTGCGAGGCGGCGCAAGATTTCATTGTACAGTCGAAGGGATTTACCCAATAACCTCTATTCCAAAAGGTTGTCTGTTGAAAATTGCAGACTACTAAAATTTTTTCTGATTAATTATTCAAATTTTGTGTCAGAAATAGTTTACAAGAAGTCAACATTTCTGTTATTATTCTTATCGCAAGTATTTAAATATATATATTCATTTTTCTTAAGCTACCCACCTCTTGCCCCACCTCCCATGGTGGGTGTGAGCCCCAAGTTCAGGATCTACATCTGCATCTACATAGTGTTCTGTTTCTTCCTCAGTTTAGGCTCTGCTTTTCAAGATGACACTACAACGGTAAAGTATTTAGCTTTGTTCAATACTACTAAGAACTAGCTGTTTACAGCAACGAGTAACTGAATTGTTTTGGTGGTGGATCAAGAAATAATGTTATTTTTCATCTCATCGACAGGAGGTCACGTTCAGCGGTGTTTTAGTATTCACTTATGAATTCGAAGTACTGCGCTTGGTTCAAGCTGTACAGTGCTCCCCTAAACCATTTTTTATTTAGGTTACCATCATTACTACTTACGTAACTTGATAATATTTCCTCCTCATTTTGTCTCAATTAGTCTGGCTTATGCTGATAAAGTTGGCTTTTTGTCATATAAAACTGAATCGCTCTGACAGTCATACATAACACGCACATCAAATGATTGGATTGCCTCCCCACATCTCTAGTAACAATACCCGTCATGGTAGTGTTATGGTTACCCTGCTTGTGCACTGACACGAATGTCGTGGAATCGAGTAGCGGCTTTGGCGGCCGTTTTTCTAATGGAAGCGAAAATCCTTCTGACCCATGAACCTTTATTTTATGTGCACGTCGAAAAGCACCAGGTAGTCGAATTTTAGTGAGCCTTAAACAACAATGTATCTCATGATTAGGACTTAGTTTTGAGACGTTAAATGCAAGGAAGGAAATAGTTAGAGTTTCATATCAAGAAAATTTGTAGCTTTTAACCAATATTTTTAAATATTTAGCTGTATGTTGTATCCTATATATGCACAATAATATAAATAGGAACATTGCTAGAAGATGCAAAATACAAGGCTAACTTTTGTATTTTGCATTTGAATGACTAATATTGTATATTAGTCGAAGGTGTCAAAGAGCTCGTTTCGTGGAAGTTTTGGTGTCATCATTGTTGGTTGGAAGCGAAAAGTCATAATTATGTCCAGAATCGAAAAATCGACAAACATGCAAAAAAATACTGCAGATTTCCTGGTCAAATGAAGGCGATTCGTGTGTCAAGCAGGCGTTCTACACTATAGCCATGCTTCTGCTTGAAAATACTGTGAAAATACTGTGAAAATACCTAAGGAATACAGTATGAATACATATAGAGCTTTACAAACACACGCGTTATGTGTCCAGGCTTCACAATACAACATATAATAACCCAGTACTAGAGCGTGATACAAGCGTACATGCGATCGACTGAAAACGTGCCACATTGAATTTCTAGCCTTAGAAATAACCTTCTCAGGCTGCAAGCCTTTTTTGGTGGTAAATGCATACTTTCCTAAAGGTGTATTAGATACTCGACGTTTAGACGCTGCAGTGACTCTCCGTTATCAAAATAAAATTCTAATCAGCGATTTCAATTCTGAACCTACGTGCAGGGGTTTCCGAACTGATCGATGCGGTAAGATATTGTGGGAGTGGACAGCGGATAACAACTTGTGTTGCCTGAATATAAGAACACCCACTTACATTAGTGATAGGTCTCGTTCAGCCTTATATTCATATTCGATCATTTGCCTATATTGTTCGAGATCGCTTGCCAAGTTATAATGTCAGGCTCTCAGACTCGAGTATTTAATAATTACACCAAATTTAGGAAAGACTTGAAATCTGCTTTGACAACTCGTTCTGAAGAGCAAGTAGATACGAAAGCCATGAGACTAAGTGCACTGATCAAAAGAACGTATAAAAAGGCAGAATTCGTTGTTTAATCCACAAAGAGCACAACCCATATTCCGTGGTGGCACTCGGATTGTGCCCGGGATTTCCGACGAAGAATGGCAGCTAGGAAAAGCTTATGTATAACCATTGTCTTCAAAACTGGTATGATCACAAGTATCACGCTGCAAGTTTTAATCGCACAGACTCTTTAGCTAAGGAACAATATGATAGAAAACATGATCACCTTTCAAAACCTTGTAACAAAAAATTGCCCGCAGCTTCCCTCGGGGGAACACTGAGGAGGATGCGGACCATATAATTGGTTAACGGGGTGTTAAAGTGCGACTTACTTGGATCGATGGCTAAATTGGTTAACGTGGTTGTGAAATGGGGTGTTAAATTGCGACTTACTTGGGTCGATGGCTAAATTGGTTAACGTGGTTGTAGGAGGGGGTGTTAAATGAGTGAACACGTACACACGTATGCGAAAGGGCGGCGCTGGTCGAAGGGACGTCGATCATTGTGTTTGTGGATTCGTTGGAATTCATTTCACCGCGACCTTGGACGTCGACGCGCCGTACAAACCAACTGACGAGCGGCAACTGAGTGAGCGAGCGCCGACCTTGAGTATATATACAGCACGACGGCGCATGCACTGTCAGCTGTTGAATGTTCTCGAAGCGCGACGCCACATGCGCGTCCACTGGAGAATCAGGAGAATTGTAGATGTCGAACGCGGTGTGTAGAGGAGGAAGGGTGCACAGATGGTGGAGGAGTGAAGCGCGCGCGGTGTGTAGAGGAGGAAGGGATGCACAGATGGTGGAAGAGTGGGCGACGGCGCGACGGCGCATGCGCGCGCGTCAGCTGTCGAATGTTCGAGAAGCGGTGCGGACGGCGCACTACAAGGCGCGAGTATAAGATGCTCCGCATCTAAAAAGGCGCTGTTCAGGTTCATGAGATCACGTAAAATCTTGCCATCTCGAGATAATAAAGGATTTGAGATTATGTCCTCGGAAGAAACAAATAAAGCATTAGAAATCATAGCTAAAGACCTTGAGTGTACATTTACATCAACTAAGCCTTACGATTTGCAAAAGCTAGCGTTAACAATTGAAGTTACTGAAGTTACAGAGGAAGGGTTAGCGCAAGTGATACAAGATTTGCCCCCGTCAGCTCCTGGTCCGGATGGAATCACAGCTGCTATGATGAAAATATTATTCAAATTATCACCATACGACCTACTAAACATTATAAATTATACGTTAAAATATGCCTAGATTCTGTATGAGTGGAAATTAGCTAAAAAGTGCCGTTACAAAAAAGACAAAGATTTTGATTTGTCATAGAAAACATTCGACCCATTCCTCTTTCATCTAATATGGTGAAGCTCATTGAAAGAGTGCTCCATAAAAGAATTATAATATGGATGGAGAAAAATTCTATATCAAACCCAAATCGAATTGGCTTCAAAACACATTTTTCAATCTGGTGTGCACACGCAGATTTAGAAAGCCGCATTCAGCTTGCTTGCAAAAGAAGACTACATGCGGCACTAGTGACATTGGATATTGCTAAGGCATATGATAATGTAGAACATTCGGTATTATTAGACATAATACAGAGCCACAATCTCTCAAAATATTTAATGGCGTGGGTGAGGAAATTTTTGAGAGGAAGAGAGTTCTGTTGTTTTAAGGATGGGTGCATCATCAAAGTGCAAACAAACTAATGGTGTCTCCCATAGCGCTGTATTATCACCAGTTCTATCTAACATCTTAATGAGCACTATCGCGTATTGCCAGGACGTGAAGGTTTTTGTATATGCTGAGGATATTGCATTTTGCACAGCACATAGTGCCATATATTCTTTGTATCAAAATCTACACAGATATGTGAATATGCTCGATAGATGGCTAGATGCAGTCTGTATGACCTTAAACGTAAATAAAACTGCTGTATTGATATTCCCGTTATCAGATTCCATATCAATTTCGATATGTTATAAACAATAGCCCATTCCGCAGGTGGAATCTCTTAAACATTAGGGAGTAATTTATAATGCCAACCTAAACTGGACTCCCTACATAGAAAGCATGGCATCTAAATTACAACGCGCCTGAGGAATTCTTCGTAGAATGATCAGCCGTTGATATGGTCCCCGCAGAAGCACAATGGTGATGATATATGAAATTTATATGCGACCAATGCTAGAATTCGGGTGCGTATTGTTCTCAGGTCAGCCTGCTTACAAAATAAAGCTTCTGCCTTATTGCAAAAACAGCGTGATGCCATTACGTTTTTTTGGCTGTGGCACACGCTGGAGACAGTGTTACACGCTTGTAATCACTGGCCCTTCGCTGGGCGCACTGGGAAAAAGCTGTGTCGCACTGGTAGGGGTGCTGGCTCAACCGCTGTGATGCAGGTGTGCACTGTGAAGCGCTGAAAGCGCTGGAATTTTCACTTTAAGCGCTGGTGAATACTGGAGCTCGCACTGTTTCTACCAGCGCAGATGCAGCGTGCATGTTATTGTAGCATGTGCCGTGGTTTGTTTCAGTGTCGTTGAAAATCAAACGCTTAATTCGACGGCAGGGAGAGATGCTAGCCTAACAGATACCGAGCATACGTAATTTTTTAAACAGATACCGAGCACACGTAAGCGTTCTTACCCAGTGCCCGGCCCAGCGAGCATTAAACCTGTCATGCCAGACACGTTGGTATATATGTTACCGGCCCTTCTTGCTTAGTGTACACACAACTTTAAAGTGTTCAAATAACTGTAAAGTATAGTTTAGACCTCCATTAACCTAAATAAGCTATTTTGCCTTGTGTCGATGTTCGCACAAGGAACGCTGACGATCGATGCGTCGCGCTTTCAGCTGCGCAGGCTGTCACCGAAAGCTGCCGGCCGCACTTAGCCGGTACTTCTCCGACTGATATGTAACAACACGCAGTTTTCGGTTGGTAATTTAGTACGCCTTCGTGAACTGACTCCCTGGCATTCGTTTTCAGTGGATTGCATTGGTATTTCTATAGGTGTGTTTTTTTTAATTGTCCGTATTGATGTAACTGTGGGCACGAGGGAGCGGCAGGCATGTGTTCGTCACTGACCAAGCCGCTGCTTTTTGTTGTGCTGTCTTTCCTGGTTGGCGCATGGCTTCTACCACAGCATGACGCATCGACTGTTCTAGTCCTGCAAGTTCAGCTGGTGCCTCCGGCGCCGATTATCGACGAGCCATGCTTTCGTCACCAACCGGATCTTGAAACCGCCTTCAAGCCCTTTCTTGACAGGCAAGCGTCATCGACATGGTCAACACTAGACACCGACTACTTAAAGGACGGGCATCGTACGCCAGCCTTTAGTGGGCACGAGGGAGCGGCAGGCATGTGTTCGTCACTGACCAAGCCGCTGCTTTTTGTTGTGCAGGTTAGTGAAATTCCGTCACTGTACTGTAAACGTTCTAGTAACGTTTGCCTGCTGCTCTTTCCGTGCCCAAGTGTACTTTGCGAGATGTTTTGTGAATGCATTCTTGTAACAATACAGTTGTTGCTTTGCGGCGATGTTGAGACGAATCCGAGGCCTAATTCGGAAGCCCTAGCAGCTATCGCCAATCTTTCCGCCAAAATGGAGTTGCGTCACGCTGACGTTTTGCAGCAATTTGCTGACCTTAAAAAGAATCAAGAAAATTTGACGCGAACGGTCTCCGAGTTAGCAACTAGGATGGACGCTCTTGAGTCAGTTGTCGATACCCTTGACCGTGGATCATGTGCCGCTGACATAACAAACATTGTTTCTGCCGCTGTCCAAAGCGAAAATGCGGAATTGAAGTCAAGGATGGACGAGCTCGAAGACCGGTCCAGAAGGGACAACCTTATCTTTTATGGAATAGCTGACAATGAAACGGAGACATGGGAGCAATCTGAAGCACACGTGTGTAACCTAGCCTCTCAGCTTGAAATGCAAAGTTCTGAACTTTCTGGTAGTATCTCGAGAGCACATACGTTGGGCGCTTTTTCAGCCACAAAAATGCGACCCATCATCGTCAGGTTTTCTTCTTCCAAAGTGAGGGACCGCATCCTTTCACGAAAAGCCAAACTTAAAAGCTCAGGCGTGTCAGTGGGGGAGGACTTTTGTCGAACCACTCGACAGTCGCGCAAGAAGCTAATTGAATTTGGCAATGCAAGCGGTCAGCGTTTTTCACTGCGTAGCAGCAAACTTGTAATGAACAAGAAAACGTACGTATACTGCGCGGCGACCGATGAGGTTTGTGACGTCACTCCTAACCAAGTGTCGCATGCATCGAGCGGTAGCGCGTCAGTGCATACTCTCCGCGCCAGTCCCCATCTATGGCTATCTTCATCGCAGCCACATGTCGAGCACGTGTCTGTACTTTTCACAAATACACGGAGCATGATGAACAAGCGGGTGCAGTTACCTTCTACAATTGATTCATGTTCAGCAGATATTATTGTTTGTACAGAGACTTGGCTGTCAGCCAAAATAAAGAACAGTGAAATGTTTGAATGCGAAAAATCGTACAACATTTATCGTTACGACCGTGACGTACGTTCTGGGGGAGGTGTATTGATTGGTGTCAGCAGTGCTATGAAATCTTATGTGGTTAATGTATCTTCCGGCCTAGAACTTATCTGTGTACGAATCTGTCTGCCAAGCCAAGACTTCATTCTCTGCGCATGTTACCGGTCGCCCACCGCCTCGCCATCGTTTTCTGACGAACTACATGATGTTTTAAACAGTGTCGTTATTAGTCACCCGAATTTGCCCTTATTTCTTTTGGGAGACTTCAACCTACCAAGCATAAAGTGGCAAAGCGATATTGTAACCCTTACTCAAAATTCGTCTGAGTGTGTTGACTTCATAAACGTATGTTCTGACTTCAATCTAACCCAACTCGTACATAAACCCACACGCACTACAGCTACTTGTTCCAACACCTTAGACTTGATCCTAACAAACAAGCCAGACTTGGTTACTTCCCTTAGTTACCTTCAAGGAATAAGTGATCATTCCATGTTACACTTTAATCTAAATGCACGTGTTTCTTCTAACAAAAGTGTTAAAACCATCCGGGATTACTCTAGAGCAGACATCAGGTCAATTACAGAAGAAATGGAGCGATTCGTCGATGAATTCATGGCGAACTTTGAAGAACGATCAATAGAAGAAAACTGGTCTATTTTTAGAAATAAACTTTTATATTTAGCTGACCGTTACGTTCCACACAGAAATGTCCACACTAATCCCCGTTCGCCATGGTTCAATGCTACACTTCGACGCTTACGCAACAAAAAGAAGCGATTGTTTCGCTCTGCCAAGAGAGTAGACAGACCCAGCCGTTGGTCCGAGTACCAAAACGCTAACGCCGAATACCTCCATGAAGTTGCTAATGCAAAAAATGCTTACTTTAACGTTACTCTTCCCTCTTATCTACAAAACAATCCACGAAAATTTTGGTCTCTTGTGAACGGTAACAGAAAAAAGATAGTGCAATTAACACACTGTGGTGAACCTGTTCCAAATAATGAATGTTGCAAGCTTTTAAACGATGCATTTTGTTCAGTTCTTCTGCGCAGTTTTTTGTCTTCTGTTCCAACAGCCCCTAGCCATAATTTTTTTCCTATGGACTATATTGTAATAGATTGGGTAGGAGTTAGAAAACTGATCAACAACTTGAATATGTCTTCTTCTGCGGGTCCTGATGCCATAAATTCCATAAGATTGAAACGTACAAAGTTGTACACATCACTAATTCTTTCGAAGATTTTTCATCAGTCTTTGCAGTGTTCTTTTCTACCTGGCGACGGGAAAAAGGCAAAGTGGTTCCGGTTCACAAATCGGGTAACACTAATTCACCGGAGAACTACCGTCCCATTTCATTGACAAGCATTCCATGTAAAATGTTAGAGCACATAATATATTCACATTTAGTTAGTTTCTCGAAAAAAATACCTTTTTCAACAACTGCCAACACGGCTTCAGGAAGATGTTGTCATGCGACACCCAGCTTTTGTCCTTTACTAACGACCTGTTTGTTAACGCTGATCAAGGTTTCGATACTGACTGCATTTTTCTTGATTTTGCGAAAGCATTTGAACTGTATCTCACGACTTACTAATTCTGAAGCTTACCAAACTCAACATTGACCCTAATGTTCTCTCTTGGATTAATGACTTTCTTTCTAACCGAACCCAGTACGTAACCGCTAATGACTGTTTATCCCCCTCTTGTGCTGTAACGTCTGGCGTACCTCAAGGGTCAGTACTGGGGCCGTTGCTCTTTCTTATTTACATTAACAATCTTCCCGCCTGCATCACTTTTTCAACCATTAAACTCTTTGCTGATGATTGTGTATTGTATCTGAAAATTTCTACCCCAGCTGACACCTTGAAACTTCAAACCGATCTTAACAACCTATCCGAGTGGTGCAATAAATGGCTCATGCGTCTTAACGTGTTCAAATGCAAATACATGCGAATTTCGCGTCGTGATAATACTGCTAACACGTGCACGTATAGTCTTCATGCCGCTTCTTTATCACACGTTGATTCATATAAATACCTCGGTCTTCATATCACAAATAATCTGTCTTGGCAGATGCATGTTGACTATGTAACTAACAACTCTAACCGCATGCTCGGATATTTACGTCGCAATTTTTCATCTGCACCTTCATCACTAAAACTAACTCTTTACAAAACGCTAGTACGTCCGAAATTAGAATACGCATGCGCCATCTGGGATCCTTCCAAACATACTCTAATCCTCGCCCTCGAATCGATTCAAAACCGCGCAGCTCGTTTTGTATTTTCTAACTACTCCCGCCATTCTAGCGTAACTGCAATGAAGATGTCCCTAAACTTGCCTGATCTGTCGTTGCGTCGTAAATGTTCTCGGCTTTCACTTTTTCACAAAATATTTCATCACAACCCCATTTTAAAAGAACAGCTTTTCACAAACCCCTCCTACATTTCATCCCGTTTGGATCATGGTTCAAAAGTTGGTGTGCTATCTAGTCGAACTAATCTTTATTATGACTCTTTCATTCCACGAACAAGCAGGGACTGGAACCACCTTCCCGCCGCCATCGCCTCCATCACAGATGTAAATAACTTCAAGGTCATCACCCATCAAGAAGTGCTTTGAATGTATTGTTGCGCGTTTTAGTTGTGAAACCCCACTCCTTTCTGTAATGCCCTCGGGCCCTGAAAGTAAATAAATGAAATGAAATGAAATGAAAACTGCTTATACACTCGCCCGCCTGCTGTTTACTGCTAGCGGAGGCCAGAAAAATGGCTCTCGCTCACCATCGCCACTTCGTAAATGCATATCTGGCATTGATTGACCTTCCACTTACTTCAGCTACAGATTAGGTAACAGTTAGAAATATTGCGAAGCTCAAATGCAGAAACTTCAAGCATCGCAACTCAGCTGCCTCGAAAGCAGCCTTACCCAGTGCCCCGTCCTCGCGAGGCCTATCGTGCCGCCCGCGTCGGTGTACCTGCTGCCGGCTCTCTTTACAATAGGTAGGCACAATTATAAAGTGTAATAATGACTGTAAAGTACCGTTTAGACATCCCTGAGCCTAAATCGACCATTTCTCCGCGTGTGCGGTGCCCGCAGAAAGAGCGGCAACGATCGATGTGTCGTGCTTTAAGCAACGCAGGCTGTCACCGAAAGCTTCCTTGTGAGCGCAGGAGCCGGTACTTCTCTGACTCGTATGTAAGAACACGCCATTTTGAGTTGGTAATTTGGTACGCGTTAGTGAAAGAACACACTGGCATACTTTTTCAACGGATTGCATTAGTCATTTCTTCAGCGGTTTTTTAGTTGCAGGTATCGATCTAATTGCAAATATGTAATCTGGCACGCCAGATGTGTACTGCTACATTGTCGCTTGAGGGAAAGAAAAATACTCAATATTCACTCGTCTGCGTGAATATCTACCAAACAAGACATGTAAATCATCTGCACTTGTTGACCAGTAGCAAGAGCTAGAAACCACTATCAAAGGAAAAAAAAGACTATTGGCAGCAAGAGCTGACAATCTGTGGATGCTCCTCCAGTAAGTTTGAGATTTTTCAGGGTTAAGATGTAGATGCTAAAAAAACTTCGCGCTATTACTAATATCTGCACGTCATCCGGTGCCCGGAAGCTGGTCGTCACTGTTGAATCAAGACGCAATTGTTGTTTGGAAAGGAATATGGTGTGAATCTTGACTGTGCGACTTGTAAACATGAAGTTGAACGGCGCGTTCTTCCGATAAATAGTCGTTTTACAACACGAAAATACGTTCTGGCGTGGCGTAGTGGGTAGCGTACTCAGTTAGAAATCAAGAGGAAGCGAGTTCAAACCCCATCACGCAGTGTTTTATTTTTCATAATTTTTATTTTTTAATTTTCATGGCGAATTTGCGTTATTTCACTCATCCCTGGAAAGCCATTTTGTGCAGAATACTGGGACGCTGCCACTCCAGCGTCCCAGTACCAGCGCCATACTGGGCCCATAGTCAGGCATGGCGCTGGACACTGGTACTCAGTGGCGCTGGTTTTTGCAATAGGGTGGTTATGCTTGAACGAGAAGCCTCGAGATTGTGTCAAGGACTTCCCAGGTTTTTAACAAACAATGTTTTGTATCAGGAAGCACGATTACCTACATTGCCTTGTCGTTTTCGTATCCTAACGGTTTAGACGTTTTAAAAATTATATAGCTATGGGCCAAGACGATATGACTATGCTTTTATAAATGACTTAGACACCTTTTTTCTTTTCATTGGCCAGAGTTTCGAGCACATCAGATTGCTTTTGTCCAGAAACAACTAGATATGATAAATGTAAAAATTCGAGATGTGATTGCGGCACAGATTCAAACCAAAATCTTCAGATAGAATTCAATGAGATTTTTCCCTCTAAGCCTAAATTACATTCCTCGAAGTTCTTAAATAGACGACTGAAAGATTATCTTGCACACGCAGAAACGTATAATATTAGAGCCACAGATGCTTCAGTAATAGATGAAAAGACAGGGGTAGGTATATACTCCCATTCGCTTGACTGGTCTTTTTCATTAGGATTACCAGATTTCACCCTAGTTTTTGAATCTGAACTGTTGGCAATAGTTATAGCGCTGCGAAAGCTACCTTTGAATGCCGAAAACGCGATCACAATCACGGTTTCCCTGTCAGTATGTACGTCGCTTACTTCGTCAACAAAATCGATGGCCTTAAAGACGCTCCTTATGCTAGTCCCTCCTCAGCTGCAGCTACTGAAATTAGTATGGGTACCTGGTCATTGCGGCTTGGAAGTAAATGAAATCGCCGATTCTCTAGCACGAGCAGTATTGGAAGGGCCAGTACTATCAGTTCTACACGAAGTGGCCAATATAACTGCGACAATATACAGAAAACTTGCGCTTCGTGCAAACGTTATGGAAGCAATAATGTCAACACCAGAATTTATTCACTTAAGATTTCCGTGAAAAATTCATTTGTGTCCTACAAGACAGTTGGAAACCATAATAACCAGATGTTAAGGTCGTGTCCCCCCGCTAAATTTCTATTCACATAGGGCTAGTCTGGCGATATCACCGCTATGCAACTTTTGTTCAGAATAAGAAACAAGAGAGCACAATTTTTATCAAGTCACCGCTACAAATTGCTCAGGAAAACACCCTTAGTCCTCCCATTCGCTAGCCTGGGCTGAACTTCATTATAGAAAATATACTTTCCTTTGGTGCTTCCCATCTGGACTTCAGCCACGAGAACGTTTTCTATGCAGTCTGCAAGTATCTTAATGAAAGTAAAAGATTAGGCTTTTAATTGCGTGATTATTATTCCTGCCGAAACTTCCAACATACACAGGAGCTTTGTTTAACCATGCTGATTCCTATTCAATGTAATGAATGATTGTCTGATCTGAACGAGAGACAAACAACTATTGCACTCATTTCATCCTGCCTAGGGTGTCTTTTTTCCTTTTTTTCTCCGGTGGGTGGTTTCGATATTGAATTAAAAAACCTCACTGAAATAAGTCATCAATGCTTGGCCGATCTCCCAGAGTTTGTACAGGTCATGGCTGTGGAATCAACACCATCATCTTCTCTTAGAACGCAGTCGCCTCGTCTCGTTCCTATGACATTTGCGCATTCAGACGGGCCAAGCTTCCTCGTTCTTCTGGCGAAGAAGCCGCGAGGCATAAAGGTTTGAGAGAACTGATGAGAAACTGGCTAACGCATGGCAATGGCAAGCGTGAGAACAGAGCAGAGGTAATACGTTTGGCAACTGACGTTCAGACAACTGTAAATTGCCTTCTCAGAAACAATCATGATGATGCTGCCAATGACGTGCATGTTAATCAAGAGCCTTGTAAGCCTGAGGACCTATATAGAAGCGTGGTATGGTCATGATGCAATGAAAATATTGTTACGGGGAAGATTTATTCACCGAGAGCTGGTCTTGCTAACGGCTTAGAGAGCGCACAGTCATGCAGGCCAAGGGGAGAAGCTCGAAAGTCCAACCCACAACAACCACGTTGTCGTCTTCGTCATTTGGGTGCCAATTCAGCTGTGTCGGGGCGACAGTTCCATACACGTATCATCAACCCGGCCCGTACGGCACCGTCTCGCTGCCTGTTAAATGAGCGAGTCGGCGTTGTAGGGCTTGAGACGAGAAACGTGGACTACTTCCGTTCTGGGTGCAGCAGCTGATGAGTTTGTGGTAGCGGCAATCTCGTAGGTCACAGGTGTGACCTGACGAATGACTCGGTAGGGCCCAGCGTATCGCGATAGTAGTTTCTCGCAGAGGCCAACACGTCGAGATGGGAGCCACAGGAGAACAAGAGATCCCGCAGAAAAAAACGGCATCTCTATGTCGACGGCCATAAAGGAACTTCTGTGCTGTCTGCGACGACGATAACCGAGCGCGCGCTACCGCGCGTGCCGTGAGGGCCCGAGCGATCGCATCCTGAGCGTACGAAGTGGAGGGGGTGGGCTGATGAAAGCAGTGTGTCGAAGGGCAGTAAGAGATGACGTCCGAAGAGTAGATAAAACGCGGGGTAGCCCGCTGTTTCATGACGCGAAGAGTTATAGGCGAGGGTTACAAACGGAAGAGCTATGTCCCAATCAGTGTGGTCGGTAGATACGTACATTGCAAGCATGTCTGCCAATGTGCGGTTTAGGTGCTCCGTAAGGCCGTTAGCCTGAGGGTGGTAAAATGTGGTGAAGTTGCGACGGGTAGCACAATATCGGAGTAGATCATCAACCACACGAGATAGAAAGTAGCGACCACGGTCTGTGAGCAGGTGAGACGGAGCGCCATGCTAGAGAATAATGTCGTACAGCAGGAAGTCGGCAACGTCGGTTAAGCAGCTGGTTGGCAGCGCTCGAGTGATTGCATACTGAGTGGCATAGTCTGTGGCCACTGCAATCTATTTATTTCCGGATTTAGAAGTAAGAAAGGGACCTAGCAAGTCCAACCACATTTGATAAACTGGCTCGGCTGGAACTTCAATAGGTTGAAGCAGACTGGCAGGGGGAGTCGTAGGCTTCTTTCGGCGCTGGCAGAGGTCACATGAGGCGACGTAACGGCGAACAGAGTGGTAGAGGCCCTTCCAGAATACTCGTCGCCGAATGCGGTCGTAAGTTCTGGAGACTCCTAGATGTCCAGAAGTTGGAGCGTCGTGAAATTGTCGCAGAACATCCTTTCGCAGGTGATGCGGTATGACGAGTAAAAGTTCCGCGCCATCGGGGTGTAAGTTGCGGCGGTACGAAACGTTGTCTTGAATTAGGTATCTGCTAAGAGAAGGGTCAGCATAACGCGATTGAAGGTGGTCAATGATGGTGAGCAGTGATGGATCTCGGCCCTGTTCGTCGGCCACGTTCAGAAAGTCAGTGATGGCTAAAACGCCGGCATCCAATTCCAAATCAGTGGAGCTAGGTGGATCAACGAGGTGCCAATATAAGCAGTCGGCGTCGCTGTGCAGCTTTCCAGATTTGTAAACAACCGAGAACAAGTACTCCTGTAATTGAAGTGCCCATCGGCCGAGTCTTCCTGTAGGGTCCTCAAGCGTCGACAGCCCGCAAAGCGCATGATGGTTGTCTCAGGTCCCCTTAATTAGGGAGGCGATCGCCGGGCTATTTCGAAGGGCCGATATATCGGCCCCCCGAACCACACTAGGAAAGCGTGGACAATTTAGAAGTGGTCCTATTTGGTGCACCAGCGGACGCCGGCTGTGGCCCAAAGAACAAGTCAGAGCCGAGAGTTGATAAACAAAACAAAATTATATTCTCAATTATGGCAGATCAAAACGATACACAAGTATGCACACTCGACAATTGTTGAATACAATATGTCACCAATCAAACAATGTACTACACAGAGCAATCAGCCACACTCGAAACAACGGACACAGACAACAATACGCACTACAATGCAGTCGCATGCATCGAACAACCAAGACACTTAAAGACTAAAGTGATAGAAAACCTATTCAGTCCAAAGTTCTTTGCAAAAAAGTCTGAATGATACTCTTCCGAGAATCACTCAATCAAAGACCAGCGTCGTTGTCGTTCCACGGCCCCCGAAGTTTCTCTTCTAGGAAATCTCGCGTCTTCAATTGGGCGCTCTCCAGGCTCCAAACTTCTTCGCCGGAACACGTAGGCTTGACACACGCATCTGTTGCCACGCGTCTTCTCTCGATAGCGGTAGACACACACTTTTCCCTGTAGCTCGAGTCTGCACCCCTCAGGTGGAAATCCTCTTCTTCTCCTCCTTTGTCACGGAAGACAAAAGGCTTCGCGCACAAGGCGGAACTCCCTACGCACTCTGGCGCATACTTTCTTCTTCTCCTGCTTTGTCACTAAGGACAAAACCTTCACCGACAGACGCGGTGAAATAACCCCACGCACACTGGCGCTATTTTCCTTCTTGTCCTGATCTCCCATCTCTGCCGCTCGGTTAAATACCTTCAGCGCGAGATTCCAGAAAATTCTCATCATTTCGTCAGTGCGATGAGCAGTGAAGGCTGGGGGAAAGCGCGAGACGGTTCGACGGCCGTCCGCGACGGATGACGCAACCCGGCATCACCATGCCCCTTTCCATCGAGAAATTTCCAGGGCTTGCTCGGCCGCGATGTGAGGAGGTTCGTCGGCGAACCTACGCTTCCGAGAGAGAGAGAGACGCGCGCCCGGGGAGTTTTTAAATGTTTGTTTTCTTTTTTTATTGTTGACCTCGCAGCGTCCCTCCGGCGCTCCGTCGCGAGAATTTGGCGGCGCGCCCTTTTTGAGCGCTCGTTTTGTGACACTGCCCCCCACTTTAAGAATATTATCTCATAATATTCAAAACCACACAAACGAGCGCGAACAGTCCCCACACTCTAAAAGACTGTAACCTAGTCCATCGCTCATGCCACGTCACACTCAAAATAGATCACTAAATACAATTGTACAATGCACTTCAATTTCACAACGCATAGAATGTAGCCACAGGTACATGAATACAATACTCCATCACATACTTCAACCAATACAAATGTACAAAAGTCTGTCTTTACAACATTTGTACCATACTATACATCACACCACCGTAACAAAAATTTTGATTCACTCAACATACAGTTGTGACACAGGACAACAACCACAATAACTTAACATATTGCACTCAGCACTGTCAAACACATTTCGATTCGACCTCAACACCTATCCCGTGTACTTCGAGCTGCGCTTGCGCCCTTTCTTGCGGTGCTCTCTCGATCTCTTCTTATTGCTCTTGTTTTTGTTCCGATGAGCCCTTTCCAACGACGGTATCTGTGGCGGCGTCTCAGCCATCGTTGTCCCTTTCGACACCGTTAACGGGTCATAACGTTCAACCAATCCTGTCACCCGCTTGTTCATCTTACAACGTTGGGCCTGGCTGGCCGACTCCGTCCCCTTTACACTGTCGGTTGGTTGAGGTCGTGCCGACGTAAGTCCAGCTGCTTAGCACGTGAACTCGTTCAACACGATCATCTTCTCATTCACTGCCTCTTGCACCGCGGCTCGAGTGAGATCCGTCACGGGATGCTCCTCCATTGTATCTCGCGGTTGCTGGGTTTGCGAGGGCTCTATCTTAGGGTCTTTTCCCAAACGTTCTGGAACATTCGGCCCTCGCGCCCCGTCAATTATTCCGATGACGAGGTCGTACAGGGGGGTCGTCATGCATGGAGCAGTAACCTTCCCGGTGAAGTGCGAGGTTTCAACCTCAATCGCTGCTTCGGGAAACATCCGAACCGTACTGTCAATTAGGCAAACCGGTTTTGTTTTGCCTGTCAACTCACTTTGCCGTGCCAAATTTCTCCGCACGATAACCGTGGAGCTACCGGTGTCTCTTAAAACCGTAATCTTCTTGCCCAAAACTTTTCCAGGCAGCGTTGGCATTCCCTTCGTAACACCACTTGGCTGTTTTGACATTACAGCACCCACAAAAGGAAGTTTCTCCCCATTTTTCAACTCTACGAATCCGTCGGTGACGGCATCACCATCGGATTTCAGTGCTGCTAGCACACAGGATACCTGGTGAGTTTGACTCACTCCGTTACGACATGCGTCTGCTTTGTGGCCAGTCTGACCACACTTCAAATATTTTACTACCGTAGGGCTCGTAAAGTTAGTACGACAGTTGTTCGTGCGCTGACCCACTCGGTTACTCAAAAAATATCGTGGAATACTCCGCGGTGCACGTTTCTTTTGTTCGGGTGCCGAATTTTTCGAGTCTTCGGGACACTCCTTCTTGACTTTGGCCAAATTTGTGCCACCTTGCGCTTCCAAGAGTTCGTCGGCCAATTCAAGCATGCCTTCAAGTGACTCAGCCTTTCTCTCTTTCAAGTACAGCGACAGGCTTGGGTGGCAACTGGTGAGAAATTGCTCTCTAATAAGGAGCTCTCTAAGCTCATCGTTCTCCTGCGCTGTCCCTGAAAGTTCAATCCATCTGTCGAAGTAATGGCTAAGTCGGGCGGCGTACTGCGTAGCCGTCTCACCATCAGCTAGCTTTCCTGTCCGAAATCTGTCCCGGAATCCTTCCACAGTAAATCCAAATCGCTTCTGTAAAGCAGCTTTTACCTTTGCATAGTTGGCTGCATCGGTCGGCGTCAGTTTACCGTACACACTAAGCGCTTCACCACTCAAGCAGGTACTCAAAGCAGTTGCCCATTGATGTTCCGGCCAATTCTGGCTCCTCGCAATCGTCTCAAGTCTGTGAAGGTACGCGTCAAGGTTGTCCTTCCTTTCATCAAACGCTACGAGCAGCTTGCTTGGGTTCAAGCGGAAGCCGTGGTCCCCCCAATCGCTGCTTTAAACTCTAGCTTGGACCGGAGTTTCACTTCGCTGTTGCAAACGGAGCCGCTCGAGTTCCATCTCGTGATGCCGCTGCCGTTCCTTTTCCTCTGTTTCTTCTTTCAGCTGTCGCTCTTTTGCCTCTGTTTCTTCTCTCGCCCTCTCAGCGGCCAGCTTTTCTCCCTCTAGCTCCAACTTCAATTGCTGCTCTCTTTCTTCTTTCAGCTGTCGCTCCTTTGCCTCTCTTTCTTCTTTAAGCTGTCGCTCCTTTGCCTCTCTTTCTTCTTTCTCTCTCTCAGCTGCCAAACTCTCTCTCTCCAACAAAGCTGCTTTTTCTTCCTTGGCTCTCTCAGCTGCCAACCTCTCTCTCTCAAACTCCGCTTCTTTTTCCGCTTTGCCTCTTTCGACCGCCAACCTTTCTTTTTCAGCTCAGCTGCCTTTTCTTCTTTGGCCCTCTCTTTTTCTTCTTTTTTCTTCTGGGTGACCCACTTCCGTAGTTCGCGCCAGAAAGACCCATGATCTCACCAAGCGCGACTAACTTTTCGAGATCCATTTTGTCTTGCAAATAAAACGTTGCCGCGTGCAAAAAATATCTGCCTAAATTAGTCTATCGGAACACTCCCCTGCACTCGTTAATGAGAACACTGAACAACACAAAAAATCGTTCCGATAGCACTATAAACAACTCGCGGCTCTTTCTCACTACTTTACACACACTGTGCACTAAAGGGTCCTCTTGCGGACACCAGTATAATTGTCTCAGTTCCCGTTAATTAGGGAGGCGGTCGCAGGGCTAATTCCAAAAGCCGAAGTATCGGTCCCCCGAACCGCACTAGGAAAGCGTGGACAATTTAGAAGTGGTCCTATTCGGTGCGCCAGCGGACGCCGGCTGTGGCCCAAAGAACAAGTCAGAGCCGAGAGTTGATAAACAAAACAAAATTATATTCTCAATTATGGCAGATCAAAACGATACACAAGTATGCACACTCGACAATAGTTGAATACAATATGTCACCAATCAAACAATGTACTACACAGTGCAATCAGCCACACTCGAAACAACGGACACAGGCAACAATACGCACTACAATGCAGTCGCATGCATCGAACAACCAAGACACTTAAAGACTAAAGAGATAGAAAACCTATTCAGTCCAAAGTTCTTGGAACAAAAGTCTGAATGATACTCTTCCGAGAATCACTTACTCAAAGTCCAGCGTTGTTGTCGTTCCGCTGCCCCCGAAGTTTCTCTTCCAGGAAACCTCGCGTCTTCAATTGGCCGCTCTCCAGGCTCCAAACTTCTTCGCCGGAACACGTAGGCTTGACACACGCATCTGTTGTCACGCGTCTTCTCTCGATAGCGGTAGACACACACTTTTCCCTGTAGCTCGAGTCTGCACCCCTCAGGTGGAAATCCTCTTCTTCTCCTCCTTTGTCACGGAAGACAAAAGGCTTCGCGCACAAGGCGGAACTCCCTACGCACTCTGGCGCATACTTTCTTCTTCTCCTGCTTTGTCACTAAGGACAAAACCTTCACCGACAGACGCGGTGAAATAACCCCACGCACACTGGCGCTAACTTCCCCCTTCTCCTGATCTCCCATCTCTGCTGCTCGGTTCCGCGCGAGATTCCAGAAAATTCTCATCATTTCATCGGCGCGATGCGCAGCGAAGGCTGGGGGAAAGCGCGAGACGGTTCGACAGCCGTCCGCGACGGTTGACGCAACCCGGCATCACCACGCTCCTGTCCATCGAGAAATTTCCACGGCTTGCTCGGCCGCGATGTGAGGAGGTTCGTCGGCGAACCTACGCTTCCGAGAGGGAGAGAGACGCGCGCCCGGGGAGTCTTTGGATGTTTGTTTTCTTTTTTTATCGTTGACCTCGCGGCGTCACTCCGGCGCTTCGTCGCGAGAATTTGGCGGCGCGCCCTTTTTGAGCGCTCGTTTTGTGACACTGCCCCCCACTTTAAGAATATTGTCTCGTAATATTCAAAACCACCAAAACGAGCGCGAACAGTCTCCACACTCTAAAGAACTGTAACCTAGTCCGTCGCTCATGCCACGTCACACTCACAATAGTTCACTGAATACAACTGTACATTGCACTTCAATCTCACAACACACAGAATATAGCCACAGGTACATGAGTACAATACTTCATCACATACTTCAAGCAATACAAATGTACAAAGGTCTGTCTTTACAACAATTGTACCATACTATACATCACATCACCGTAACAAAAATTTTGATTCACTCGACATACAGTTGAGACACAGGACAACAACCACATTAACTTAACATATTGCACTCAGCACTGTCAAACACATTTCGATTCGACCTCAACACCTATCCCGTGTACTTCGAGCTGCGCTTGCGCCCTTTCTTGCGGTGCTCTCTCGATCTCTTCTTATTGCTCTTGTTTTTGTTCCGATGAGCCCTTTCGAATGACGGTATCTGTGGCGGCGTCTCAGCCATCGTTGTCCCTTTCGACACCGTTAACGGGTCATAACATTCAACCAATCCTGTCACCCGCTTCTTCATGTTACGACATCGGGCCTGGGCTCAATGACGTCTTTACTCAGCATTTTCTCAACCTCCGTCTGTATACGTTCGCGCTCAGCATGTGACACGCGATAAGGGCGTTTGTGGCGTGGACTGGCATCGCCGGTGTCGATGCGGTAGGTTACGGCACTTGTGCGGCCCAGGGGACGGTCGCCGACGTCAAAGATATCCAGGTAAGAAAATATAACACCCCGGAGCGCTGCAACTTGGGAAGGTAAGAGGTCGCTGGATATCATTTTGTCGAGGAACGCCTTATATTGCGACGTGATGACAGGTTTCGCCATGGTCTTAGTGTCAGGGGTAAAAGAACAAATCGAACATTCATCAAGGGTGGAAAGATCGGCTAAAGTGATGCCTTGGGGAAGAACTTGGGTCGACATAGAGAAGTTCAGAACTGGAAGTAGCCCCGTGTTGTTAGCAACAACCACTATAGTATGTGGTAGTGCGATGCGGTGCGTAAGGGTCAAATCAATGAGGGGAGCCACCAGATAGTCTCCATCAGGAACGGACGGGAAGGGCGACAGAGGAATGTGCATAGCTGCCTGGGGTGGTAGCTGTAGAGACTCCACGGATCGTAGCCGAGTGCGACTTGGAGGAGTGAAATTGGTGCACAAAGGCAATTCGAGCCGTAAGATACCAGTAGAACAATCGATGAGGGCGGAGTGGGCGGTTAAGAAGTCAATTCCAAGGATGACGTCATGTGGGCAAGCATCGAGGACTGCGAAGAGAACGGAAGTGTGGTGGCCAGCAACAGTAAGCGGGCAGTGCACATACCAAGCACCGATGTTCGACTTCCATTGTCAACTCGAACAGTGGAGAACATAGCCGGTGTGAGAACCTTTTCTAGGCGAAATCGAAGAGTAGAACTCATAACAGATACTTGGGCACCAGTGTCCATTAGAGCAGTAATGGCGTGGCCATCAACGAACAACTTAAGTAAATTGCGTCTAGATTTTGTAGCCGGTTGAGGGTTTTCGTTCCAAGTCATCAACGCAGCGCCACCTCCAGGAGCTGCACTCGTCAGTTTCCCGGGGAATGGCCAGAATAAGCCAGTGACGGAGAGCGGCGGCGTTGAGGGGAGCGTGACGGCCGACCCTGAGGTGAAGGCGAGCGCCTAGACCAGTTTCTTTGGGTGACGACGTCAGCGTAGGATGGTTCGGAGCGTGGAGATGAACGGTGAGCTGAAGGGTCCTGAATATGGTTATCCGGAAAACCGGGTTGCGAATAGTGTCCACGGTCCTGACGGCGGTCGACATTAAGAAAGCCTGGCCAGAAATGTCACCTGTTGCGGCAATGGCGGGAGATGTGCCCAGCTCGAGAGAAAAAAAATCAGATGGGTCGATCATCGTGCGTGCGCCATTCAGATGGATTTCGGTAGCGTGGTGGAAACCGAGGAGTCGCAGCTGCCGCAGCGACAAGTGGAGCAGAGAGGTGGTCTGCGTTGTGGACGGGAGTGCTCATGGACTGCGGCATAAGTCTGGTGGGCTGGGGAACCTGGACGCCCAGGTTAGCAAACTCCTGACGTATGACGGCTTGAATAAGCCAGACTGTTGCCCAATTGTCTTGTGCAGGGAGCTGATAGGGAGCAGGAGCCATGGCTTCCATCTCCTGGCGAACAATCCTTGCGATATTGGCAGGAGGCGCATGGGAACGGGGCGCTGAAGAATCCTCGCAAGATGAAGTCGCAGCAGTGTTTGGTAGTCTCGTGATGTGTTGGGTTATTCGCCTGCTTTTAGCTTGTTCAAATCGTCGGCATTCAGATATGATGGAGTCGACAGTGGTGCAGTTCTTGCACATTAGTATTTTGAAAGCATCATCAGCAATGCCTTTCAACACGTTGCTGATCTTGTCCGCCTCGGACATGTTTTTGTGAGTCTTCCGACACAGTGCCAGTACGTCTTGAATGTGCGTGACGTACGACTCCGTCGATGATTGAACACGCAACGCGAGTTTCTGCCTGGCTGCCATCTGACGAGCAACTGACCGACCGAACAAATCGCGAAGCTTTTGCTTGCGTGTGTCCCAGCTGGTTAGTTCTTCTTCATGCGTCTCATACCAGGCGCGTGCCGTACCCCGTAGGTAGAATAGAATATTTGCCAGCATAAGCGTTTCGTCCCACCTGTAGTGCTTGCTGACGCGCTCGAATAATGCGAGCCATTCTTCGACGTCCGTGCTGTCCGTCCCGGAAAACGTGCCAGGGTCGAGAAGATGGGGGGGAATCACAGGTGATGGAGCCGGCGCGGATGGCGATGCCTGAGTGCCGGTTTCAGGCATTGCGGCTGGACAAAGCTGGAATCCACTGCGGAGTTCCAGAACCGGGTTTTGTGAAGACCCCGCACCTTCCACCAAAAGATGTTACGGGGAAGGTTTATTCACCGAGAGCTGGTCTCTCTAACGGCTTAGAGAGCGCAGAGTCATACAGACCAAGCAGAGAAGCTCGAGAGTCCAACGCACAACAACCACGTTGTCGTATTCTTCATTTGGGTGCCAGTTCAGCTGCGTCGGGTCGACAGTTCCATACGCGTATCAATATACTACCACCTCAAAGGATAAGAATTAGCGTTTAAGAAGAAGCAGTAATACAGCATGTCTTAAAGAGTTGCAGAACATAAACATGCTGTAGCCTGACGAAGAACAGGCTACCAGTTGGGCTGTTTCATTGCTTGCAGCGAAAAAGAGAAGGTTGAAATTCTTCTTTTTTAATTATTGTTCGTGCTGAAGTTCCTCCAAAACACTGACATGATTGATTGATGTGTGGAGTTTAACGTCCCAAAACCACCATATCATTTTGAGAGATGCTGTAGTGGAGGGCTCCAGAAATTATGACCACCTGGGTTTCTTCAACATGCACCCAAACCTGAGCACACAGGCTTCTACATTTTCAATTCCATTGAAAATGCAGCCGCTGCAGCCGGGATACAATCTCGCGACCTGCGGGTCAGCAGCCCAGTACCTTAGACACAAGACCACCGCACGGGGGTGAAAAGAAAAACACAGCCATACTTAACTCTTTCTCTGCCATTTACGAATAGAGATGTCACAAAATTTTGCGCAAAAATTGGCAACTCTCCATCAGCTAAAAAATTGTACTTCGTAGAACTAACAAAAACTCTCCTCATGGCCTCTGAGATTGCGGGTTGGTGGCTTGATTTTCGGCCTCCCATTAGCTGTGGTCTCCAGCAAAATAAAGAACAGCATATCTACGGAACGAATGATGATGAGTAGGGTGAAGGATCCATCAATCCGTCCATATTCCCTTGCGTGCATCAGTCCGTCCATTCGTCCGTCCATTGCCTGTTTGTCTGTCTCTCAGTCCGTATGATTGTCCGTCTGTTCGTCCGTGCGTCCGTTCGTTCATCTAGTGAAGACGTCAAGTACCGCCACCTCGCTTCTTTTTATCATATATTCATTATATACAAGTGGTTTTGGGTCGTTAAACCCCACATATAATATCATATCATATCATTATATACAATACCAGCATAAAGCAGACAGTCCAAGGACTAAACAAGAGTATGTACCACATTTCGGCTCTTAGTGCGTTGTTGAGAGCGTGATAAGGACACCGTGTTATGTTATTCGTAAAATGCGGACATGCGGATATGTGCCCTAGGGCGGCTATATGCCACAGATTATGCACTACAGAGACGCACAAGTAACGCCATAAAAGCTTCGCTCATAAACGAAGTGATGTGGCAGCTAGTACTTGAAGTGTTCACTAGATGGTCGGACGAATGCACAGATGGACAAACAAACAAGCGAAAAGACAGACAGACACATAGACGGATGGACGAGTGGACGCACGCACAGACGGACGTATAAACGGGCGCACTAACGGACGCACGAATGGGCGCACTTACGGATAGACTGACGCATGGACGCAAGGATGAACGCACGCATGAACGGGCACACGTACAGTTGGACGGACGCATGGATGGAGTCATGGACGGATTCACGGACGCTTCACCCCACTCATCAACATTCACTCCATGAATATGCTGTGACTTTTGTCATATATTCATCATATACATGTACCGCCATCCAGGGAACAGTCCAAGAACTAAACGAGAGTATTTATCACATTTCTGCTGTCAGCGCAATCTTGACACCGAGAGCATGATAACGACGCCATGAAACGCATTTCGTAACGTGTGGGCATGCGAATATGTGCCCAAGGGCGGGTATGTGCCACTGGTATGTGGGTATAAGGCACAGGTTACGCATCACAGCGACGCACAAAACACGCCGTAAGAAGCTTCACCCCTAAAAAATATAATACACCTCGTGCTCCCGGCTGCTGTGAGAGGGCATGCCGATTAGGAATTCTGTAGAGTTACCGTATGGATTACAAATACATTGACTCTGCAATTCCGGTGGCAGCATCGACCGCGCGGCAGAAAGAAAAGCAGGCAGGATACTAGCGTGCACATTCATTCGTTCGATGATCGTTTAAATATGCTAGTTCGTTCTCTGTCCGTTTTTACATTGCCCATCGTATCTGCCAAGCACCACAAAATTTACAATTCAAATGGGTGACCATGAAAAAGAACAGCAACGCTCACTTTAGGCCAAGGTGGCCTAGACGTTTGGCGACCACCTCTACTCTCCTCCCTGTCTCTTGTTTCTGCGGTGTGAAATGAAGTACGAATTGTACTTTATACGAAATGTACTTTATATATTATATGTAATATAGTACGAATGACGAGAACTAAACATTAACGCAGGAATAGTTAAGGGGATACAAAATACTTGTTACAACACCAACAATGTGTTGTTGTGAAAGGCATTAAGTCAGATTATATTGATGTCTCATTGGGCGTTTCATGGGGATCTGTGTGGGAGCCTTGGCTATTTATTATTTTTATTGACATTAAAATAGCCATAAGCCCTATTTCACCTACTTGCTGACGATTGGACTACGTACCGAATAATTCAAGAACAACTTAATATGATTGAACTACACGCTAGTGTTGAACGCATTCATCAATGGCGTCTTCAGTGGCAAATGAATTTAAACCCTAACAATTGATGACTGATTAGTGGAGTTTAACGTCCGAAAACGACCATATGATTATGAGAGACGCCGTAGTGGAGGGCTACGGAAACTTTGACCACCTCGGGTTCTTTAACGTGCACCCAAATCTGAGTACACGGGCCAACAACATTTCCGCCTTTAGTGGAAATGGAGGCAGAGTTCCCACGTTCAATTCCGCGTGCCAGTCTTTTTTATTTTTTTTCTTTCTTGCGTTTTTATATATATACATACGTATACATATACGGTGCATGACGCCGACGCTGGTGGCGAAATTCATCCGAGGGTGTCCATATATTTGCTATCGCATTGAAAGCATGAAGCCATTTTTTCTCGCCTCTTGAAAGGCGCGGCTACAGAGGGGCAACATAAAGAAACATACTTACGTAAAGAGCAGGCCCTCTGGCGGAGATAGTGCACTGATTTCAGTGCCACGAGTGGCTGGTCAGACCAGATAATTTCTTCAGCGCAAATAAAATAACAAAAGTTTTTCCGGCACTGTAAATTGAACCCGTACCCCCATGTTCCGAAAGCGAGTGTTTTCACCAATAGGCTACATACTCACGCTTCCACTGAGGGAATACATGTACACCATATCTGAGGGAATACATGTACACCACATCATACATGTACAACACATCTCACATGTACAACACAATACAGGTACACCACATCTAAGGGAGTACATGTACTCCACATGAATGCTCACCCTTTGTACAAATCAAATACAGAAATACAACACTTTCTAGTCAGACTCTTCTCATTCTTGTGATAAACAGTTAAACGTCCTCAACTAGGCACGATGTGAAACCGATATCGAAAATCGAACAGATCAAAAACGTTTCTTCGCGAAAATTTCGCATCAAACTTGGGTTTTCTTGTCTTTCTGGGGTGGCTAAAAGAAATTTTGACAAAGGAGTAGAAGCGAGCATGAGAGCGCATTCTAGTGCTTGGTCAGATTCTTTCTCGCTGGGCTGCGAAAAGGGCCGATTGGCCTCTCTTTATATAGTATATTTCTTTCTCTATGGCAGCAGCCTTTTTGCTTATAAGATGTGGGCGCCACAAGGCGAGCCCTACTTACCTCTGAAATTTCATTCCCTCCATGCCACTTGGGCGGTCGCAGAGAAACCCGCCGGTGCGCTTTCTCGGAGGCTATGCTCGACAAAGTTGTATTTGATGACGCTAGATGGCCACACTTCCTAATGTTTTGCCATGTGTGTTATTTCTTTGAGAGTACGGCCACCTTTGATATTATTGTAATGCGGTGACCACATGTTCAATTTCTCTTTCCAACATGATTGATGAAATAAAACAGCGCTCTATAATCGAAATACTGGTGCCGCCATATACAGAAAAAAGTGGACAGATTGATACAAGAAAAAAACGCCAGGCCTGCATGGCAGGCGCCGCACAGTCACAACCAAAGCTTTTGCCCTTGTGGGCATCAAGCAAGCAGACTTGCTTGATGCTCCAAAGGGCAAATTTAATAACATTTTTGGGGTAGTAGGCTGGCATTCGCTATGCTATTTTTCGTCATTCTTCTGAGAAGCCTAGTATCCGCTAAACAGGTGATTGATATGATTGTTTTGTGGGGTTTAACGTCCCAAAACCACCACATGATTATGAAAGATGCCGTATTGGAGGGCTCCGGAAATTTAGACCACCTGGGGTTCTTTAACGTGCACCCAAATCCAAATCTGAGCACACGGGCCTACAACATTTTTGCCTCCATCGAAAATGCAGCCACCGCAGCCGGGATTTGATCCCGCGACGTGCGGAATCGAATGCGAGTACCTTGCCCAGTACGTTAGCCACTAGACCACCGCGGCGGGGCCGCTGAACAGTTGTAAGGAATCGTGTGCGAATCGTTCATGCAGTAACTGACGACGATGAGGAATTATGGCTGAAGTGGATATGCCCTAAAGTTATTAGGGGAACAAAAACAAGCTTTTGTAATGGGCTGGAGCATTTGACGACCCACTCGTTATGCTATTCGCATTGTGCGATGACTGGTTGGTCGTTCGCTGTTTTTAAACGCTTTAGAAGTTGCATTAAGTGATTGCTTTACTGACATGAAGCCTGCCTAAGGCAAATTTGCCAACAAGTCTTAAGCACAGGTGTGGCTCACTGCGGAACGAGCCACTTGCATTTTCTTCACTCGATTAAGCACATCTTGCCCTTGACCTCCAGTGATTCACACAGGTACATTATCTGTCAGGACATTTGAAGCAGACCGTAGTTTTAGGGGCGAAGCTCCTTTAAGCGGCACCCGTTCATCCCTCGTCGTAGTCGTAGTGCGTAACCAGTCTTACGCTTTGACCTGCAAGGTGGTGCCGGTGGGAGATTTCTCCTGTGCTTGTTTAAACAATAAAAAATTCGCAGCCTGCGCGTTGACTAAAAGCCGAATTCTCCTGTCTCTCATTCCCGATTAGCAGCCATAGGCATGTATATTGAGCACTATCTGACAAGAAAGGGTTGCTAGGTTGTACTCGCTGGGCATAACCTCCTTGGTTTTAGAAAGATTTAGCGAGCATTTGGCCGCAGTGCCATGAATAAAGTGAAGTAGTATATACCATGAACTCGAGGTGGTTAAAGGTGGGAAGTAGACAAGAAGCGCAAGCCATAAGAAAGTGTGCTTGTACCACCTCTCGTTTAGTCCTTAGAATGTCCGCTGGATGGCGGTGCTTCTATATGCGGATTATATGATGAAAACATCCGAGATGGTGGTACTTGCAGTGTTGACTAGATGGACGAAGGGACACACAGACAGATGCATGGACGGACGCATGGATGGCTGTACGGACGAATAGACGAATGGACGGACGCAGGGGCATATGCACGGGCGAACGCAGAGACGAACACATCGATGTACGTGCGTACGCACGAACAGACGCACGCACGGATGGGCGGATCAACGCACGGACGGTCACACAGACGGACACATGGACGGACGGAAGCAAGAACAAATGGACGGACGGATGCTTCGCCCCACTCTTCATCATTCACCCCGTGAATATGCTGCCATTTTTTTACTCACCTTGGGGGTGCCTTATCTGTGAAAAACCGGAAACTCTATACAATGTTGTCTTACATAGTTGGGAGGGAGTATATTTTGGCGATGTACTTTAAAGGACGCCAAAGAAGGAATTGCTTTTAAATTCATATGGTATAAGATTTCTGCCAATAGTGGACGAAGAGGGAACGCCTTTTGATTGATTTATGCTATGTGGCCTTCACTTTATATGGCGGGCGTGTATGGAGGGTTTTTATTGCGATCAGGATGCATGGCTTGCACGATTGTATTTCCATCAATGTATGGCCAAGTTTGTTGAACTGAAGAAAACTCAGGAGTACAGCCCTTGGCCGCACTTAGGGAATTTTAGTTTGTATCACACTGTTAGTGCTCTATTTTGTTGTGCTTGTGGTTTGATGTACGTGCCTATGAACAGAAAATAAAGCAAAAAAACAAGTGTATCTCAATATTAGAATACTGGGCTGGCACCCAGCGCATCCGGCTTCATTCCCCACTGTGTTATTACTGCTAGATTGTTTTTTTCTGATTTTCCGTGATGTGGTTACAGACACTGGCGGCGGCGGCGGCGGACAGCTGTGCGTGACCCAAGCTGTGATTTCATGCCAGCTTTCAATGTAAAAAGTCCACACGTCTCCGTAAAGTGAATGAAGTGGGCGAAGCTAGGTCCTAGAGTTCATAAGGTCTACGTCGAAGTTCTCGACGAGTATAAGGACGTACAGAGGGACGAACTAGCAGAGGGATGCACGCACTGACGGACATGTGAATGAATGCCCGCGCGGTTGGTTGGATGGGTGGATGGATGGATAGATGAACGGATGGATGGATGGCTCCGTTGGTCATGTATCGTGTTGTCGTATGCTTGATTGAAGTACGCAAAAAAGTTCTTTTGTTTCTTGTGGAAATGTTCAATTTTGGTTTTGTTTAGCCTGACAGAGGCGGATGCCGGCAAGGATATTCGCCCTTGGAAGCTTCACTCCTGAAAGAAATTATGGTGAAGGAGTATATGTAATCGGTGTTCAAGTGCGATGCCGGTGCACCCTCTGGAAGAGCCGGCGCCACCGTTGGCATGCGCTAGGTGGGATAAGTGGTGCGTTATCTGCTTCGGAAGCACCGACGCGCGCAGCACAGAATATTTTAGAATGCCACTAACGCTGTAATTCGGAATAAATAGATAGGATTCCTTGTGTCGGTTATGCACTTTTCAGCATTTCAAAGCATCTCAATATGCTTTCTCTGTTTGTGAATGCATGTTTGTTATGGTAGGCCAGTGCTCGGTGCCGCAGTGCTGAACGTCAGAAACGGAGCCTGGTGTCACCTTTATACAGGTGTCCGCTGGGCAAAAAGTTGCGTAAAGCTAACATTTTCAAACGTAGAAGTGGCGAACTGCCATTGGCTGCCACACACGCGGGCAGCTAGCACTTCTGCTGGGATTTTTTTACTTCGGCTTGAAGCTATGTCGTTTAATAAGTAGCAGAAAGCGCTCACTGACATATGCTCACCCGTATGTGCTGACTGGCTAATAACGCGTTGGTCCCACAAGATGACCCATCTGTTGTTCACTTCCCTATGAACCCGAAATTAGGTTGATTCGCTACTAATTGAAGTTCGCCGATTCCATTAATAATTTATTTATACGAAGACGTATGTCTTGTAAGACAGATGCGCTGCTAGCGTTTAGACGTGATTTGGACACCGGAATAGCCTCAGTACTTGCCAAAATGTTCAACACCAAACTTTACATTGTAGTGTCTTCACCTTGTTACAAAATCACTTTGTAGCTATTTTCTGCTAAATTTGTCTGTTTTTCGCTGTGAATTCTAGCTCATGCGTGTCCTTGTCTACTGACGCTTAGCGGAGAACTAATCCACAGAACGTTGTTATGTGAAATTTGTTTGCCCTTGCATTGCACGATACGCCACTGCTTCGTCTTGTAGACTCCTTCTACTAACAGCGGTCACGAAATATTCTGTGTTAAACACTGTGGCACGCATATTTTGATCTTACAAGGTTTGGAAAGTTGACGGGAGTAGAAAGCGAACAGTATATACTATGTTAAAAAGCTGGCAAGTATGAGCTCATCATTGTCTGAGCCACAATCAATGTGTGTACCAGCTGGAAAAAAACTAGGATGAAGAAGCTGGAAGGAGTAGAACAACGTATAGTGCAACGTTCAGTTATAATGATAATAAAATGTTTGACAGCTTGCAGAAGTAAACATAATCTGGCTGACAACGCTCTGAAGTCGCCATACGTGCCACGTCCTTTAGCGTTCATGAGAAATAATTTTAGAGGAGTTTAGATAACGTTCATGCCGTAACGGTTACTTGTGTATGCATTTCAACATTCTAACATATGCGGCGGCTGCGTTATCGTCTAATGGCGGCCTAATTTCCACCATGTTCTATGTAAATATACATACGGACAAAAGAAAGTTGTGCATGTCACACAATTCGCCTTAAGGGATTGCCTTCCTTCAAATCAAAATTCTTCCTTGCGGATAACGCCTTGCGGCGACCACGTGCTATGTACGCCCACTGTACATAATCTCTAAACAGGTAGCACCAGTGAATAATTATGCACTTTTTTATGCAAGATAAATATTTTGCTAGAAAAACTTCGCTCTTGAAAATTATTTACAGACATGAGTAAATGAATTCCGCCTTTATATTTTCGTAAAGCGCCAATAGGCAATTATATGGGGATTGCACCGATGCAGTCCTGGTGGAGCAGGGCTGAACAGTATCGTGACAAGTGTATCGCTACAGTATCTCAGAGAGACTTTTGAGTTTTTGTATTTCAGCGTCAGGGTACAACTAAAAAATATATTTGTATATGTGCAGGACATGAGGATCTCGTATCGATTTGTCGGAAACGATCTGACGTTTTCGCATTGGGGAAACAAAGACTTTTTTTGTGCTAAGCCAAGAAAAGGCGCCTTACAAGTCGGCAACACACGCACAGAATTACCCCGTGTGGTAAAACCACTAATAAACCCACACACGGCAAAACCGCAAAGACGTTATTATCTGGCTCTCCGACAATCTCGCTATAATTCAAGGCTGTTACAGCAGCCCTGATTTTTATCGAGGACCAGCCACTTGTCGAGCTTGGGAGTCTTGTCTAGAAATTGAACTGACAGTGTATAGGAAACTGCGTATTCAAGAAACTGTTGTTGGATAAATGCAGGTAAAGGAACAACCTTCTGATCAAAGAAGACTTTTGTGTAAAACAATTGCATGCTTTCTCTATATGGTGCTTTTTGACCTAAAACCGTAATATTATTATGAGAGACGCTGTAGTGGACGGCTCCGGAAGTTTTCATGAGATGGGGTTCTTGAATGTGCGCCCAAATCTGGGCACACGGGTCTACAGCATTTTGCCTCAATCGATAATGCAGCCACCACAGCCGAGATTCCATCCCGCTACCTGCAGGTCAGCAGCCGAGTACCTTAGCCACTAGACCACCGCGGTGGGGCTGCATGCTTTCTCTTCAGCCACTTGCGTTCGTTAGTCAGTGGAGCCCTATATACATCAATCTTGATTTATAACATTCGATGTGCTGCCACATTGTTCATGGTATTGTGCTGGTGTCTTCATAAATTGTGGTATTGAATTAATGGCACCGTTTATCCGAGACATATTGTAGCTGAATTTGCACAAATGCATTTGCGGAGCATCTGCATTCCTGAAATAGAAAAAGTATTCTGGTATCTTCAATCTTGTTACTTCACTTTGAAATACACTTTCCGTATATTTCATTTCATTTCATTTATTTCATTTATTCAACCTTAAGGGCCCGAAGGCATTATATAAGGGGGGGGGTCGTACATTCAGGTTGTAATTTTCTAAGCAATGTAACAATATGAGGGTGCACACTGATCACAATGAATAAGCAAATAAAGAAAACAAGCGGAAATAACACGCATAACAAATTATAAAGGAATATGATAGGTGGTAAATAAATTCTGGGAGTACACTAAAACAACTATAAAACGCAAGAGTTGATGTGCTGTTAGGACATCGCATCTGGATTTTGGAAAGGAGCTAGTTTTTCGCGAAATGTTGAGCGGTCCCTGCAAGAAACAATATTATCTGGCAGCGCATTCCAGAGTGTTACGGCATGGGGGAAAAGGGAACTGCTCATCGCCGTCGTCCGCCATTTTATGGTTATCAGGGGATGCGTATGATACAGGCTGGATCACGTTCTTAATGGGCGTTTTAAGAGAGGGTGTCCTGACCTGCTAAAGTAAAAGAATGTGTGAAGGAGGCAGATACGGGAGGTTATGCGACATGAAGCGAGCGATGCGAGTGACAACGTTTGTTTTAGTGCAGTTACGCTGATATGCCTTGAATATTGTGACGTAATAAAACGAGCTGTGCGATTTTGAACGGCTTACAATCATCGGTGAGGTAACCTTGTGAAGGATGCCAGATGGATCACGCATACTCAAGTTTCGGTCACACGTATGTCAGATATGCGAGTTTTTTTTATGTCAGGAGATGCAGATGTCAAGTTAAGTCGTAAGTAGCCTAGTGTGCGAGAAGCTTCAGAACAAATAGTTTCATTGTGTTTCACCCATGATAGTGTTGATGTCAGATGATCTCCTAGACACTTCTAAGTGCGCGTGTCATAAATGGGGACCGAATTAATGCAGTAGGCTTCATGTGAGGTGTTGTGTTTACGTGTGAAGGACATGACCTTGCGCTTAGTGAGGTTTAGGGACATATGCCATTTTCGCACCATGAAGTAATGGTGTCAAGGTCGTGTTTTAGGGGGATTGCGCCATCAAAGGAGTGAAGGGGAACGCAGTCGTCTGCAAATAGGCGCATCTGTGATTTAATCTTACTGGGAGGGTCATTCACGTATACAAGAAATAATAGTGGTGACAAGCCGGCGCCCTGGAGAACACCGGAAGTGACGCTGGTAAGGGGTGTTTGGAAATAGTTAGCAACGCTAAACTGAACGAGTCCTGTTGAAAAATGCTCGAGCCATTTTAGAAGGTTTAGGGGGATACCAAGAGCGGATAATTTGTTGAGCAGGTGCTTGTGGACATGTATCTTTCAAATATTTCTTTACTTCGAAATAAAGTGTATCTCAATATCTGTGTTTAGACTTCAAGCTCGTGTATTTCAATATCTGCATTCAGTAATACTTTTCCAGAATACTATTTTAAATTATCTCTGTCATTCCCGGTGGTTAAATTACGTATAGCACATAGCAATGGCGCACGCGATAGAGTGAGATTCCGTTACTCCTCGCCCAAAATTGCTGAAAAGAGTAGTATCAAATCACGCGTTGAATTGCACATCACAGAGCTGTTAAAGCGAATCCGGTTGCCAAGAACTTACTTTCACACTAAATCAGTTTTAATTTTTTATATTTGGCAAAAAATTGGAATGCAGGCTACGTTAGAGCCGGCTATTCCAACATCACGACAGTAATGCAAAAGATAAACACACAAACAAGAAAAAATAACAATAGGAAAAGAGAAATCTAATCAGAGACATTATGTACATACTATGTACACTGTAGTTTCACTAATCAGAGGCACAATTTACATACTATATTACCTATAGTTTTAGGTCAAGAAAATTTCACTGCGTGGTTTATGCATTTGGCAAGATAAGCAATAAATGCACTCAAGTCTACTAGACCAGTCCATCATGGTGGTGTAGCGGTCACAGTGGCTGACGGCTCACTCTAAGGTCGCGGGTTCAATCCCTGACGCTACTGCGGCATTTCGATGGAAGCGAAACGCTAGACCCGTGTACTATACAATGTCAGCGCACGTTCAATGACACTGGATGTCCGAAATTTTCAGAGCCCTTCACTACAGCGTGCCTCATGTCATATCGTCATTTTAGTACGTAGAACTTCGGATAATATGGTTATTGAGGTTAAAAAAAGGCGATGGTATCTGACCGCTATCCTGGTCTTTTTACTTCCGAGCCATAGCTTTGTAAGAAAGAGCCGTAACACAATTTAGGTGTGGCTAATAAAAGTATAGAACAAACACAGTGTTTTTTAATTTAAGGAGGTACGACATTTCATCTTCTTTTCTCAACTTCTAACCTTATATATCTTAATTACGCATACAGTCAACTGTTTCTCGAATGAGAACTTTCTTTTGAAGCCCCTATCAGTTTTCTGCATCAAACTAAACAGAAAACTTGCATGCTTAGGCATGTGTCGTAGCATTGGGATGTAAGAATGGGCATATGTCCATCTCATTCTTTTATTCCCATTTTACGGGGTCGTATGATTGTTTCTGAGAAAGTTCTTAAAAATAAAGCTGCCATGTATTTCCTTTCAAAACGCCTTGCCCTTAACTAGCACATTTGTTTGGACTTCACAGGTAAAGAGAGCTGCAAGACTTTTTTATGAGGCAGTCCACGTGCTTTATGACGTGTTTGAAGTCGCAGTAGGAAAGTCGTTCAGGTTGCACTAATTGTTGAACTCTCAAACTTTCTTCCGCTGATACGTATATCAGAAACCGGTGAGGCTGCCACCGTTGTTATACGTATATTGCTTATACTTTGAAGTTCATTAGCATAGCGTATTCACGCAGAGTGTCTTTGTAAAATAAAAAATGGGAAAAATTCGCACTAAGTCACGCAAAGCTGGGCACAGCCAGTGAGCTGTTATATACCATTATTTGAAAAAGCACCATACACATAGATTCCCTCAACTCCACCACTAGTGAGAGAGGAAGCTTAAAATGCAAAGCAGCAAAGAGCTTTATGAAAGATTTAAAGGCCTGTTTTGTAAAGTCAAGAATGCTAATTATTTGAGCACAAAATTTTCTGAGCACTTATGTATGAATAGAAGTAAATAAAGATTGTTGTACACAGGCAGTTTGCTTGTAAATAATTGGATCACTGGCTGCGCAGTTACTCAAGTTGCACTAAAACTGCTGAAACCAAGCACACTCGACTGAATAACTGAGGCGGCTCTAAATAAAAGCTATATGGCCTTTCCACAAATCAATATATTTAATCTGAGGGCAAGATTTTTTTTAATTTTTATAGGCGCATATTAGTATTAGTTAGAGGTCGTTCAAATGAGAAAATGCTGTAGTTTACATGTCATGCTTCGACATGTTTACTCAGGCAAGAGAACATGTGTGCTTGGAAACTGAAATATCCTCAGCGCTTTCTTCATGCCGTATTAAAAGTGGGGTGACTATCAGTTCTTTACCACAATGAGTGAAACCGGGAAGGGATCCCCATCGGACTTTTTGAGCGAATGCAATTTGGCGGAATGATGCAGCAGACGTCCCCTGAAAGCCGGCGTTTCCCGCTACAGAGGCAGGAAACGTTGTACATAGTGGGGAACCGTATAAAATCAATGCTTCAAAACCATTTAAATATTGAAATACACTAAAAATAAAGAGATAGATAAATCAATAAATTAAATAAATAATAGGTAAAGATGTATTTTGTTTTAGAGCAAAGAATTTTTGCCACAAGAGATGTTTTAGATCAGCATTAACGACGACCGGTTTCGGTGATTTAATATTAATAATATTCTCTGTCAGAAACAGGAAAAAGTTCATGCTCAGAACAGCATAGGGCACAAGCCAGCCATTGCAGAGCCTACTCATATAGCCGACTTTGGGAAAGAAGAAAAAAAAAACCTCTTGGAGAGGTAATATTTCACCTGCACAAGATTTTAGCCGGAAGTATCCGTATTTGTTCATCAAAGCGTGCATATCAGGAATAAATACCAGCAAAAAATGCGCCTGTGTAAGGAAAAAAACATTCGAAAATGACTGGAAGGGCTGTGGGAAATCAACCTTGGGCCTGCAAACTCTAGCCCCAATAATTGTTTTCTGAGTTGCCATATTATTCTTGACTACAACATACTGTGAAGCACTGGTCAACGTGGTGAACAAGGAACATGCTTAAGAATCAAGAACTTCATCGAGGTGGTCGCTGGTCGTCCTCAACAGTCCCTTGTTACGCCATGAAGCATCACGTCCAGTTATTTTTCAGAAACAAGCTTCCGCAGCGTACCATGAATTGCCATTAAAAAGGCTGAGCGTTTGCCTAGGCGTGAACTTGATTCGCTAGCCTGTTCAAGCACTGCAGCGTGATTTGGAGACCCATCTGGTCCTGATCACTTGGTCCATAGCGAAAAGAAACGTTCATACGACATTGCAGAGTGCGGCGGGGGAATCATGAACTTTTGTATAAACACCCACTTTAAACTTAGGCTTTATATGATATTTCAAATCCGCCCATTGAATTACGTAGGTCGCGTCAACACAGGGATGTGTATTTTAACACCTCCCAATACACAAGGTGTCCCGCTAACTGACAACTCATAACTTCCTTCCAGCGTACTTGTTCTGCCGATAGGCTAGCCAAGCCCACTTATGCAGCATTGTACCACGCTTTTACGCACGCAACGGGCGATAGCATTGCTGATCTTTATCGCATTGAGGACGGCACAAAGACCGCTATCAAGTTTTTTTGGCTACGTCAAACATTAACAGCAGCAAGTTCTTTTACCCGCTAAAAACGCGCACGAAAAGCTAACTTTTTTTCAATTATAAGCTATCTAAAAATCTTATTTCAAAATTTAGGCTTCTTAATCTTGAACGGAAGTACAGCGCAGCTGTGTATAACAAAATACCATACTATAGGGCACTTATGAATGTTTGCTCTGAGACCCTTGGGACTCCACATGCCCTTTTCACTACGCAGTAAAACAGGAATACTCTTTCAAGGAAGGTTTGATCACGGCCGCTGCTGTCGCAGTTCAGTGGAGGCGAAATGTCGGAGACCCCTGAACTGTGCCACGTCCGGAGCCCTTCACTACCAAGCATCTCTTAATAGTATGATGGTGTTGGCACGTGGAACCCGTGACATTATTATTATTACAAATAATACTGAGATATACATATTATTATTATTATTATTATTATTATTATTATTATTATTATTATTATTGATATCATCGTTGAAGAAGGAAAATGGGGCACTTGTTTTGTAGATTATGAATCACCAGCTTTCCTATTGATGGCGCTATCCTTATTGCTGGTCAGAACACTTGTCTGAAGCTTTGGAGTTTGTCACTGCTTTCTAGATCGGGAGAGTTTGCTTCTCTTTGGTCATTGTAGCATTTGCATGAAGCAAAGATTATTGCTGTCTACGTGAAAAAGGCAGAAAGTGTGTAATTCTACAATATTTTGGTTTAGGCATGTCTTCTTATTGAACTTCACTCTAAGTCTGTTTGGAAGAAGAACCTCATGCACGTGCGCAGTTTTATTTGTAAATAAAAAAAAATAGGGGACCCTAATGCTTCTTTTAGGAGTTGCACTCGATAGCGATATCATTTTTCTAGTGTGTAATTCAGACACTTAGTGCACGAAACCTTTTTGAACTTGCTACACTCTAAAAAATGGGGGACAACGAAAATGAAGAAACTGGCTCCGTTTCTTTTTTGGCGTTGCGACTTTCTCCCTTTCGGGCGCCTTACCCGTCGTGCCCTCTCGCGGCAAGGTCCAAAGGAGCAACGTTTCTCCTTCAGGGTCCCAGTTTCTTCTCAAATACGAGGGAGGGGGGTATTGCACGCGCGCATGCGCACGTCGAGCCTAGCCAGCGAAGGCCAGTCACGTGAGATTACTTTTACCTACGATTGATGCAAGAAATGCAGGAGTGACGTTTATAATTTCATTTTAATGGCGTCAAATAAAAGCCTTTTTTATCGCCATGCACTCGAACGATGCTCCCACACTTCTGTGTGTGTCTAGTATAGTTTCATACTAACAATTTCTCACGAATACAAGAAGCTCTGCTTCCCTAAACAGTCTTGCTTTATCGATTACCTTAGAGTGTACATAAATAATAAAATTTTTCAGTGTCGACATACTTGGTAAGCATGCGTGTTTTTTGTTTAGCGTGGCACCAATAGCCACTCTCAAATTTACCGAGGCACATAAAAAGCATCACAGGTAATTTTTCAACATTCCAGGAAACGTGATACCACTGCATAGTCCATGCGTGAAAGCACAGTCATATGCAATTGCTGAAGTTAAACGTGCCGCTACCACCATATTATTATCAGGCACGCCATAATAGGGGTCTGAAGATAAATTTCGACACACTGAAGTTCTTTACTGTGAATCCAAACATAAGCACACTGGTACTTTTATTGTGTTTTGCCCCCATCCGAATACGGTCATTGTGGCCGGAAGTCGATCCTGCACTATGAAGCATATTCACACGACACCCAATGAGGCTATTCTACCACGGCAGGATAAGCACAATTGGGAAGTGGCTGCAAAGTTTCACCAAGCGTTTGTTTCCCAGACTGGGTTACAATCATCAAAAACGTTTTAAGCATCAGCATAACTACACTTTTCTGAAAAGTAAACCAATTGCTTTTGTCAGTTAAACCAAATTCTCAATCACATGTGTTTTGAATAGCCCATGCCAGCACTGAGAGTGAGAACGGCATAATGCACGCGCGCAGTATGCCTCTCTCGTCTACACTATTCTCATTTATCGTGCGAAGCCTAAAACAAAATGAACTTGTAGTAACAGCTATGCACAGCAGGTAAGTACTAAAACTCTCACTCACTTTTGGGAAAAAAAAATTATTCCAAATCCAGAGTAACAGTAACCACCACAGCGCTAACAACACAATTGTGGCACAATGACCGCAAACTAGTTGACGTGCGAGGCTGAATCGCGACTCGTATTTGTAGCAGAAAAGTATGCGGCCCCAGTATGCTATATTGTTATCGTAAATTCGGACACTGTAGTGCTAGTTCCTGCTCTGAAGTAATCGAGCTGCCGCGACGCACACAGCCACTGCCATCGCTCACGAAAGAACACCGTCGGGTGCGCGGACATTATTTTTCTCGCAAGACCCGCATTGTAACGTACGTATACACCATTGAGACCGTCGTTACCACATCGTGGCGGCTGCATTTCCGATGGAGGCGGAAATGTTGTAGGCCCGTGTACTCAGATTTGGGTGCACGTTAAAGAACCCCAGGTGGTCAAAATTTCCGGAGCCCTCCACTACGGCGTCTCTCATAATCATATGGTGGTTTTGGGACGTTAAACCCCACAAATCAATCAATCAACCGTCGTTACCACATCGAACACATCGTCATTTAAGGGCTAGCGGTGTACTGTATCCATGGCTAATGGTCGCACTTGTGGTAAGCTCGTAAATAGAATATAAGCAAACGTTAACATGAAACAACTAAATGAAGTCGACGCGACGAAGGTGACTGAGTCTGTCCTGAATGCTGCGCCCTCTCCGAGTGACAAGTGGAAGAACAAAAAAGACGTGACCTCTGCATTGACAAGCGCGCGGCCAGCGTTTACCTTCTCGGAGGCTTCAATAGAAAAAAAAAATTATCTGTGGCAGTGGTCAAGAGATAGCACAGCCTTCGGAATGCCTTTGGCATTATATGCATGGCTTGGGGTCATCGTTTTCGCTGAAACCTCATAAGCTCTAGTAATTATTCCATTCATCATCGTGCAACCGTTTATAAACTTCAGATTGTCTGAAAATCAGGCAAATATTTTTATGCGTGCCCATGTAGTAAAGCGCCACGAAACTTAAAAAAGTAGACAAAAGCTTACTTGTTATTTGTGCCACTATGATTAGTCCAAATTCTTTGCTATATAAGATTGTGCGTTTCCATACATGGGTGGGAGTAAGCACAATAAGTGTGTGCCGCAGTGGCGAATTGTTGATTATACTCCTGTTCATTGAGTTCACTCTATACGTATGTATGGGTCTTTAGGTATATGTGTACCTATATGCATTGCATCGGCCTATAATAGGCGTCCGGTGTGAGTATTATTAGAATGGACTGACTCGCCAACTATCCGCTAGGGAGCCTGCGGGTGTGTCAACATTCGTCGCCACAGGCAACGTTTTTCTCAGTATCAATCAGTCCCTCTCGGTGGCGCCAGCTACCACCTACTGTCCGGCTGTGACGCTCTCACACCTCCAGCTACCTAGATAACATTGAACATCTATCTATCGAAACTGCACGGCTGAGCCGGAATGATTTCACTGCGATCGAGTCTACGGTTCAGAGGCACATCTCGTGGCCTGCGGCCCCATAAACGCGCGAATAACGTCTGTATGCTATGAGAATCTGTGAGAAATAAATACAGCAAGCCTAGCAGACATTCACCGGGTGAGACCTCCATAGTATCCGTGTCTTTCAAAGGGATAGCGTTTCACTGGCCGAACGAAACCTACTAGCTCCATCATTTTCTTCTGCTATGTTTTCGTCTCCAGATGTTCATCTGCTTGTTTTTATAATCACTTCGTTCGATATCAAGCTCAGGGGGACCATTGTTTGTAACTGTCAGTGCCATGTACTCCTTATCAGTCGAGAATCGATGCATTCGCTACCTCTACTCGCTTCGCTAACCCAAGGTCAGCCATCTTGATTCTTATGAGGAGAAACATGTTTCTCCATTGCAAAAGAAGCAACGTTTCCCCATTTAAAGAGTAACATTGGGGACATCGCCAGTTTCTTCCTAAATGGAGAGAACGTCACTCCGTTTTTGAAAAGTGAATGCACCTACTACGTTGCCTTAAGAAAATAGGCCCAGTAGCGTGAGTGCCGTTTGTAGTGGGTGACCAGCTCTAAACAATGAAGCCATGATGATAATCACAATGTTTTGACGCCCGGTGGCAACGGAACATTGGCACAACGCATTAATATTGCAATATGTCGTGTTGCATTGTCAAGCATGTATTCAGGGTGCGTGTGTTTGGAATGCATGAAAGCTACTTTCATTTCATTTGCATACAGAGGAAGTTATTTTTCGCTGTATTTTCAAGCACAAGCGTAGCCATGTGGTAGAACATCTGCTTGCTACGCGAACGACTCGGATACGTTCCGCACTCGGACCCCAACGGCTGTGGTTCGGTTGCCACCTACGACTTTCTATAATTTCTTGTATTTGCAATGTTCTTCATTTTCTGGTCACGCATAGGATGATGATATTTTGCTTACAACCGACCAGCACTCGGCGCCGACACCGGCACTTACACTCAGACCAAAGCTGGCTCCGGAATTTATGCGAAACGAACTTTTTACCGTATTGTGTTGAAAAGGACAAACGCCGCCATGTTTGACTCACGCCATGAGGTAATCAATCACATTATGTTGTAATGGTATATAAAAACATAGGCTGCGTATGACACGGCTTGGTTACATGCATACTAACACAGAGTTTGGCATCGATTGCGCCCTATAATTTAGGAGAACTGTATCCAAATAGAACTGTATTGCCCTGGTAGAGCTTATGAGAAAAAAATGAAAACGCATGGCGGATGTTCGTAAGGACTGTCCTCGGTCCGCATTTCTTGCTAAGAGGAGGACCACGGCAAAAGTCTGGCGATATGGGCCAGATTAAGGCGATAGGAAATGGCAAAGTTTCTCTATTTATGAATGCTGCTGCCAGGAAGAAAAAAAAAGTCTGATCACCGTCCAGCGCAAACATCCAGCGAGAAGGAATGGCACGCTACCCAAAAATGCACGCAAGAATGGAGGACCTGTCAGCGCTTGTTGGCGCTTGCGATTATTTCTGGTTTCGGTTCGTGTGGCTGTTTCCCTGACGATGCATTTCGTTCTATCCCGGCACGCCCATTGCTGAACATTCCGCATCGGCTTTTTTTTTGTCACGAGTGCTTCGCTGGCGCACCATTCTTTCTCGTTTGCTTCATTCTTTCCGCTGTCATGTCCTCGTTTAACGTCAAACTCGTCTGTTACGCTGTGTTTGATTGTGTTTTCTCCACAAGGCATCGCGTTTCTTGTTTCATTTCGGGAACGACTTGCGTCAACGCTGCATTATTCATGCCGGCTGGACACGGCAGTGGTTCAGTGTAGTTTTATGCGAAGGACTGACAAACGGGTGACTGAGTGATGCGGACTGTTTCTCACCTATTTTGCTCCCTACCCCCTTTTACATGAAAATGAAGTACAGAATATGCTTGTGTCACAATGATTGCACATTCTGTGAAGGATAAATGACGTGCAGGTGCGTTAGCCAACTGTTTCACCCAGAATGACGTGTCTTCTGTTGGCTGGATCTTACGTGTCGGTAATTCCCCAGTGAAACCGGTGAATACAGTGACATTCCTTGCTGACAATATTGATTAATTCGTAGTCTCTGTCTTCCTAGCAGCGTTTTACTTCTTTAAATTACTTTTTACACGGGCCTTCATCTGCAAAGTATCTGTTAGCGCTGCAAACTTTTTTATGAAAATTGGTAGAGCACACTTTCTTTGACAGAATATTGTGAAAACATGCCGTGTCATGGCCGCCTTCAACTGAGCCTAACAATTTTGATATTGTCTGACGTTCGTCACAAACTAAAAAGGCATTATGCTTTCGCAGAATTTCCACAACATGTCTCACCTCCACCATTGTCTTCGAAAAATGCACCCATATTTTTTATTTACTTTTGATTTCATTTATATGGCTGTGCTACATACTTTTTATTCAAATGAAATATCAATCAAATGAATTCTGCTGCGAGAGCAGATCACACTTCTAAACTGACTTCGCTTTTCGTCAATATGGGCTATTCTATTAGTTTGAAGACCAATGCTGCCGTGTTCAATGGCACGCAATGACGATTTTTTACATCAGGGTTGCGCAACAGCGGCCTCGCCATTCTCAAAGTGTTAAGAAAAATAAATTTTCTGTATAGCTGCGCTGGAGCATGCATTCATGCATGTTCGCTATTATACCTGTGGGACCGAGCATGCTCTCCCTAACCACTGGGTAATCACTCAGCAACACGTTTGGTATTTTCTACATTATCGAATATTGCGGACGTGCACTCGCTGAGATGAAAGTGTGTGCATCGTTATTGTGTCAGATTGGAGCAGGACAATACTGGATAACAATTACGTTTTTCAAGCTCCATGTAGATTGTTATGTGTACTGGGGGGCGTGTTTGTGTTTATGTGAGGGCCACGAAAACGTCGTCGGCTGTTCAAATGTAGTGCTTGTTGTAATAATTATAAAAAGCACGAAGCTACAAACATCGCTCGCACAAATATTGTGTCCATTCATGCAAATGATGATGGTTGAAAGTAGAGTTGGTGAGGTCCCATGTTTGAAGATGTTCTACAATTGGCACAGTTGGTGGAAAAAAGGTCTGAAACTTTTTAAAAAGTTACGAGATATGCTGAAGCGTTCAATGCAAATGTGTGTTCTTAATCATTTCAAGGTGATAACCGTACGCACGTATGTACAACATGCCTTGCCTAAAATGTGAGGGGCAAGCCTACACAGTACCAATGGGCGTGGTGTTTGTATGGAGAGCACTAGGTAAACTGGCTGCATATCTGAACAGTGACTTTACATGTGTACACCACTTTTTGTATACAATCAAACTACTGTGCTCCAGAGGAGGTGCCTAGAAGCTGTTGGAACCTGCCCTATTTTCTGAGATCCTATTCGTAATTTTTACAGTCTTTTGGGTGCTGATTCCCTAGTTAAACAGTGAAGGTGACAGCCAGGTTAGTGCGCTGGCGAGAACTGTGGGAACAATAAGCGCTCCCGGGCCCACTTCTTCCGTGCACATTGGCGTCGACATTGAAATGGTGACAGTACAAGAATGTTATGGAATCAAAATGATTCAATTCATCACTAGTTGTCTTAAAAAAACTGCACATAAAGGCAGAGAGGCTTCCAGGAAACAGTGTAGGTAAAATATTTTTTTGGGGGGGCCACTTTGATCTGAAGTCACAGCCGGGTAGGCAGATGTGATCGAGTGTGCCCTATATGATAAGTATTCCCTATATGCATTGTGCCCTGTATGGTATGAATAAAAAAACTGCGAAGGAGGAAAGGCGATGGGAGGGGGGGGGGGGGTCTGGTGTGGTACGGCCTAGATACGCTACTGCTCCCGGTAAAACAAGCAGCTATCTTCAACCCTCGACACAAAATACCGCTATGGGGTACTTTTGTGAAAGCTCACGGCATTGTCCAGTTCACCGTTTTTGAGAGTTACGATTGACACTGGAATCGACAGACTGCTGCACCACCTTGTTTATGTAGACCATTATGTTGGCATCTCTAGAGGACTTCTAAATCTCGACGCGTTTATTTATAACTGTTCAGGCGTATGTATATCCAATACTACAATTTATCAGAGTAGAGGTTGGAAACCACGTCTTGACTGCCGTGCATTCCACTTGTTATTAGTGTCAACGTGATAGCCATTTCAAGAGCTGAAATTGAGTTTTCTCTTTACAATGTCATATTTGACTTTGTTTCGGCAATGCATTATACTGTTTTTTTGTTATTAGAATCTATCCTTTCGTTTCCGACAAAAACTTCTGCAATTCTAACCTCGGACTTTAGTCTCCCACATGCCACTACTCAAGAGAAGCTAACGCGTCTACTGCCTCGGTCGTGATGGCCATGCAATGCTCCACATCTAATATGTTGGTCAGAGGAGCAATACAAATGCACGATTGCAGCCCGATTCTCCGCGGTTGGATTACACAGTCTACTTGCCATGCAGATCGAAAGAGATAACATTTGTTAAAACTGTGGCAGCACCACATGGCAACGCTGTGTATAAGTTTCCGGGGGATACCAAAACAAGCAATAACGCAGTTCTTGCCAATTAAAATGCCGCTAACATAGTAATTAGTTCTGAGCTGGAGGAATCACCGAAGACAGGTGTGTTTTTTTATTCAGTGTTCGTTATCGCTGTCAAAATAAATATCCAACTTAACGACCTTGAAACGTCAACAATGTTTCGAACCTTGAAGGAAATACATTTTATTGACTACTAGGGTAGAACTTAGGAATTTCATATTAGGTATAACCACCCGGCTCAGACTAAATTTTCGCCTATTAACTTAGCACAGTTAATTCTAATGCTTGAATGGAAATAATAAGAGACCAACACATAATAGTGAACATTTAATAAGCTTTTATACTATTCCTAGCACATTGTAGTTTAAAGCCCAAACAAAGTAAGAAAAGCACACATAAATAAAGAAAAAATGAATGCCGAATGGCACAACGTTGCCCTTCGCGCTAAATTGTTTATTAGCCTAGGGCCATCAGATATCATTTTGTGGACAGAGACCATTTATTGATAAACAATGGTTACGATGACCGGATGCGCTGCTGAGTTTAGAGAAAGTCAATGGCAGTGTTGAAACTGCTAAATTTGTAACCAAGATATGGAATCAGCTGGCGGAGGAATTTAGAAATTTTGAGAATTTGAGGTCATTGGCGTACGCGTTCCCCCTGAAATCAGTACAAAATAGGCGGGAGAAGCTGATGATGATGAGGAGGAAACCTCTTGAACGGGCAATTCAATGACACTACCTATCTGTACGAGACAAAAATGTTGGCGATGAAGTAAGGTCATGGCGGTATTTATTTGGTTGCAGATAGAAGTCTCAGTACCGTGCCGTTTCTGCGTGTTTCGAGAATAAGCAATATTTGATGAGGTTGCGAGGCAACGAACGCGGAGCATAAAATTCAATAAAGCTAATGGCAGAAATTGTAGTTTCTTCAAGCTTTTAAACTTCATACGAGTGAGAGCCGCAGACAGTATATGCATATTGTAGCTTGACATTGTAGCATGAATGTCATGTAAGCAAAGAACTTTCAGTCACCTGGAGTGCTCATAAGTTTCTTCCTATAGAGGAAGATCATGCTCGCTGAGTGTAATTACGCATTTTTTAAAGTTTCTGTACTAATAAGTTAAGGGGTTAGTACTTCGACATTAGAATCAAGAGTGGTAAGAACTCTTGGTTTTAGGGACGACAATGCTATATACATTCGTTATAGGTACTCTGGCTAAAACTTCCCATTGTCCCATTGGTTATGCACATAAATAAAGCTTTTTGTGGTTTTTGGCGCAGCTTTCAGTTGCCTATTCCTGCGTTGAGCCGTGTCGCCATAGGTTGAGTATCGAATACCCATAAAAATGTAAGCTATAGATCTGAAAAAAAAGTAAAATGAAAAAGAAATAGAACCAGAGGCAATTTGCAGCGGCCCCTCTGCGTGACAGTCAAATAATCTACCACCGAGGCATGCCGATGTTTGAAGCTCAGTTGCAAAAGGATTGTCTACAGGCGTCATGCCCGCCAAGGAATTGCGTTAACTAATGTAATATAGCGTTCCAGAAGAGTACAATTACAACTACTCATTGGACAATACTAACTGCACACCGACTGTATTGTTCAAAGCTTCACAGATCCTGCAAGTGTTGTTCTTGTTCTTGATCACCTATTGTCCAAGGCACGTACCCACTGTGGGGGATTGACCAAGAATTGATTGGTTTTATAAAGTATTGTGTAGTTTTTGAATAATGCAGACTATATTATAGAAAGATTACCGATGACCTAGTAAATTTTGGTGCTTGATCTAAAGCATATATATATTTAAATAAAAAAAAATTTATTCCTAAAACAGAGCCATGCTCTAGCATTCATACGAATGTAATCTTGTATACATGTTAAGATAATAATACAGATAAATTAGTCACCTTATTGGTTTTTTTAATAAAGTCCCAGACGGTCTCGCATACTTTCGCATTAGAGCATCCAGAAATGGAAGCTCCGAAAGACAAAATGGCAGGCACAGATAAATACACACCAATACCACGTAAAGATATTTTTAAAAAGTTTTTCGCATTTTGTTAAACTGCCTGCAGGTCAAAAAAAAATGATTTACTATTTCAAGTTCACCATACAACGCGCACAATGGTGAATGTGCCTCAGGAGACGTGGGTTAGTAGAAATTTAGATGTAGTATACGGCAACGCAGCCTTGTGACAGCTACTTCTTGTTTACAAGTCCGGCAAAAAGCTCTTCGCCAGGAATATAATTGGCGATATTTGGTAGAGTTTGTCAGTTCTGTAGCTCTAAAGACTTCCATAAGCCTATGTCTGTGGAATCGAGTAGAAGCCATACATGCTGATGATGAAAGTGCAGTAGAATTGGTCCGTTTATTCACGACGTGCCTAAAGAATTGCCTGTTTCATTTAGAAATAACCCTTTGTGTCCAGGCACCCGAACTAATCGGACTTATCTCAAATGCGCTGGTACTAGTGCGCGGAACACATTTGTTACTTGGTTATCAGCACCAACAGAAAGTGCAGTACAGAGAAACAGAGATTGTATTATTAAAACAGCTGATGTCATTGCCGTATTTAACTTGCGTAAAGCAAGCACTAGGGCTGAAAATTCAGCCTCAAGAACGGATATCAAACTGGGCAGTCGAAGGGAATAAGACCAATCTGAAATCGACCTAAAAATACCAACCCCTGACTTTTCATCACATTGCGAGTCGTCTGTAGCAACAACAACGTTTGTTGTATTACTGTGCTTGTCATCTTGTAGTAAACCATCCAAAATACAGGACGAAGTAACTTGGTGTTATTAGGAAAAATGTCGTCAAAATGAATTTCGACAGGATTTAAATTATCTCGACTTGGCAGCATATCGCAAATACGTACATTGAGAGGCTCTAGAAAATAGTGTACAAATATAATTTGTGGGTTGTAAAACTGCGGCCAACTTGCACCGAAAAATGATTCCGGGGTGGAAATGAAGGCTGTTTTTGAGTGTCGTAGTGCTTCTTCGTGAATTATTAAGAATGTCTAAACAGTCAGAAGTCGAATTTTGGCAGGAAAGTGGAGGGACCCTCGATTAGAGATACAACACATTGTTAGCAACTGCTTTAGGCAGGACAAGGCATGAGCGCAAAGCTTCTCTTTCCAGAAGAACTAGAGGCCGTAACTTGTAAGCTGGAACTCCAGAGAAAAGTACACAACCAAATTCCAAAATAGAGGAACCATACATGCAATATATCATTACCAGTGTGTCTGTTCTCACACCTATGCGGTAGTTGCTTAGCCCACGTATTATGCCAATAGCCTCTGCACTTTTTCCGGTGATTTTTTTGATGTGAGGTTACCAGCTAAGCGATGTATTATAAATTACTCCAAGGTATTTAGGAGATTTCACCTGTGGTATATCCTCATGACGACAGGAGAGAGATGTGCACAGTGTATTGCAGCGAGAAAACAAAGAGGGCACATTCATTCGGATTAAGTAGAAAGCAATTGCCTTCGAGCCAGCCCTCTGATATATTAAGATAAGTTTGTAGCCGTTTATATAAGGTCTGAATGTTATCTGCCATTTCAAAAAAATGCAATAACATCTGCATAAACATATTTTTGTTATGTCTGGTTTACATAGAATGGTGCTCATTTGTAAATGAATTAGCACCAGGGAAAGCACTAAGTCTTGCGGTACTCCCCTCATTTGTGTGTTATTAGATAATGACAATCCATCTTTGAAATATTAAACATTTCCTTTCTGCAAGAAAATTTTGAACCCACGCAACTTAGTTAGACGGAAAATCAAGGAATTTTATTCGATTCATCAAAATACAGTGCCTCCACGGTATCATAGGTTTCAGTGATGTCTAAGGCGACTAAGGTGGCATATTTGTTATGTAGCCGAGCTAATTGATGCCGACCTTCTAAATCTACGTGGGCATCTCAAATTGAACAACGAGCACAGAACATAAATTGACAAGGACTTGGAATCGACCTCTCGGTAATAATTTCATTATTCGTATATTGATTATTCTCTTAATCAATATCACTAAATCAGCGCGATGGGCCTTATGTTATTCAACATGCATGCTACAATTTCATTTTGAGCAATATTATAATTTTTGCAAGTTTACATTTTAGAGGTATCCATGCGTTCCTTTATAAATATTTCACAGGTTGGTGCAAGGACCATTCGATGGCAAAAGAGCGCCAGGTTATAAGACGAGATGTGAACAATGAAGGGCCTTAATATTCTTCTTGCTCAAGTGGGACAAACATAGAGTTATTAAAATGATGACAGTGACGTGAAATGTATAGTAAAAATTTGTGGTAAAAGGTTTTAATAATAAAAGCATGTGTGAAGATCATTCGCACTAGCACAAGTGCCTTATCAACGCTCTTGCGTCTAAGGAACACGAGGCAAGTGCTTTTTAATGTAGCCACCGCAGCAGCAACCTCTCTTGAGAAGTCGCACTATGCAATGCCTGGGCATGTTTCATGGTGGAAGCGGACATCTCATAAAAACGCTAGCACAGATTTATGAGTAAAAAGTGGTTACCTACCGTCGAACATTGCAGGGTGCTATGGTATATGGCGTCGGTAGCCTAATGAAAAGTGTTGTCTTATTAGAGTGTCTAAATGCTCACACTGGATAAAAATCGGAACTGTTAGTGCTTAACCGCACCTGTCACACAATCGTAGATCGCCACCCGGCAAAAGATATCAGTGTGTCGTATATGCGTATCCTATCCTGAGCCTTGTTTCTGTTACCTCTGTACGACGTGATTTCAATACTGGCGGCCAATGACCAAGGTGTGGCTAAACAGCGTGCAGTTTGTTTTGTGTCTGTCTGTCCCACTTGCTCTGGCAGTAGTCCCTGAGCTTTCGTTTGAGAGACGGTTTAAGGTCAAAGGCTGGGATTGATATGGGTGTAATGGCAGTAGTTTCGTGGACAGATGCAGCAAGCTAATGCGCCATCAAGTTGCCTTGGATCTCACGGTGCCCTAGCACCCAGCACACTGAAACATGTTCTTTCAGTGTGTAGAGTGTGCATAAAATAGAGTAAAAAGAGACGAGGACAGGGTTTTTGATTTTAGGAATTTGCAGAGCTGTTACCACAATGAAGGAGCCCGCATAAATACTGCTGTTTGTAGTTGTAATTGTTTGACGTGTTTAGTGGCCACAAGTATCGCGTAAGCTTCCGATGTGAAGATACTTGCGTTTGAATGTAGAGGGCCTGCATCAGAAAAAGGACGGGCCGACAGCAGCGTAGGACACAGAGGAGTTAAAGGCATCTGTAGAAAACTTAGTCCATGTGTATTTGTGTTAAAGTTCCAGGAAGTATGTTCGAATATGCGATATGGGCTTGTGTTTTGTACCTTCTAGGAAAGACAGGTTGCAGTTTGTAGTCTGCCACTGTAATGATGGTGAGTATGCTGCCGGAGCCATTAAACTGTGTTCAAAAGACACACCAGTTTCCCCCGCTAGACACTTCAGACGAACTGAGTATGAGTGCCTCATCGAAGGCCTGTTTGGAAACAGAACTGGGATCAACAAATAAAAACTAGTGGGGTATTAGGGGTGCTTCTTCTTTGCTTTCACTTTAAGAAAATTTACAAAGGACATGTAAGTTCTCTGCAGATGAAGCGACCACTCATTTTAATCAACGTGGAGGCTTTCTACGGGACTGGTGTGAAAAGCTCCTGTAGAAAGGCGGATGCCCAAATGCTGCACGGGGTCCAGTATCTTCAAAGCACTTTGAGTCGCCGACTGAAAAAGAACGGCCCCATAGTCTAAGGGGGTTCGAATGAGGCTTCCATACAAATTCATGAGATGTTGCCTTTCACTACCCCACATAGTATGTGACAACACTTTTAGAACATTCATGGCTTTTACACATTTTGTTTTTAAATATTTGATGTGTGATATGAAGATTAGCTTTTTGTCCAAGATTAGGCCTAAAAATTTATGCTCGGCATTAACAGAGAGACGTTGACCATTCAGTTGAATGTCAGGATCTTAGTTCTTGCCTCTCTTTCGGGAGAACAAGACACACGTGCATTTTTGTGGGTTCAGTCGGAATCCATTTTCCTCTGCTCATTTGAAGATCTTTAAAAATAGCTGAACCAGCTGCTCACACATTGCTAGGTTGCATGACTTAAAGCCAAGCTGGACGTCATCGACATATATACAATAGAACATACTGCGGGGGATCAACAGGTGCAAGGAGTTCATTTTGATAATAAAAAGTGTACAACTAAGTTCACCGCCTTGTGGTGCTCCTGTTTCTTGGACAAATGTATGGGAAAGAACACTGCCCACACGGTCATGTAATGTCCGAATGGACAAGTAACTCTCGGTTATGGAAAGCATTCTACAATGCACACCCAGGTGAGATAAGTCTCCTAATATTCCAAAACTACGTGTTGTGTCGCAGGCCTTCTCGATATCAAGGAGCACAGAGAGGATGTATTATTTGTGGAACAAAGCTTCTCGGACCTCTGCCTCGATACGCACCAGATGGTCGGTGCGGAATCTACCCTCTCGAAACTCACACTGGAATCGGTCGAGCAGATTGTGTGCTTTAAGGAAATGTAAAAGTCATCAGTTTATTATCTCTTCAAAACGTTTACAAACGCAGCTTGTAAGTGCGAAGGGCCTGTAACTCTAAACTGAGAAAGGGTCTTTGCCCTGCTTCAAAATATGGATAACAATAGCCTCTTTCCAGGAAGTAACGATGGTGCCAGAAAGCCTGATAGCATTGTATGGAAAAAGTAAAGGTTCTCGCGTTTTGAGTGGCAGGTTTTTCAACATTGCATGCATGAGACGGTCGTAGCCTGGGGCAGAATTACTGCAGGAGTTTAGTAATGTTGGCAGCGCACCTAAGTTGAAAGGTTGACTGTAGACTTGATTAAGTACAATTCTGTTTTAGTTTTTGCTTTTCTATTCTTGCTTTATATCTTAGAAAAGCTTCAGTATACTGTAACAAGCTAGACACCTGCTCGAAGTTTGCACCGAGGAAGTTCGCCTTATCTCCCAGGCTGTCACCTTGTATGTTTACAAGTGGGAGTGAGTGTACTTGCCTTCCTGATGCCCTTTCAACCATGTTTCAGATTTTACTTTCTTGCGTACATGAATTGATTTCTGATAAAAACTTGTGACAGCTTTCGCTTCTGGCCTCGTAACGCGTTCTCCTGCCTCGAGACTTTATTTTCCGAAAGGTGTCAAGATTTTCGGCTGTCGGTGAGTTACGAAGCAACCTCCATGCCTTGTTCTCCTCTTTTTGCGTATTACGACACTCAGTGTTCCATTATGGGACGTGTCGCTTGCCGGGCAGTCCTAATGTTTGGGGGATGCACTTGGCTGCTGCATCACTAAGGAAAGCTGTAAAGTACTGTGCAGCTTCATCTATGCTTAACCCTCATATGTCAGTCTAATTTCATTTAGTAATGTTAAGAAACTGGTGCCAGATGGATTTGACTGATTTTATTGATATGTGGGTTTCCCGACCCGAAACCACTGTATAATTATGAGAGATGCTGTACTGGAGGGCTCCGAAAAATTTGTCCACCTAAGTTTATTTAACGTGCACCCAAATTTAAGTACACGGGCCTACAGCATTTCCGCCTCCATCGGAAATGCAGCCGCCACAGCCGGGGTTTGATCCCGCAACCTGCGGGTCAGCAGCAGAGTACCATAGCCGCTAGACCCAGTCGGCTTTGTATGACAGCCATATGGGAAAACGTGAAGGACATTTGTATAATATTGGTGTACTCAAAACGACCAGAAAATATAACTTCAGTAGGAAATATTTAAAATTTACCACTTGAGTAAAGTACAAGTGAAGTAGAGGCAACATTGAGGTCTATGGAGGAGTAAGTTTTGTTGGCAAGGTTATAATATGTTGCCTCTTTCTAATCAACAGACAGACACCAGGAGAGAAAAAGAATTGTTCAATAAGACGACGTCATGCGTCGCAGCACGAATCACCCCACAGACCACTATGAGCATTCAGGTCCCCAAAGACCCAATAGGGTTCAGGTAGCTTATGTATTCAGGACAGGAATTCTCGTATTTCAAAACGATGGTGTGGAGGTATATACACAGAGCAGATGGTGACGAGTTTATTGAAAAGAACTGCTCGAACAGCCACTGTCTCTAGGGTTGTTCTTAGGGGTAAATGTGTGCATGCTACTCTTTGATTAACATTAATGGCTACACCGCAAGATGACGCCACAGCATCATCTTTGTCCTTTCGGAATAGAACCTACTGGCGCAAAAAAGTATGTTTTTGGATTTTATTTATGTTTCCTGTACACACAGCAGTTTTGGCAAATGTTTGCATAAAAGTCTTTGGACATCGTCTAGATTTCTAAGCAGTTCTCTGCCGTTCCAAAGCATTATTTTTGTTGCCATAGTAGGGGTAATGTAGTGCTGTGTGGGCAGAATGGGTGTGTCTGCACTTTAAGCTTTTCATTAGAACTCAGGTAACAGGGCCAGCATCGGACCCCTTACTGGCTTTTTATTTCTGTTGTTCTGCTCCAGGGAGCTACGCCAATCTTTCGGCACTAGGGGTACCGTAGTGTCCATTGCCTCCTCAGGGGTACTGCGTGCCCCTATTTGCGAGCTGGTGTTTCGAGCTTCGGGCCTCGCCTGGTGCGCCAAGGCATTTATATCTGCCGACCCTGGGGTCTCTTCACCTCGGGAGCCGAAATCTTTGGTCTCATCGGGACGGAGGTTCAGGGGACCTCCTTAGCTGCTGGGTTACCCTGGCTGCTGCAAGAGCTTGCAGTAGCCACTGGTGTCGGTGGCAGGGCAGCTTTGGAAGTTCTCATCGGGGGGGAGGGGGCATTGCCAACCACCTGGCCACACTGTGCCTGGCGTGGGCATCTGCCACAGGCTGTTGTAGAGCTTCCCCCTGTTGCACTACATCAGCGAACAATGGTTTATTTGTGAAAAATCCAGATACCTGTTGTCGGGCTCTAAAAATTTTTGTTTTGTGTGACTTTGATTGTGATTATTTTCTCTTCCTTTTTCCATTTTGAACACGTTCGGGAGTATGCGGGGTGGGCACGATCACTGTTTGCGCATCATCCACTTTACAATCATCTGTGGCGTGTCCTGTATTGGCGCACTTTGCACAGGTGAGTTGGCCGATGGCAACTCTGGGAGCCGTGAACAAAACGCTTGCATTTAAAGCAACGTCGTGGGTTGGGGATGTAGGGTCACACATTCAACTTGTATACTGTTTCGAGATATACAGAAAGGGTACTGGTGCAAAATGTCACAAAAATATGTTTTTTGGGGGCTTCCGTCTTATCACGCCTGATTTCGATTGTTTGTACTTGTGTCACCTGCTGGTCCTACAACCCTCGAGGAGCTCACCTTCAGTCAAGCCAAGCAATTCTTAATTTGAAACAACACCTCAGGAAAGGTTGAGGAAACGGTGTTGTGTAATTGAGATAGGAATGTTACCAAATGATTCTAGTTTTGAGATGTTTCATACTGGGCCTGACTTTTTTACCTCCAGAAGGAGATTCCCAGTGGCCAATCTTTTAGCCTGGTAGTCTGGGCCAAGTGCAGTGGTGAGTCATTTGGAAACAACAAAAGGCGAGATTGTTCTGGCGTTCTTTTCAGCAGTTTCACAATGAATTACATGATCGCGGGGGATTGTTTCTTCGGGTTTTGAAAACACTTGGAGAGGTTTTCGGTGCACCCTCTTTTCGAGAAAGGACGATCGCGCAGTGAAGTGAGACAAGTAAAGTCATAAAATAGGTGTAAATTCGGCTGCCATGCCAGTCGCCCACCATGGAGCTCAACACAGGGACGTGACAGCTCCTAAAGTATTATGAAGCATGTGAACGTCAGCTGTACAGAGCCGCTATAACCAAATATATTGTGCCCAACACAGAGCACATACACAAGGTAAATCCTTGCCGCCAGGAAAAAGCGGAAGTAAACAAAAGGAAGAAGTAGACAGAAAAGATGAAACAGTGAGAGATATAGACGAAGTTGTAGGGGAGAGAGGTAGGAAAAGGCAACTGCCGAATTTTCCTGGGTTGGTCAGCCCAGGGGTGCGATCTACGTGAAATCGGGGACAAAGGAATGTGTTGCCTCTGCCGGAGGGCCTTGAAGGTCCAATCAACCGGGACTCGACGCCTAGGATCCCGTTTTCTCCGGACATGGCTAAGCCACGCACGGGAAAGCGTGGGAGCAGGTTGAAACCATCCCGTTGGCTCGGGTTTGTGCTGTTGCCACACACCAAACACCTGCTTGCGCAGACGCTCCTGCAGAGGACAGGTTATAGCAGAAGATTCGGTGATTCATGGAGTAAAACATTTAACATAGAGTTGGTAATTCCATCTGGTGAAACAGCGGTCCTCGGCAAGCATAGTACTGTCTGACTAATTCAGCTAAGGAAACTTCTGGAAATTCACGCACGTTTAACAGCATGGGGCTAATAGCCGAGAGATAAGCAGTTAAGCGGAGTTCTAAACATTGAGCGATGTCTTCTGGAGAGGTGTTCATTTCTTGCGATGTCAGGACACATCATTGTAGCTTTAACGGCGGTGGCTGTACACTTTTCTTGTCGGAATATAAGCGAACAAAACACGCTTACTTTTTCAATTTAGAAAGATAATCGTAATCGTGTTATGTCGTATTCTTTTTTCGCTTGGTTGACTGCACGCTCAATATGTCGGCGAGGAATTATTATCTATCCAGTTTCTTGGGCATTGATTACGAAGATGTTTTTTCCAAGCGGCTTTTCATCCTCTGTAATCGCGCGCACACTCATCGCTCCACCAACGACAGGAGGATTGTTTAATTGATGAAATAGTGAATTCGAATTTTTCCTAGATCTCACCAGTATACCCAACCTTAGATGCAATTTTTATCACTTGAAGTTTCAAGTTTATAATTGGCAGAACGTAGACAGGCTTGAAATTCGCTAAGGTTGATATATGTGCGTTTTGGCTGATCTAATGTTATTGTTGGACACGTAACCTCAAAAAGGAAGATGGTCACTGTTAGTTGCCAAATCCAGAACCACCAATGACGGAACCTTGATTGCATCGAAGCAAAACGCTAAATTTAATACTGAGCAAATCTGACCTCGGGCAAGTGTTACATGACCTTTATTCAGACACGAAAGGTTGTCGCCAATAGTACAGTCCCACAGTCGCCTACCACAAGATTCTGTCCTTAGGACCCAAGACAAATGATTTGAATTAAAGTTTTCTGTGAGTACAACTCCCTTTTTACATGCTACCAGAGCACTGTCAAGATAACGCGTACTTTGCACAACGGAGGGGAAGTAAAAATTTGTAATTGAATAACGGTGGTATCTGGGGAGAGACACATTTAATGCTACAGTTTCACAATTTGAGTCGAACATTCTGAAAGAAATTTCGGCCCTATAGAATACTTAACTTGAGAGATGAATCATTAAACCACCACCACTTGTTTCGCTATCAATTCGGAAAGAACTGAAAACCTGCAAGATGGAAATTGTTTTCTGATGTCAGACAAGCTTTTCGTAGAATAATAAAATCAAGAATAAATTGATTGCAAAAGTAATGCAAATCGGTTGAGGCTGAGAATATAGAACGGAAGTTCCACTGTAGTAGCCTAAAGTGACGTATGGTGTTGAGCGCAACGCCAAGGAGCATGCCGCGCCCTTTTTAGACTCATTACGCGAAATATCTGATAAATTACTTTTATTTTGGACTTGAGATCGGTGGCGATAGAGGATCTGGTACGTTTATGAGTTCGGATATCGAGTTTGATATCTGTTGTAGCACTTGTGCTCGGCTGAGGCGTATGCACCAAGTGCACCTGTGTTTTTGACTGCTTAGCCTTGTCTGCAGATGCAGAAAATTCGTCCAACACTGCATTGCGTAGTTGATTGACATAGCTGGTAATGTCGAATACTGCAGGTTTTGTACTAGTATGTACTTCTTCCACAATCTGATTGAAAAGAATTTGCACTGAACAGTCAGAAAGGTTAAATATGAGTTTATCTATACCCTTACTCACTGCCTTTTTCACAGCAGTTTCAATAGCTTGCGTTAGATTTCAGTCTATACTAGAAGTGTAGCGCGCTGTAATGCCAGGAGTATCCAAAAGCCCTGTCTTTAAATATGTCGATGGCTTCCCTTCAAAAACAGCGGCAGTGACCAATAACCTTTAGGATTTGAACCTCCAAGGACGAGCAGAACAGTCAGTGTTGACGACGCAGTGACTCCCCCGACAGAGACAACACTTTCCTGCTGTTGCAGTACACTTGCTTGAAAAATGGCTCTCTACGCAGGCGTGACAATGAATGTTTGGTTTACATCTTCTGTACAGTGACCGAATCTCCAGAAGTTTTTGCACTTCAATTGGACGAGAAGCGAGAAGTTTTACGCGAAAAATTAATGGCCTTAACTTAATGCTGGCGGGCATGTTGTGCTCATAAATGTCGTGATGACAGTTACGGTTGGTACTCTGGCGTGGTTGACTAGGTGATTGCATCGGTAAATCGAAAATTACGCATGCTCCTAGAGAAGCTGTCTAGGCTCAGCTGGAATGAACTTGGAGTGGACTCCCCGTACAAGGCCTTTGGTACATGCAAGGTGAGGCGGAATGAAAGCACGCACTGGGGTAGCGGCAAACGAAGTGCATTTGAGAAGATCCTGCATGCAGGTCTGATCCGATGACCTACATACGATACCTTCTCGCCAAAATGAGCGCACATCGGTGATGATTTGGAAACAGTTTGATGTGGCTTAAGCATTTTTGGACCACCTGAGGGTTCATAAGTCTGATGAAGCCTCGATTTGTAAGTACCTGTGCCACAGAAATGCTGAAGATACCACTGGAGAAAAAGGAGTCTAGCGGCGATTCATTAGACGGCAGGGCCGCTGACCAGGCGGATTGCGCCTGGCCAGGAGACGGAGTCGACATGAGCACCAGAGATAGGGTATATTCAAAAACAAATAAGCTAGGGACTCGAGGACCAAAACTGCAAAGCTAAAACATCTCAATTGTCAGCCAAGAACACTCCAGCAGGCAGCACGGGCAAGCTTGAAGGCGAATAAAAGGCGTCGAACACGTCGACAGATACAATGCACAAAAAGGTAAATATTGCGTGTTGGGCTGTGCTAATGTAGAAGTACTATTGAACAAGTTATTGCGCAATAAATACCATGCGGAAAGCCAAGACTTCCAACACAGCTGTCCTTGCACCTACATGAAGTGGCACTGAGAATACGCCTTCGACAATGTCGTAATCGTCCGTGAAATTTTTATTGAGCTTCCTTCTCAAGTTGCTGCATCAGAGCAATACATCGTTGAGACTGTGATTTAACGTTTTAGTGTGAGAGGCAAGTGAATAGGCCTAAATAATAAAGAACCGCTCTAAACAGTCGAATGAAAGCGCCTTCAATTATACATGTGGTCATGGCTGTTTTAAATATGTAGAATAATATTCAGCGAACTACTCAATTGTTGGTCATTCTCCCATAGTGGGTATGCGGTATAGTTATTAGCTCAACTCCACCCTGTGAAAACCATCGACACTTCAAAGCCGATGCCCCTTCGCCTGCTCACTTCATCAGCCTATAACCTTTTTGTGTTTTTGCAAGTGCTTCTTAGTATTTGCATACCTTGCAACGCTGGACATACCCAGTACGGCGAAGGAGGGTGAAAGAACTTGAGCTCCCCAATTTTTTTCAACTTTCTCTTTGTATTAATACGCGATCATGCACCAACTCAGGCATTCATGCGTAAAAATTATGGTATGAAGCATCAACCCCTTCCGCGAAAAATATATTTTTCGCCGCCCCTATTTCTCAAGTCCTTTTAAACTATTTATGCATGGTATATTCGCTGTTTATTTGACACTATGTTAAATTAGGTAGAGATAACATGTTTTTTGATGGCTGCAATGAAACACTACAGTAGCATTTCACTGTGACTGTGGCCCATTCAATTCATCTCCTAATCACGCAAAATATCTATTACTATCACAATAGCGATTGAATCTTGGAACGGCGAAGTGCTCCACTATTTTTTAAAATAAATATATGTAAGGAGAGGTTGATGCCAATGTGTGGCGCCGGCTACTCCTCTTATCTTGCACAAAAGTCAACATCGAACATTTTGTAGCAAACACAAGGCTATACATATGTACATAGCACAACACTTACACAATGACTTCTCGTTTTTCAACACTGAGTGTCAGAAACAGGTCCACACTGCATAGAAATGTGTTCACAGCACACTGAGTTTGTAAAAAAACAAAAGTAATCACGTCAATTTAAGTGTTCACGCAAAAACGTGAAAGTTCAATGAAATGTCTAAGGTGATTTTGTCGCTTAAATACCGAACTGTTTTCAGAAATGTTTTCTCAAAAATAACGTAGTGAAACACGAAAATACTGTTTTGAAACATACCGCGGTTAACAGTTTGATATCAGTCTTTGTCTTTTTTTTCAGTACTTTTGAGCTATTTCTGATTCCTCCAGAAAGTGAACGACTGCACGCGCTGCAGTGGCTTTTAGCTTTCCTTTTGGCCATGGACCCAAGATTTATGCAATTGATGGAGGTCGCTTATCCAAAAAATTGAGTTTTTGAAGAAGGTTCTTTCGAGGTACGTCATGATTTTTACAATGCAGAAGAATGTGCTCCACGTCTTTTTGAGCTTCTCCTCGTGAGCAGGTCGGACTGCCAGCTTTCTTTACTCTGAACAAGAAAGCCTTCGTGTAGGCTGTACCAAGTCGAAGCCTATGGATGACTGTTTCTACCGATCGGCTAACCTTTAACGGAATAAAAAATTCTATACCGGGATCAGTGTTATACAACAAAGAGTTTTGTGTACCATTTTCAAACCAGGTTTAATTAGACAGTTGACAGCTCAGCTTATTTATTAGACACCGTGCATCGCTCATTGATAGAGGTAGCAGCCATATATTATTTTCTTGATGTGCCTCATGTGCAATGTGATCAGCTATGTCGTTTTCTGTGATTCCACATTGGCTTGGCACCCACTGGAACATTATGGTGTGGTTTAAATCTTTTGCTATAGCGTACGTCCTCTGTATTTCATATGCGAGCTCACTAGCTTTGTTGCCCATGCAGATTCCTTTTAATGAAACTAATGAGGACTGTGAGTCACTGATAACTACCCATGGAAGTAGACCTGACTGTAAACAAATGAAGCGTAAAGCACAGAGTATTGCATAGAGCTCTGCTGTTGTGGATGTTGTGAAATGGCTGAGTTTAAAAGCTTTTCTAGCTTGTTATGCAGGTACAAAAAATGCCGACGTAGAGCTTTGATTCAGACGTGATCCGTCGGTGTACACGTGATTATAGTCTTCATAATTGATATAAAAGTGCGTTAAAGTTGATTGCTTTATTACAATTATGGGCATATCATTCTTACAATTTATTCCCGGAATCAAAGTTGTAATATCTGGGATAGAGAGTCGCCATGGTGGGTGGGATGCACAAGGAGGCCAATATTCATGCGTAGGCAGTAAACTCTTGAATTCTACTATAGTTTATGTATTCTTCAGCAGATCTCTCCTGATTAGCTCAGTATAGGGGATGATTAGTGTGTTGAGTTGCAAGTTTCCGTAAATCTCATAGCATGGAAAGTCGGTTGACGAGACTTCGCAATTACGAAAGCACTGGCAGACGCTCGCGGTACACCAAGACATATACGAAGGCTTCTGGCCAACAATCTTTGAATCCTCTCCTCTAAGTTACGTGATATCCAATATAAAGCTCGGGCAGAGTAAGCTCTTCTTGTCTAATTATTGCTGAATGTACACGCAATAAAGAAGAACAAGAACTACCCCATCTCACTCTAGTCAGTCGACGTAATATATTGATTAGGGAGTTGACTTTGTCCTCTAATGATTTCATCTGTGGTGCCCAAGACAGACGTCTGTCTAAAATAACCTCTAAAACTCTGTGCTGTCGCACAAGTGGTAAGCGCTGAGAGTCTATCTGAAGTTTGAATTCCTTAAGGCATTTTCTTGTGAATGGAAGTACAGATGTTTTCTCACGAGAAAAAATCATGCCTCTACTCTTAAAAAAGTCATTATTGTGAGCCCATCTTGAAGTTTTTGCAGAACTGCCTGAACGCTCGTGCCTGATGCCCAAATGCACAGATCGTCTGCATATATGAAATATTTTAAACTATAGGTAAGATATGGGATATTTCAGTCATAACGCAATAAATCAAAATGGGCTTAGTATGCTATCTTGTGGGACTCCTTGACTAACTTCATGATCTTTACTTTTACCGTCAGCCGTGTCAATGAAGATTTTCCTGTCTTAAAAATTCTGCAATCAATCTTAGTGTTCTGCCTACTATTCCCAAATGAATTAAACTGTGTAGTACATGAGCTTGGCTGGTTGTGTCAAATGCTCGCTTTATATCTAGAAATACTAAAACGACGATTCTTCCACAGCTCTTCTCATGACCTACATAAGTTACAATGTCTAGAATGGCATCCATGGTGCATCGGCAATTACGAAAGCCTGCCATATTTTCTGAAAGCATGTTCGTACATTCCACCCACCACTGAAGTCTAGCGTCTATAATCTTTTCCATATGTTTACAAAGAGAGCTAGTCAGGCTGACAGGACGGAAAGAATGTATGGATAAAGGTGTTTTTCCGGGTTTGAGAATTGGGACCACTCTTGCAACTTTACAGGAGGGTGGAAGGCACTCTGTTGTCCATGCATCATTAAATATCTTCAACAAAGTATACGTGGCCGCAGGGCCCAGGGTTTTTAATGCTGCATATGTTATTCCATCAGGACCAGCTGCTGTGCTCTGTCGGTACACTGCAAAAGGATTATTTAATTCTTGCAGTAAAAACGAATGATCTAGGTCATCATGATATCTATTGAGATAAATAGTAATCAATGCTTCAATATCCCCAACAGACTTAATGTATTCAGGCGTGTGCCCGGCTGTACTTGGTCGTGTAATATGATGATAAATTTCGTCCGCAACGGTCGTTTCCGGTACATTCTTCACTAAAGCTAAGGCTCTAAATAGTTGTTGATGTGTTACTGTCCCACTTAAAGAGCGTTGAACATTCCATAGTTTTTACTCGGGTGTAAGTGGCGTTAGCAAAGTGCAGACTTCCCGCCAGCGCTTTGTGCCTAGTCTATCCAGTTGTTGTCTCATGCGTTCATACGTTTCTTGACAGTCGCGGTAATCTTCAAGTAGACCCGTGCGTCTGTATTTTCTTTCAGCTCTGTGGCGAATGGCCCTAAGTCTTTCGTAATCAGCGTCTACTCCAGCGTAACCTTCAGGAATTTCAACGAACTTGGAACACTGATTCAATTTATTTTCTATGAGTGATACTAAGCTTTCAGTGTCAGTAACAGTATCTGCTTGATGTGATATATGATAACAAAATGCTTGCCAGTTATTTATCTTTGATGAGGGCCTATATTTAGAAAAGCGTAGTTTTGAATGCTGTATAAAGATAGGTAAGTGATCACTACCCCTTGTTTCAATGTCTGTTCGCCATGAAGCCCCAGATGCAATATCATGTGAGCAGAGCGTGAGGTCTAGGCACCTCGAGTAAATGAAACCCCGTAGGAACGTCACTGAACCGTTATTTACCAAGCATAATGAACTATCCTGAATTGCTTTTTGTAGGTCCTTTCCGCGACGATCGCAGTACGCACTTCCCCACATGACATTGTGAGCATTGAAATTTTCAAAATATTTCACAGATTTCGTGTACGTCTGGTAAAGTGCTGTCAATGCAGAAAGTGAGATATTTGTGGAAGGTTGGAGATAAATGCTCACTACTGTTATATTTACTCGACCAAAACTAAGCTCACATGCTACATATTCTGGATAATCCGATGATGTAGCATGAAACTGTACTGATGGCAGATATTTTCTCACACATATCATCGCTCTGCTCGGTCCTGTAGATCTAGAGAACATATACCCAACGTAGTTCGATAACCGAAAAATAGTGCCTACACCAGCCTCTGTAATACATAACACTGGAAAGGAGCTCTGAGCCACAAATTGTCAGAAGTCTGCACACTTAGGGCGAATACTATATTACTCGACCAAATCTAAGCTCACATGCTACATATTCTGAATAATGCGATGATGTAGCATTAAACTGTACTGATGGCAGATATTTTCTCACACATATCATCGCTCTGCTCGGTCCTGTAGATCTAGAGAACATATATCCAACGTAGTTCGATAACCGAAAAATAGTGCCTACACCAGCCTCTGTAATACATAACACTGGAAAGGAGCTCTGAGCCACAAATTGTCAGAAGTCTGCACACTTAGGGCGAATACTATTCGCATTTCATTGGAAGATCGCGACATTTTGATAACAATTATTCATGTCTTGCGTGCGCAGTGACTGCTGTTGCTAATGGTAACACTACCTGTTTCATCGACAAGATCGCTTTGACCTCAGGAAGGTTGTTAGCCCGTGGGGTCGCGGCTAGTGTGGCTTTTAAAACCGAGAATAACATTGGTATGACAATATGAGCTATCGACACAGAGGAATTTTCTGGTTGCGTTACACTTACTGGACATGATGTGCTCGTGCTTTCTCGGATGTTAGCCACGTGGTTACTTTTCTCTTGAGGTCTCTCCTGAGACCCTTGTCGATGCTGGCTGCTGGACTGTTGATGTCCCCGCACTTTTCTCTTGCTTTCGTTGTGCTCGTTGCCGCTTGAGCGTACGTCATTACAGCTGGCGTTTAGGTGCCCGCGGTCGAGGAGGCCGTGCAGGGTTCATGGTGTTCATGTTGGGCTCAGGCGTGTCATGCTGTTGCGTGCGACCGTAGATGATGTCATGTTGATATGTAGAGAAGCCGCCTTGTTCTGCGGGCATCCAGAGAACAATGCAGCGTGGGGCCCCTTGCAATTGGCACACTTAGGTTATGTTATCGATTTGCAGTCCTTGTGATGGTGGTCTCGGCACATATTTTGCAGCTGCCTTGTTCCTCGGCAATTTTTCGCCAAATTTCCGAACCTCTGACAATTATAGCAGCATCATGCTGAACCCAGATATTCCTAAACTGGATGGCTTGTAAATCCAAGGAATACTTTCTCTGGAAGAGGTCTGTCATATCTGAATTGTAAAATCACCCTTCTCGAAGGGGTGCGATGCTACAGTGCCATCGTTTTGTCATATGTAACGAGTCTGGTGTCTAGCCGATATCACACCTGCCTCTCCTAAATATTCTGTAAGTTGTTCTTTTGTGTACTCTAGAGGCACATGTCTGATTTTGCCTACATTACGCATGTAAGACTCCGGAATGAATGGTTTCACCAGCAATCCAGCCACCTGCGTACAAGACAACGAGCTTTTGGCTGAAGCAAGAGAGCTCACGGAGACTGAGAAACTTCCTATCTTTGTTCACTCGGAAAGAACGCACTTTCCCTTTAGCAAGTGCGAAAATTTCTGAGGCCCAACGTTTTGGTTAACATTCCAGAAGGTTCTAGTTTCTTCTATTGGTCGGAATACCACAAGAATTCCCTCAAATCTACTCTTTTTATATGTCACTTGAGTGAAGAAATCTGCTTCCTAATCAGATTCAATATCTTCATCAATGAAGAAGTAGGTCGATGTCCCCTCCTTCATGTCCAGTATGCTCTTCCACGCTCACCTTTTTCGCAGAGCTTACTTCGTTCCACATGCCCTCAGCTTTCCTAATCGCCTCCGAAACGAGTGTTGGTGCCCTGATGTAAGAAACCATGGTAGAACCAGGTTGACTCACATGCCCATCGGTTCCGAAGCCACGCTATGGTAAAGGTGGCCCTTGCCAAGGCTTGCACATCCTGGCTGGTTCCGTCCGCCACGGTGACAGTGAAACGTCGGCGTTCAGAACTGTCACACCACTTCCTGCTGTCAGGGGTCACAGCTGATGTTGTCCTCAACACTGTAAATAGCTTTTTCACGGCTGGAAAAACCTAATTTGCAGGAGCACAGAAAGCAAAGAACGTTCTAATATCCCCCTCCGCTTTCCTACGCTTCCATATTATGGGTGCCAGGACACGAAGGTTCACATGAAATGAAGTGGACTGTGACACCGCCAGCGAGCACGTCAGCCGGGCTGTCATGAACCCATAGAATATGCGATCCTTGGCTGAAGAAACAAAAGCTGTACAGAACGCATTTTTGTCGCTACTGCAGTATACTACAGACTGTAGCGGCCAGAGTACCTTCCACCACACCCATAATTGATAACATAACAGGACGCGGTATTCAATCGCCTGCAAAGCAGTCCATATACGCACGGATCACTGATACACTGCGTGTACCCGTCGACCCATAGCTACATGTGCCCGTTCAGCAGCATAGCGGTCACCCTGGCACTCTTGATCCTTTACTGCCGGTGACATGAAAGCCAGAAGATGCCACCGGATACGACTGCGAATAAAGCAGGATGAAATTACGACTACCATCTAACCAAATGTTGCTAGTGAAGCTTGCCCTCGAGGACCTGGAAGACCAGAGAAAACTTGTCACCAGTGCAAAGAGGACAGTGGAGAACAGAAGATTACGGAAGCTATGAAGTCTTCCTAACCCAGGATGATATGGGGCATTCTTCAGGACACCTTTTTCTTTAATAAACGTTTATATTTCTCACTTTCTCTCGCTCACTCTAGCCTGTAGAATCAAATTACAAAGCACTGTAATTTATAATATGTATCTTCTATCGAGGTTACACCTAATGTTTTGTTTTTCATATATTCCTGAGTTGCTTTGGTCTGCCAACCTAAATTGTGTGCCTCAGGTTCTCCTAATTTCATTTTCAAGACACGTGGTGGCCTACTTCCGCTTATTACCCCGTGATTTCCTCTAGCAAGCAATATGATTTGTTCATTCTTATGTATATCCTTTTAAAGCACAGGTATATGCGAATGTTTGCTCCCTTTTCTCGTATAAATGTTCTTGAATATGCATGCAAAATTAGTTATCTTTACGCTTTTTTTTTCCTTTAAGTGAACCTCATCTTATAGGCTCTGATAAGAACGTCGAGTGGCGCCACTGTTCTTATCGTAACAGAACATCTACGACGCGTATCCCTTGTTTACAACACGGCCGCCCCTGCTTCTTCACACCTACCTGAACGCTGAAATTGTGTCGGTAGTGCGTCACAATAGAACTACTGACTATCAGTGCTCCGTTTCGAATAAGGAGCACATGCGTGCAAGTGCCTTTGCCTCCGCCGCTACCGAACCTGTCTACAAACTTCCTTCACCTGCAGCGTCTATCTCCAGTAACGCATAATTCGACCATGCGAGTGCCACTCTCCATACTTCAGCTTAGATTCCCCATATCATTCAGTTTCCTTCCTGTTTATTTAATTTCTCTTCCCAACATTTACCACTGGAGAAGCTAAAGGACATATACACGGAGTACGTTACTAATATTAAGTACGTTACTGATCACTGCCAAAATGCAATCAGTCCGCTTTGTACTGCTGCCATCCTGATAGTGTCAGAACTAATGATGTTGTGTTTTATAAAGGTAGTATGATCATAAATGTCCGACTTCATTGAAGAGCCATTTAGCAATTATAACTGTGCCTTGCATTTCAGACGCATATTGCCACCCCAAACATGCTGACTAAAAGTGCACAGAATTTGTTAATGTTGATTAGCATAGTTACCTTTCCTGCTGTGGTTGTCTTAGTGTGCAACAAGCCTCTTGCAAAATGTGCGCCCCTACCGTTGCAGAAGCTACTAGTACCTGTCAAATATGGACGCCAAGCACAGCGAGTAACCGAACGTTTGGCCAACTCTGGACACGAAGTAAAATCACAAAAGCTCGTTCGTCAAAGTTTAAAGCGGCATTTAGGCGGCATTCTAGCCGCCTAAAACTACAGTGCACTCCTGGTATAGCAACGCTGCATTGGCAAATAACGCTTTTGCTGATGACGACGTTCTTCCAATTTACCTCTCTGGCACTTCATCTATAACACTCTTGCTAAAAGGATATGTTAGGCTCTGCGATAATCATGCAGGTATTCCCTAACTCTTTAGAAAAAAATTTTATTACTCCTTTCGAATATCACAGAACTATGTGCGAAATCTGCTATATTATTGTCAATATATATATCAATAGTATATTGACATTATTAAACATCATTTGTGATCAATTAGATGATAAAATATTCATAAAGCATATTTTAACTCCAAGTATACCAGAAAATGCTTCAAAAAACGACAATAAGTTAGTTATGCAGGATCAACGTTTTGTGCGCAATATTTAGAAAAAAAACGACAGGGCTGCCCGGAAGGCACAGCACAGTCGCATGTGAATGCTGGAAGAGCGGCCTTTTAGAGCCTTTTTCTAAACACACTTTGGGTAACTGCTACGAGCGAACTTGCTGGGTAATGAATCTCTAAAAATCATAATTTCTGGCCAGTAGCCTTGCACTCACTATGCTAATCTTCGATATTCTTTTTAGAAGCGTGGTGTGCGCTAAACACTTGCAAGGAAAGTTGCGCCAAGTGTTCATGCAATGGCTGATGACGATGAACAATTATTCTTGAATTGGGTATGCTCCACAGTTAACAGGTGATAAAGAAGAAGTTTTTGTAATGGATTAGTGCATTGGACCGCCCACTCGTTACGCTATTCGCATTGTGTGACGCCTGTTTTCAATTGTTTTCTAACTCACATGAACGCGAATACTTTGACGGCATGAAGCCTGCCTAAAGCAAGCTTGCGAATAAGTCCAAAGCACTAGCGTGGCTCAGTGGCGAAATACTGGGCTGGTATGCAGTGGACCGAGGTTCAAGCCCCACTGTGTTCTTGATGTTTTTTATTTACTGAACTTTTTCTTTATTTCGGCGATAGTGGTTACGGACATCGGCGAGGCAGACAACTACGGCGCCGCAAGGGCCTATGTTGTGATCTCATGACATCCTTCGCTGTAAAACAGAACTGAGAACAGTGGCAAGCCACTTACAAACACACGAGCACAAGCTAAACACGGTTTAATACCTAGATGAACATGAAGTGTAAAAGGGAGGCCACATGCGTGCTCTAAGCTGCACAAGATACCGGCGCCCCCTTTCTTCGTTTATCAACACCGTTTCCGTTTAGGTTGAGCGCTATGGACGGCACGTGTACGCACGTGCCTTATGTTGCCGTCTTTGAAGCGAACATTTTAACTAACACCTTTTTCGTCGACTTGCTCAATCTGCGAACAATTTTATTTTCATTGCGATAAAAAATAAATGGACATTCTCGACTAAATTTTGCCGCCGGTGTCATTGTTGTCAATCACAACAAATATATATATATATATATATATATATATATATTTAAGCGTGTGTGTGTGTTGTGTGTGTGTGTTAATACGCAAGAAAGGAAAGTAATTCAGAAATAGACTATGGCGCGCTGAATCGAATGTTGGACCTTCGAATTGTGAGTGCGAGTTACTAAGCAACGAAGGAGCACCTTGTTCCACGTTCAAACGGCAAGCTATATATATCTACGACATACCGCTGGTCATGGTCGTCTTAGGAGGAACTATCCTGTTTTCAGCATTACCAGTGAGAATGCGCATTCTGCGTGCGTCGCCACTTTGTCACGACGCACTGGCGGGCGCTCTGATCTCCCACGCGTAGTTTCCCCGCGGACAGAGAGAAGGGTGCATTCTAAGCCAAAAATGGCTAAAATAAAAGCAACAGGTGCTGTTAGTCCTTGAGACCAACTGTTACTTGCCAAAAACAGTAAGTTGAACAAGATGGCTGACATTTCCAATAATGTAGGAGCAATAGTATTAGTTTCAAGTTTGAAAGGGAGCAATGAAGAATAAACGCAAGTAATTGGTCCAATCATGCAACTGTTACTCCCCTGAAGGACATGGGAGACAAATAGATATGCCCCCACACTGATAGTCACGGGTCAGATTTTTTTATTGTGTGCAGAACTGCATCAAATTAACCACTTATTCAATTTAGCATCCACTGATATTAAAAGGAGCGCTGGCTGACGACAGAAGTCTTGCGAAAGCAGCTGCCGCAACGCGTGTAGCACGCGCACTAGCAGCATAAAGTCGCTAAAGGAATGTCAAAGCTGCTGAAATGCCGAAAGGCTTGAAAAACGATGATTTCAAAAAAAAAAAGAGCCGACAAGTGCTGTTCGTCTCCATCAAAGCCGATCAAACTTCCCTGCCCCTGCTACCTCCCCACTTTTCGAAACACGTCCAAAGGGCTTGAAAAAAAAAACGCAGAAAAAATAAGCAAGCCCAGATGCACCTTAGGTCAGCCACACAACTTAGTAGTACACATCAACATGCAGTGTGAGTGTAAATTAACAAAGCTGCATGCGCACAAAAAGTGTGGCGCTAGCATAGCAGGCGATGTAGTTCTTACAAAGTGATCTATATTTATTATTGTCTGCATACCAGTACTATAGAAAAATTTTAACTACAATTTGATCTTGAATAAATATTACTTGTAATATAATTGTTTTCATGAGTGTAGTAAGAGAACACACTAAAATCATTGCGCTGGCGACCGTGCTGCCGCCCCCAACGTTTTTTCAGCGGAACTAGGTTCGCGCACGCACTACTTATTTCATATGCATGGTTTCTGGTCGGCGAGCACATGGACGGGGCAAGGTGGTGTGCCGTGTCTTGCTCGTGGACTGTGTTTCCCAGTTTTGTAATTCTACTTCTTCTTCATTGAGTTTAGTGTATACAGAGCTTGCGAGAGCAAATTGTTGTCGGTGGATTCTGCTTCTGGATGGAAGAAACATGACGTAAACTCGTCTTCAGCTGTCTGCAAGCCAGTTGGCTCGTCGCACGAAAGACTGCACATGCATCAGCTTGCAGGTGAGCGGTGAGGAACTGCGTCGCATTTCCAACTACTTTTAACAATCTTACAGTGTGTAGAAAATTGCAGTCTAACATTGCTGGTGGTGTTTTCAACTCCTAAGTTTTTGCTTGTTCACGGCATGTGCAACGTCTTGAGTCGCCTGATTGTTTTTTTTTTCTCCAAAGACAATGTTGACTTCCTGTTGCGCTATGAAAAATGACCTGTTCTTGTTTTTCACCGTATGCTTCGACACTGTAAATTACTAAAGTATTGCGATTGTTACCACCCGCATTACCTCTTGCTGCTTTTTTTTGCACCGCAGTGCCAGCGCATTTTTGCTGTTAAACAATCATTTCCGCGATAATAACTAATTCGTAAAAATAGCATTGCGTGGCATTTGTTCCTGCGTTGATACTGGTACTTGTCCCTCATCGGCTTTATGTAACAATAATAGCTGGGAGTGAAGACATCACGTGAAGAGTGTCCATTCCATCAACATTCATATGACTTGCCAAGCAACGTTTCACAAAACCTACCATTTAATTTCGCATTGCATTTTGCTTTAGACTTCGTAAAATGTAAACGCTGCTTCAGTGTGTGTGTGTGTGTGTGTGTGTGTGTGTGTGTGTGTGTGTGTGTGTGTGTGTGTGTGTGTGTGTGTGTGTGTGTGTGTGTGTGTGTGTGTGTGTGTGTGTGTGTGTGTGTGTGTGTCTGATTCATTATGTATTCATTCTGGCATATACAACCTCACAGTTTTATGTCTTGTTGCAGCATTTTGATGCTTCACATTTGCTTGCGGTGGCATTCCACTGCGCTAGCTTAGTGGAAACAATAGTTCTGCGCAACTCCAGTCCTTCTCAAGTGGAGAAGTTGACCTTGTTTTTGTCATGATGTCACAGACTGCCCTGTGCTGGAAATGCAACCTGGTTTTTCTGCGGAAGACGCACAAACCCTTTGATGTATTCTGCTGCTCAGTTAGTGTTGGCGGGTGGAATCTCTTATGTGTGCTCACACGTCACCTCAAAGAAAAAAGTAAAAAAGCAATTATTTTTCTTAAATATTTCACCACTTATTTGTTACAAGCACACAAGCAGTGCTCTTCGAAGAGCTCGGGCCGTGTGCTTAGCGTCTGACAAAAATAAATATCCCTTCCCATCAGAGTAACTGGAAGGATGAGCAGTTGCTCCTCAAAAAGTAATTACGAAAACGTGAGAGTAACAGTCAAGAATAATCGTTGGTCTTCGAGGAGCAGTGGGTGAGAATAATGGTTGGTTCTCCGGGAGGAACTGGAGGGACTAACTGGTGAGCACCCTAATGAGGAACTTGAGGAACTAAAAGGCGAGCAACGGTTCGTTCCGCTGCAGTTACTTCTTTTAGTGAAGTAATGGGAGTTGCAATGCAATTTCTCCATAAAAAAGCGACCCCTACACCCGAGTTTCTCCATTTTGGCTTAGTGTGTGGACCCTAGAGCGTGCGCTTGCTTATCTCACGGTGGGGATAATCGTGGGCCTTGGGATTTCACCGGAACATTTTTTTTTTGTAATTACCCGGTGCACAGAGCTCACTTCAATCTTTTTCAAGTCTATGTTTCCGAAAAGGGTGCGCTTTTCAGTCACTGCGAAGTAAGAACTGAGACGCTTATTCGCGCTGATCTGCACCTGTGAGTTCGTTTCGTGCGTCACACTCTAAGCCGCAAAGGATGAAAAGAGGTCTGTGGTTCGTTATTTGGGGGGTAACTGCACTGCCACAACCATTACGCCCCAAAAGGTGAACGATTCGTACTTTCGGAAGTAATTGCCAGGGGACGAACTGTTCTGTCCTCAGTAGGTTTGAGAGACGAAATGTCAAGGAGTAAATAGTACCCCTGTGTGGGAGGGACTGACTGCGTAGGGATGAATTATTAGTCCCATCAGGTTGTGCTTCTTGGAAAAGAAAAGAATTTACTACAATTTTTGGCTGAAAACCTGAGAACTTGGAGGTTGATAATTGCATTTTACGACATAAACAATCAATACACAAGCAGTACACGCAGAAAAATAACTGCAGCAAATTCACAACAAATACGCAGGATACGAACTCGTGACCATTGAATCAGCAGTCGCGCATGCTAACCACTATACCACACTCCAGTTAATAAGTGTTAAAATTACCCGGGCATATGTAGGCACCGTTTGGACGCTGCGCGTTCGACCATGTCGCTCAAGCTGTAAAATATTCCTTATTAGTCTTAAACCTTCAGTGTTTGGCAAGAAACTATTCGGTAAACAAGTTTCTGAAAATATGAAATGCGTTGAAGAGGTATTTTTGCTTACGGGGTTTGGGCGCATTTCTGTGCTTGATGAGCGTATACTTATATATAAATGTTCTCGTATATGTTACCAACCTCGCTAAGCCAAGCTTGCTCGCTTCATAGATTACATAGCGAGGTTGGTAATGCCTTTAAAAACCAGCCAAGTTTGTTCAGCGACACGTGTCAATTATGCACCGGCATGCGTAGACATCAACTCAGCACCTTTTAATAATACAAAATATACACTCTAGGAGAGAGAATAAAAGAAACAAAATTCATTGGAATAGATGTTGTCCAACCGACTTCACGAAGGTCATGATTGATTGATATGTGAGGTTTAACGTCCCAAAACCACTATATAATTATGAAAGACGCCGTAGTGGAGGGCTCCGGAAATTTAGACCACCTGGGGTTCTTTAACGTGCACCCAAATCTGAGCACACGGGCCTACAACATTTCCGCCTCCATCGGAAATGCAGCCGCCGCAGCCGGGATTCGAACCCGCGCCCTGCGGGTCAGCAGCCGAGTACCTTAGCCACTAGACCACCGCGGCGGGGCTTCACGAAGGTCAGCCACCACATCGACAGCTGCTGAGAGCGTGTTCGTAGCTGCAAGATATTCAATTGTCTCAGAAAGCGCAACGCTTTCATTTATCAATGTCCTGAAAAAAATTGCAGAAGCATTTATTATTTTATGCAGAAGCGTTCATACACGTGTATAATTACGTCCAATCGCGTAAAAATCAGATGAAAACTGCTTTTTCCCAGAACCGGTCATAATGCTACGGAACAGTTCAAAACGTGTTATGAAGCCCAAGAAGCCTGTTCTCTAGTTTAACGCTTCAAGCTTTCACTGTGATACGAGTGTGCGCCCACTTATTTATCAATTAAGCTTGCACTTTACTTTAGATATATAGAACTGAAACATGCTTCGCATCACAACAAACGAGCAAAATTGCCGACGTTGTCACCGACTGCCTGTGTTAGCGGTGTCAAGCCAAGCTGGACATGCAATGTCAACAGCTGAGCTGACTTTCTTAAATTATTGATAACCTTGTAAAAGATGACATTATGCAGAGTTTCAGTAAATTTTTTAAGTGCGGAAATCTCTGAGGAACAATGCTTATCTGTGCTACACTCAAAGCAAAACAATTTATGAACAGGTGTACTTTGTGCAGCTAATGACGACGTTTCGATGGCTCATGCACATTTGTATTTCTATAGCAGACGGGGCAAACGCTGTGTACCGCAAGCTCAATAAACATGTAGGTTTTCCTCGCGAAGAACGTGGTTGTTAAACAAACGGTGTTCATTACATATTAACAGCACAGAGATAAGTCTTGCGTAGTGGTGGCAGTCATGTTTACACTCAACTTTCAGGCGATATTCCAGTTGGCACGTAGCATTTCGATAACGTAGCACTTCATTCCAGTATCGGATCACGTTTCCTACAGCGCAGAGATAATTCAGTGCACCACAAGAGACTGCACTCATAACGACGTGACGATAACACATCCACAACACACCGCTACACCAACGAGGGTCACCTTGACGAGAACACCATGCCACACATTGATACAGCTTGAGAGCAAGCACTCGTTTTTTTAGGACAGGAGCTCACATATTTGCTTATAGTTATGCTATATAAACAATTATACTTTGCTCGTGACGTAGTTTCCGTAGTTCTCAAGACGATTTACACTAACTAAAACATTTAACAGCTCATTTCTTTAGGGAACTATTTGCTTACGCGTATGCTGACCATTCCTTTGAGGTCGTTTCTGCGCTGGCGATTTCCACGGGAGAAAGCGTTGCTCCGCGTGGTCTAACAGTTCCTCCCTCTGTTTGCGCGCGGCACTCTCGTTCTGCAGGTAATCCCTCCACGGACTAACGGTTTGTTTCAGAGGCGAAATGCAGCACTTACTCCCATTTAGCTCCCTTTTCGCTTATTTGCGGCTTAGAGTGCATTTGTGCACGAGAAACGCGGGCAGCGTTCCGATCTGCTTGCCCTTCTGTACATGCGCTTCCATTATGTTGCTATCGTGTTCATTGCTTCACCTTTGCGGCAGAGCTGGGACTTCTTTAAACACAGGACTACGTGGGCATCTGCTGTGTTGTGGCGTAAGAGGCCCAGCAGCTTTCAGGAGGCCACAGTTGTGCTTCCACACCCTCTCGGTAACGCACCTTACCGTCTGTGCAACGTAACGAGTTCAGCAAGACAGTGAAATCGTGTACATGACATTCTTCATCATTCAACGAACCTTTCTGAATGCGTGGTCAAACACACCTTTTATTTGTTTCTGTTGTGGTCGCTGTTGACTTTCGTGCACATTCCTATCAATTATTCGGCGCAGTGAATACAATCCTAACACCGTAGTTTTCCATGCAGCATTCTTCTTGAGTTGGTGTTCCACCATATGCACGTACGGTATTGTATTGAACGAGGACCTTTTATCTGTTTGCAGATTTTGCTCTTGTTTGCCCTATTACAAGTGGCTACATAATTGATATCAACAAGTGAGGCGAGTACCTGCCCATTTCAATGTGCTTCACTTGCATGCTTACTGCTTATTTGCTAGAGAGATCACGTAATTTTTTTACTTTCTACAGAAGGCGCCCAGTGGCTATCTTTTCACAATCGTTCAGTGCACGAAATCAAGTGGTGTGCTCGACCAAGCATGCAAAAAGGTTTGTTGAAGAAATGGAGAGCATCATGTAGAGGATCCCACTGGCCCGCGGAGCTCAGCACGTTGGCCAGGCGGAAATATGCGTTAACGAGAGGCTGCAGGAGTCCCGGTACAATGTGGTCTTCTGCAAGCTGCAAGGCATATGGTGACGCACAGCAGCAGGTGCCCGTGTAGTCCTGTGTTTGAAAAAAACTGGAATTGTGTACAGATCGAGCAAGTAGACCAAAAGAGAGGTCGACGAAACCTTCGCTATAAAAACGGCAGTAGAGAGCGCTTGTGTAAGCGCGCCTTCGGTAACGCTGATCTAAATAAAAGTTGAGCTGATAAACGAGGACCGGGGCATAGGTATTTTGGTAAGCTCTGCCCACGCGTGTGGTCTCTCTATATAAAGCCTGTGTACTTACGTAATAAACAGTTGTTACTCTGCGCTGATGTGTTTTGTACGTCTTTCGTCACCGTTATAGATCCTCTATTTTTTATTTTTTTGTAACTTCACGCAGTCAACCAAATAATTTTGGAAATTAAGGCCTGGCAACATTTTACTGTACAGTTGTGTATCACTATATATCATGGATCTGTTTAGCGCAATTTCTACTTATTCGGGTGAGTACAGGGTTCTCCGAGCGTTATGTCTTTTTTTATTCCTTCACACGCTCATTCACCAAGTTCAGTTCAAAATGGTGATGTAATCGAACACGCATCGTGTGCGCAATTTCGTTATCTGCTGTACTTATCTTCACTGGAGCAGCCTAGCTTCAGGAATCTGCTCGATTACACTTGCGGAAGCAAATAAAGACTAGTTGCGTTATACGTCCAGTTGACTTGGATACTTCTATTAGCTCTGGTAAAAAACGAATCCTGAAGTTATCTTCTGTTAGTGCGCAGTGCCGCGCAAATGGCTTAATCTTGCCAACTTACCAGCGAATTTGTTCGACCTTCCACGAAACGTTTGAGAAGAAATGCATTGTACACTAGGCTTTTGTAATAGAATGAGGTAAAAAAGCTTGCACATGAATGACGAGCTTGATAGAGCTTCTTAGACAACCCTTTAAATTATTTAACGAAGTGGAAAAAGAAAATTTGTTTTCTTGCCAGCAAAGAAGTCACAGAACATGGTGCCCAGTGTAAATTATCTGCTGCAATGCCGAGTTTGAGTTTGAAGGGAAAAATATATGTTCTGTTCTTTTGGATGAGCGCTCACTTTCAACGCATACAACTCTCTTTAAAGAGGTGAATTAACTATCTTTTGGGTGATATGACTCTCTGATTAGAAAGTGGTGGTCCCCTGAGTAGATTCACGTGCCTTTTTAAAAAAGTCATATACGTGGGAAGTTTGCACATAAGAAAAAGAGTCAAATGACTTTCCCTGGTAGTATAGACTGCTACTTGCACCCCATTATAGACACACACCGGCGGGCCGTGTGGTATTCTTGCGGTCGTAGAAACTCATCCTACCTTTGTATGGATCTAGGAGCTCACCTCTAATTAGAAGATAATGCTGGTTAGTACAACAAACTGAAGCAAAATGGCAAATCAACCTAATTGGATTGAATTCATGCAGTACTATGCGCGGAATAAACAGGGACGAACAAATGAGACACACGATGAACTACAATTAAACAATTATTTTTTTTGAAAGAAAAAGCTTGGCTTAAAACCCCACGTGGTCTACGTTATTCAACCAGAAAGCACACCATCCGCGCATATAACAATCATTCATTCTACATTACAATGCCCCAGATCATCGCATCCGCACTATCTTAAACACACTTATATATCTAAAATGCATGTACACTAACCGAATGAAAAGAAATTCTCAATAAAAATACGTAGAGAGCAACAATATCTCTTTATCTATCAAAGCAACAGAAAGATGACGAATGCACATGTATCTCAGCCGAAAGAGCTTACACTATTCGATCGATCTGTGGGGTTTAACGTCCCAAAACCACCATATGATTATGAGAGACGCCGTAGTGGAGGGCTCCGGAAATTTCGACCACCTGGGGTTCTTTAACGTGCACCCAAATCTGAACACACTGGCCTACACCATTTCCGCCTCCATCGGAAATGCAGCCGCCACAGCCGGGATTCGAACCCGCGACCTGCGGGTCAGCAGCCGAGTACCTCAGCCACTAGACCACCGCGGCGGGGCTGCTTCAACTATTGTGCTTGCGGTTTTCTTCCGAAGTTTGAACATATTACCAGTTCCTCAAGGCGGAGGTGTGCAGTAACAATATTCACAATGCATGTTCAAATGCATCCTTTTAGGCTAGGCAAGTGTTCCCTAAGTCTAGTGTTGCAGCAATGTCCAGTCTGCCCCACGTACACATGGCCACACGTGATACAAATGTTATACACTGCATTAGTCGGACAATCCACAAACTAGTTCTAGCTCGTATGTTTGATACGGCGCTCTTTTATTGTTCTCTACTTGCTTTCAAACATCTTTTTCACCTTGTAACACACCTTTCTACTTTTGTAATGGGCTGAAAAGAAAACTTTGACGTCGTAGTTTTCAGCTATCTTTTTAGGCCTGTGAGAAACGCCGTGCACATACGGAATTACATAAACCTTAGAACTTGGTTAATTTTTTGTGGCATTAGCACCATATAAGTCTGCTTGTTGCTTTATTCACTCCATTAGCCAAGTTCATGAAGCCTGCAGCCCATTGAGCGGATACCCGGCTTCTCTCAAAATATCAACTTTCTGCAGAAACAAAGTGTTCACAGTATGCGAACATCACTTTTTCAACGCAAACATGAAACAAGAGATAACAATACCATTCTCCGCAACTTTGCAGAGATTACGTGTGAAATTCAAAAGCGGCTAATGACAGCACACATACCCCGTTTCAAATTCTCATGCCAGGTCAAGAAACTGGAATTTACTAATTAGGTACTTCGAACTAAAGGTTGCCGGGCCGATGGGCCCTTTTCTGCAGCACGCACGGTGGGAGCAGATGTGCATTGCAAATGCGCGAGACAAGCGTGAGCATTCAAAAAAGCTACAGGAGGTGGAAAAGTGGCCGGCCGATAAGGAGGGAGGTGACACGAGCCCGGGGTCTTTTCGGTGACAGGCGAGCGCTGGGATGCGATGCCAGTCGCGCTAAGCGTGACGGGATTTTTCTTCGTGCGTGCTACAGAGCAGATGCCACACCGGATTACGGCATCCGCTAAGTTGAGTCGATGGCTCGTGTTCTACGGCATGTTACGTGTGATTTTGCTTTCTGCTGCTATGTTTTGCACTGGCTTTCCTGCCGTTATCTTCTTCGCCGTATGTTCTATTGGCCAGCTTGCGGGGTTTGTTTGTTCCGGGTTTTCGGTCCTCCTGTGAGCGCTAGTGTTGTGTTGTGCCTGTCTGGTAGGCGGGTTGTTATTATTTTTTGTCCTGAATTAAAGACAGGTTCTTGCTGTAGCGTTGCTGGCTCATGTCCTAGCGAATTTTGGCTCACACACTCCTCTGAGCGGAGGCGGGGCCTTCCAATGTAAAGCCTTGTCCACGAGAATCGAAGGCCTCAACCACCCTTACCTTCAACCTTTCTTTGTCTTTTTGTCTGCCCAATATCAACTAGTCGCCAATATACCTGAAATATCTTCCATGTTACGCCTTCTCAAAGCAGTTAACAGCTTTCTGTCGACACTTCTCAGCGAAATACTACTGAGGATAGGAGCCACCTACAATCCAATGAACACCCCTGTGGCCTGTAAGTACGTTCGATCACAGTATCTCATCTATGTTTTTATTAAGTAAGAAGCAAAAGTTGTAGGAATGATAAACTTTTATTGCGGGTTCGTTGTGTGTGTGGATGGGTGGGTGGATGTATGGGTAGGTGTGGACGCTATGATCTGGGAATTATAATATGAAAGGTTCTTATATGTGCGTATGGTGTGGTCCCTTTTGGAATTGGACATGTCACAATGCGTTTTAAGGCAAAGGTTTTAAAATTTTAAAGTTAAATTGCCCTTCTTTGTCACCGTTAGTTCCGCGTAACATACTTCCATGAAAGGTGAATATATCCCAACGTTCTTGCGAAGGTTTTCCGTCAAGCAGCCATAAAGGAGCTTACAAGGTCTGTCAGTAAACTTACAAAAAAGGATGCTGTAGGTGAGGACATGCTCTACCAGAACAACTGGAACATCCTCTCTATATCAAGAGGGGTGTCGTAGCGTAACGCTCCGGAAGATGTTTGCTCAAATGCAATTCTTTGTATTTAACTTTATTCTAATTATACAAGTGATTCTCATAAATTTCACTTTCATTATTTTTACTATGTACTAACACCTCCTTCTGCATTCAAATCCGGCATTCTCCTAATACGAGAGGATATTGGTCGGAGTTGGATATGTGGGGTTTAACGTCCCAAAACAGCTATAGGATTATGAGAGACGCCGTAGTGGAGGGATCCGGAAATTTCGACCACCTGTGGTTCTTTAAAGTGCACCCAAATCTGAACACACGGGTCTACAACACTTCCGTCTTCATTGGAAATGCAGCCGCCGCAGCCGGGATTCGATCCCGCGACCGTCGGGGTCAGCAGCCGAGTACCTTAGCCACTAGACCACCACGGCGGGTCTAAATTGGCCGGAGTTTAAGTCCAAGTTTATTGCTTTGAGGGAGACATACATCTGTATTGGAGGGAGAAAGATCTTTCTCGATGCCGTGGTAAAGCGTGGGCCTTCAGTGAACAGTGTGAGTCACTTATGAATCCTTTTTAGAAGCCTAAAATGCCGTTCCTGAACAATAATATATAATAATTGTTGAGGCGTTCTGTCCCGAAACCACGTTATGATTATGTGGGACACATAGTGGTGACCTTCTGAAAATTTGACAAACTGGTGTCCCTAAATATAAATACAAAACCATCCTCATAAATGTGTCCGCCATGACCTAGCTTAGTTTTAACCACTTTGTTGAGAGCAGTAAAGCACCCCAGCAACAATAATTCTTGGTGGGGTACTTGAAGAACAAATACTATTGTTGCCAAAAAAACGAAAAGTACATCATTGATGTTTAGTACCTTTCATAGAGGCTATATCTGATTGAATATTTAAAATTGGGACAAAATCGTGAAAAACAAGCCCTAGTCAAAAACACACCAATTGATGTGTGTTTTCTTCTTCGCCAGTGCCTCTATCAGTGCTACTCCTACTCTTATTATAAGCCAGGGACATAGCCAGAAATTTTTGTTCGGCAGGATTGGGGGGGGGGGGGGGTGATTTGAGCCATACTTCATGCGTGCATCTATGCATGCGTATATATACGCAAGCAAAACTGAAAATTTTCAGGAAGATTTTGAATGTCCCCCCCCCCCCATTGGCCATGACCTGCACGCATGACCCAGTCCTCCTCTCTGCGTACTTGATTGCTCTACATTTACAAGCAAATTGATATTCATGAATGTAGATCAGGGCATTGAAATATGTGCATTAGTGTACTTTTTCATATTTGTTGATTATATTGAGTGATTGCGTGGATTTACACGTCTATACTGCACTGCATGTTATGCGTGGAGCTTTCTTGTCTGTTTACTAATAGGAAAGGATTAAGTAGTACCAGCTAAACGTGCCAACCTCTCCACTCGGAGGATATTACCTTACAACTGTTCTTTTTTTTTGTGAAAACATGTGTCACACTGGTGCTTGCTTTGATTTAATGAAAAACGCGAACCGTCTTTTTATTTCATACAGTGTTGCAGTAGGCACACCTTGTGGTTAACAGTTTCCTCAATGGGGCAATGCATATTCAGAGTGGTGCATTTCCCGAGATGGGGTTGACTGAAAACGAAATCACTGCATTATTTTCCAAGCTTCTTTGTGTTAAAAGTGATGCTGTTTTATTTTCGCACTGACAATAATTGATGACTGGCGGAAAGTTAGGCTTTTTGCGGCAGTTCTTCCTTTATGACTTTGATTGGTGACATCTATAATCAAGCAGCTGCTTTTTTTGTGAGTTTGGACATTCTTGTGCACAACGAGGCCGGTCATGCGGCAAAATGCATGCATGCCTGCATGTTGCAACTTTAAAGTAAGACACTCTGCACTTTTCATTGCATAAACAGTCATCCTCTCAGGCAATACGTCATGAAGCGCTTCGTGCTTTCCCAGATTTAAACCATAGTAAACGCATGCCTGTGGCTATATTTCAGTGAAGATTGAGTCAACACGAGGTGCTTCACCTGACATTTGTGTTCTTTGAAATGCTGCCTCGAACACCCTCTTTGTAGTAGCGATAAGAGTTTTCCCCAGTAGGGGAAGGAAGTGAAGGTTCATTCTCATGGCGTCAGAAGCCGGCTGCAGTGTGAAGATAGCCGACACCAGAATGGAGTTTTGTTTGCCATTTCAGTAGCAATCTCGGCCGACAGTGGAGTGCCAAGTTCAGATCTGTGGTTTTGGAGCCCACAATGTAGTGGAGTAAAATATTTTTCGGTTTCGCGCTATGATGAGTTAAGCAGACAAAACTTATGTCGGTGAAAGGAAAGTTAGAAACTTCTTTTTTTGTGTGTTGTGTGCGAGAATTTCACGAGACGAATAACTACAAAATTTGGCAGGGCGAGCAGCGATGAAACTTTATTATAGTATTTTGGATGGTTCTTCTTCTTTGACGGGCACCCGGCCCTACAGTTTCAGCGTCTTCATCCACTTGCTTGTCCTTCATTGTGCGTCATTGATCCCCCAATATTGGGAGCTCTTCAAGAAGCCTTTAACGAGTAATTGTATATGTTGAAAATTCCTGGAGTATCATAATTTTGAAAAAAAGTGAATAAGCCTGGCAAAATGAAAACTGAAAAAAGCAATGCTAGTTAAACCTAGACAGAGATTATTGGCTTTTTCGCAGAAAAGAAAAAAAACGATTTCAAAATGCATACGTTTGACAGGAACCGCAAGAAGGCTGACTGTAGAAACTAAATATGGCCCATAGGTCTTGTTTAGGCATAAGTACCATGTTCATCACCATATTTTGAGATTAATGCCAACGACCGAATGAAGCCAGGGAAAATGTTCTTGTCCTACATTGTATTTAGCAAAGTGAAACCAAAGTTTGGAATCTACAAATGTTTTGTCAAGTTACATTTCTTTTTCCTTGCTCTGATATTCTCGTTGTTCTCTCATAGATCGCCTGCCTTTATGGGAACACAGGTGATAAATTATATTGACTCTTACGGAATTCGATATGTTTATGAGTATACAAAGCTTTTTTTAATAATGAACACATGATCAGTATATTTTATACATGCGTTGCAGATTTTAAATTGAGTAGCCACACAATGTCGCCGAGATAGCAAGTGCACCACTTTGTTTTTAATGCAATAACAATTATACGGACACCCTCTGCTAGAAATTGCCGCTGGCGTCGGCGTCAACGTCAGCGTCGTTCACCGTATTTGTGTACGTGTATATATATATATATATATATATATATATATATATATATATGTGTGTGTGTGTGTGTGTGTGTGTGTGTGAAAACGCCAGAAAGAAAATAAAATAAGCCAGAATAAAAAAAAATCTCGGCGCGCGGAATCGAATGTCCGTCCTCTTGCTTGTGAGTGCGAGGCACTAGCCACTGCGCCACAGAGAAGCACCTTCTTCGACTTTGAAACGGAAAGCTATTTGCATCTACCACTTAATGGTGGCGATGAAAATCTCAGGGGAACCATCCTGTTTTCAGCATTACCAGAGAAAAGACGCAATGAGCACGCCTCGCCGGATCGCCACGACACTGTGGCGCACGCTGTCATCTCCCACGCGTCTTTGCCCTGCGTAAATTGGTTGCAAGATAAACGCTCACGCGTGCGCGCGCTTATATCGCTGTGGGGAAAAGCGTAAGCGTTGTGCTTTCACTGAAACAATTTCGTTGTGTTTACCGGGCGCACAAAGTGACTGCACTCGCTGCACAGTCTCCCTTTCCGAAAAGTGTTCGCTTTTAAGACTCAGCGATGTAACAACTAGGACACTTAGTTGCGGTCATCTGTACATTTGAGTATTTTTGTGCGTCATTTGTGCATGAGCAACGTGGGGCACATTTTGATATATATTCGATTGGTCGCGCTATATTCAAATTTGTTGCTAGCACGATCATTGCTTCCTTTTTGCGAAAAATTGTGACTTTTTAAATAAAATAACACTTGTCTAAATGACCAAATAAGTACGTTTTGAAGGCACTCAATTGTTTTCTTTCAAATTAAACCTATTTTGGCGTGCCACAAGCGGAAGCGTGCATATATTGTCGTGGTAAATATGCGTTTTAAAGTTGTGCTACATTCTTTTTGCCAACGTGTATCCTATTGAGGAGCCACCTACAAACAAGAAGGGTTCATATTCATTTAGTTAATAATTGCATTGACCATTAGAAATTTTAACTTGGTATTGTAAAAAAGGCTCTCTAACGCGCACCGCTATCTCCGCTTTAAGAGAACTATGTTCCCGCAAGTATGTTACAAGAGAACAAAAGAAATCCGTCTGATTCCACGTGCAGAAGAGGTAGTGAAATAAAGCATGTGATACGTTTAAAAAGCAGGAAGTTTCATGGAACAAAACACTTTTATTTCTTTTTCCTTTTTTTGTATGTACTGAATATTTATTAATATCACAACACAAATATCAAAGTGGAGACGCATAGCGTACAGGTATGTGCAGTCTGCAATGCCTACATCTTTGACGTTGTTCGCAGAAGCAAGACCCTTGTTTCGCTCCTTAGCTGTGCAAGTCACAAGCTTGAGAATTCGTACACTTTTCCCACAACCTGACACAAGTAGGCTTCCAACGCTTTAAACGTTTGCGTGCCACTTCCATCGTTGCTGCGTACACGAGTATTCAGATGACTATCACAGCAAGTCAGAAATGCCAAACAAACGATTTCAAAAATATATGCTTATTGAATGAACTGAATCACGCACCAACAAGGTTATTATTTGTGCTTCGGTGGGTAGAGCAAAATATTATTACTTTATGAATGCTGTCAAATATACTTGAAAGACAATCATACATGTGTGAGAACACAAAAACTAGCTCTCATTTAAGGAATAGGTTCTGACTTGCTCCATGCAAAAGTATTTCTGTCAGGCGATAAATGCATGAAAAAATCGCTTAACCAGATACGTCAACGCCGTGGATGATTCTACAAGAGGACTTGTCACAACGTTGATTCCAGCGGCATTCCCTGCTCAATGTTTTCCATTACGTAAGCCCCCATATTCCGTTTACCTTGAGTCTCGCACGTAATTATTGCAGAGTATGCTGTGGTAAGTGTATGACATTACATTTGTACAAAGTGCAAGCAGGTATGTTCCTTTACATTGTGGGGTGAAACTTGTAAAAAGTTTCACACGTCTCGTTCTACAATAGTAGTATGTAGCATCACAGTATGCGCGAAGCAGGTTTGTGAGAATTCAGCACTTCAGCACTCATCCTGGAAAAATTTGTATACGCCAACACGTGTTAAATATATATATATATATATATATATATATATATATATATATATATATATATATATATATATATATATATATATATATATATATATAAGAAAACAGGTGTATACCGAAGGACTCGTTTTTCCGTGGGCCCCGCCACGGTGGTCTAGTGGCTAAGGTACTCGGCTGCTGACCCGCAGGTCGCGGGATCAAATCCCGGCTTTGGCGGCTGCATTTCCGATGGAGGCGGAATTGTTGTAGGCCCGTGTACTCAGATTTGGATGCACGTTAAAGAACCCCAGGTGGTCAAACTTTCCGGAGCCCTCCACTACGGCGTCTCTCATAATCAAATAGTGGTTTTTGGACGTTAAACCCCACAAATCAATCAATCAATCGTTTTTCCGTGGTTAACACAAGGTAATGACATCTAAAAGTCAATAATCCCAAGGAAATTACAGAGGAAGGTAACGAACCTAATTGTAATGCAAAGGTGAAGAACCAAAAGCGGGTGAGGAGATAACTTGCCGTGGGCAGGAACCAAACCTGCACCCTTCGAATAACGTGTTTGATGCTCTACCAACTGAGCTACCATGACGGCTCCCCACCTCAGCAAGTTCATTGGGTATATAGGTGAATTAAACGTGGGAGTGTCAATACGCGCCACCAATAGCCATGGCGGTGAGTGTGGCACACACTATAGGAGCCTGTTTGGCGTCAGGTAGCCCGTGAAGTTATTACGACCTGGCAGCTTGTAATAAGTTCACGCTGACCAATAAGCTCACAGAGTCCTAGTATACAACGTAAAGGCACCAAGTCTGCCAGTATGAGTCCCAGGTTAATGAATAAGAAAAAAAGTGTGTACTCAAGGGCTTGTTTTTCTATGCCTAACACATTATTAATGAGACCTAGCAGACATATATGCAAACGAGAGTATACATGAATTTATAAGACCAAACTGTAGTGTAAATGTGAAGAAAGAAAAGTGGGTGAAAAGATAACTTGCCATAGACAGAACCGAACCTGTTACCTTCGCGTAGCGCATATCGATTCCCTATATATATATATATATATATATATATATATATATATATATATATATATATATATATATATATATATATATATTGCAAACAACGAGACTCAGACACAGCACGCCATCGCATGGCCGGCTGTTTTCCTTCTCCTTTTATTTTCCAATGCAGCGCGATTGTGTTCCTGCGTGCCAGTTTCACTGTTTGTCCTTACACACTGCGATATGGCAAGGGTAGCTGCCTAAATGTTCTCAGGTGGACGAAACTGACCACTTATCTTTGGTAATCGCAGGCCCACAGGCACTGCCCACTGAAGCGCCATAAATAGCGGAACTTTCTTTGGCGCACAGCATTCACTGTGCCGCGGTGGTCAGTCTTCTGTAAACCGCGACTTCTGTCACCGAGCTGCCGAAAAATCTGGGGGCTACACTGGCTACGTTGCTGTGATCGGGAATATTCCCTGATAAGCTTTTTCTGATCAATTGCTTTCACTCATAGCAGAGTCACTTTTGAATGAATTACGAGGGCTCAGATTCGGGCGCACTTTAAAAAACCTCAAGTGCCCGAAATTCCCGAAGCCCTATATTACAGCGGCTCTTGTAATCATATTGTGGTTTAGGGACGCTAAACTCCGCATATAAATCATTCAATTTTGAAAGAATTGAAGCAGAGGAAGCATGCACAGTACGCATCTCAAAACGAGCCAATACCGAAAGTGTCTGTCATTTCTTATGTGCAAAAAATTTTGCACTGCTTAAAAAGAATGGTTGCAATACCTGGGTTGAAGGTTGTTTTCACGGCAAAAAAAAAGCTAGTATTTATATGTAAAAGAGCTACTCACGATGGATCTTCAAGTGTTTTGTACATTACCAAGCACGCAAAAGTGTTCGTAAAATATATAATAGCCGTTGTCTATCTCATTTCCATCACATGTGGTCGAAACTACATCAGTCAGAGGGCGCTGTCGTAACAATCACCTTAGGGAGCACGAAAATCTTATACCTGGACCAGTGGGCAGGCAACTGGCGAGTCACTGTGCAATTTATGAGTGCACCCTGAAGGTTGATGAATGTAAGGAATAGCAAGGTATAGGGACAAAAGGGCGCATGAACTACACGAAGTGTTTTTGATTCGCAAAGCTGGAACTGAATGTGTAAGTGCCCCTGTCTGGTAATCTTTGGAAACTGAATACTAGTATCTTTTCAGTTCAGTTGTGAGTATAATATTTGAATAAGGTTTTCTGGTACATGTACTACCTTTTTTTCCTTTTTCTTTGTGTAATCTTGTCGCCCTCTGGACTTTTATTTAAATTCCCTCGTCTGTTCAATGAAATTGTTGTTAATGTGCACTTTGTCCTTTCTGTCTTCTTTCTGAATCGTTCCCTGCACACTACAAAAGCATATTCATTTCAAAAATGCTTTTCCAGTACCTTCGTTAAGGGCAAGCTGGGCATGAGGGGTGCTGACGCCTGAACAAAAAAGTTCAGGTTCTCTGGAGGACATCATCGAATGCAGTATCTTTGGCGGAGATACCCACTCGCAGCCGGGTCGTCATCAGCCTCACGGCCTTCTGCGTTGGTGTTGTTGAGGGTGCTGCTAGGCTTTTTTGAGGGCCGTAGGTTGCCTCTCTAATAAAATTCATTATCTAGCTCAACATCGGAGGTATTGGGCTCTCCTGGTGCCTTCACTGTTGGGATGTCGATTACGAAATTAGCTGGTGTTTGTGTGTGCTCTAGCGAGGGTGAATCGGGAACCGGCTCCCCCAACTGCGCTGTCATAGCAGCGGTGTTGGTCCCCACTAGCCATGTTGTAGCGTTGGATAGAGGTGCAAAGACGAAGACGAGCAGCGGAATGCAGCCTGTGCTTTCGACGTCTACTGTAGAGCAGATGAATAAGTTCTCTGTTGTGGGGCTCAAGAAAACCAACGGGCTACCCAAGGTATTCACAGCAAGAGCTCACAGTGAGAGTTCCTGGACACCGGAGCTGCACCATCGACGGCATATTTCTGGAATATGACGTGAGTGTTAGAGTGTTGGTCACGAGACAACTGGTCGCAAGCATCGAAAAGTGGTCGAAAAATACTTGTACATCTTGCACAACTCTCTGTCAAGGTAGTTGCATGACACCCTCGCAGGCATTTCACGCCTTGGCGGTGTGCATCTCGGAGGCTGTCGATGGCCACCAGCCATTTGTTAATTTTTAGCCAAGCAGGGAAGGTGCCGAGTGAGTTTACGATCAAAGTCCACTCAAAGACGTTGTCCTGAAAGCCGCGCAACACCGGCACTGCCCAAAGAGTTGACTATCATAAAGCTGAAGGTAAGAGCCCAGAGTTCCAGCATGACAGGTGGTTGAGATGGCGAGATAATGTCGTGAAGCCACGTAAGAGTTCCTTGGCATCGTCATATGAGGCATCTGGTAAGCCATGGGCGTAGTTCGCAGAGTACGTGGCGCTACTGGTGCTCACAGGTGATGGAATGTATGGCCTGAGGACGCGTTGGCGGGGTCCGTTGTCGTGAATAGGTGCTGGTGAAATGGTGTGGAGATACCGGCAAGGCCTCGACGCCGTTCCCAAACAGGTGTAGGTAGTGGTGGCCAGTGAGCAGGTGCCGGGGAGGCCTAGTCGCCGTCCTTCAAGATGCGCTTACCGCAACTGCACGTTAGGCTGGTGCTATGAATGAGGAAACCAGGACGATAAAAGCACATCGTGCGACCGCGCCATTGTAAAGAAGGAGACTTCAGGCACAGCACCCAATCACTGGGCCGGCTTTTTTAGAGGCAAAGCTTTTTATAGTCTAACCTTGTAAATAGTCACGCGTAACCGAGAGAAGAAGAGACGAGAAAAAGAAATGGATGACCATTTCTCGTCTAATTTCCTAGATGGCGTTGATCTGTCAGCTACTCTCTGAAGCACCGTTACTCTCTGATTGGCTGCTGTGCAGGCTTTGCCTGAGTGCGCGAACGACTGCCTCGTTCAGTCTCCTAGATATTCGCCCTACGTGGTGGATCGTTGGTGCGACATGAATAGAGCCGAGCGGCGGGCGCGTTGAACACGCTTGCGCTCGGTTTTCTTAGCTAGCGTCTCGTTGGTGTTACCCACGCGCCCTCTGCATAGTGCGTGAATGAGTGCATCTCTGTTTCCTGGATGGTTGCCATACGTGGCGGATCGTCGGTTGGGAATGGACGAAGCAAACCAGCGGGCGCGCGGAAGACGCTTGCGCTCGGCTTCTTTGGCTCGCATTTAGGTGTTACCCATGTGCCGTCTGCATTCTCGAACGCGATCGGACGCATGGACATATGCATGGAGGAACGGGCACACAGACGATTGGACGGACGGATGCTTCGCCAGACTCATCACCATGCACTCCGTGTATATGCTGTGATTTTACATCTGTTATCTATACACGCACACACACACAATATATATATATATATATATATATATATATATATATATATATATATATATATTTATTTATTTATTTATTTGCAAAATACTGCTAGCCTAAAAAAGGCTGTAAGCAGGAGTGGGAATACAAAGATGATATATATACATACTGCGCAAAAGAAAGCGATAACGGCATGCTTCACACTAGGTACTCTTCTACAGCAATAATATCATCAGTTATATCGATCATCACAGCAGTAGGTAACTACACTGTAACCATTATATTCTAAATGCCAGTAATACATACATGGAATAAAAGAATATATGTATTTCCTTACATATAAGGTGACGATACATAAAAGTAGAAACACACAAGTGAACATATACAAAGAAGATTAGTAAACTCGTACATTTACACAGTCGTCAAATGAGCCTGAAGTGTTGAAATGAAATCTGCTGTGGTCATGCGTTCCACGACATCGGCTGGGAGCTCGTTCCATTCCCTTACTGTTCGTGGGAAAAATGTGTTGTGAAATACATCTGTTCGGCAGTTATAGTCTCGTAGTTTTTTTGAGTGATGAGAACGTGTGATTCGCTTACTTACAGGTTGAATGAAATGATCCCTTTCTATTCCTATTTTATTATGATAAATTTTGTATAGGTACCCTAGTCTTTCCGTGTGGCGTCGTAATTCCAGGGGTTCCAATTCAGCCCTTTCCACTAACGTACTTGCCGATGTCCGCCAGCTGTACATATTAAAAATAAAGCGTACCGATTTTCTTTGAACACTTTCCAAGTGGACAATGTTCCTTTTCGTGTGAGGGTCCCATACTATCGATGCGTATTCGATTATTGGTCGGATAAACGTTTTATAGGCTAATAGCTTCATATCTTGAGGAGCTTGGCGCAAAGTTCGTCTTAAGTATCCTAGTTTAGTTACTGCTTTTTTCTTTATGTAAGAAATGTGCTCATTCCACCGAAGATCCGATGTGAGTATGACACCTAGGTATTTAAAAGATTTTACTTATATATATATATATATAGTATATATATATATATATATATATATATATATATATATACCATCAGCCGTTGGTATCAAGGCCCAAAATAACAAAAATTGAGATATATAACTTCTTGTATTTTCAGTCTTAATGGAGTCATCTGACTACACACTCCGTTCGCTGCAACTGGCGCGCCACTGCCCGGCCGTCAGAGTAGGCAGTCGGTGAGAGCCCGAGCAAAAGTGAGCGCTTTTCTGCACCCGCTAGCATCACTTCCTCAGTGGCATGCATGCTGATGTAGGTGTTCCGTGACGCAGTCATGAACTGCTGCGTTGTCGGTTGTACGAACTGGTACACGTCGTGCCTTGCGGGAACGACGTTTCACCGTTTCTTTACTTGTCCGTGCTTTTTTTGGGCAGCGGAAGAAGTGGATCACGGCTGTGCGACGAAAAAAGTAAGGTTGGTTCCCACTCCACCGCCATCTCGCGTTCTCCGGTTTTGTTTTTCTGGTGCTTCTAGCATTTGTATACATTTCAGCACTTACGGAACAAACTGGGATCCCTCTCAGCACTCGAAGATATGCAGTGCCCATTTCGTTTGGGGTGCGCCGTCCAAGGATGTGTTGTCCCCGCCATACGTGCCAGCGATATTTCCTGACGAGTATCGTAAGCGGTCCGTGCTTGAAGATAAGTTTCAACGCTAGGAAAGGTGAGAACTCCGTAAAATAAACTTTATCTATCTTTTTAGGTGACTGTCAGGTAGTCACTATATGATGTGCTATTAGTTTTTGGACGACTCTTCAGCCTCTATTCCGTCATGTTGGTGTGCTCGACGGCTCGTGTGACCGATTTGGCTTTAGTAGTGAAGCTTGCTGGGCAAGTTGGGGAATAAAGACTGCAGGCACAACACGATCAGTAAGCACATGGAGAAGAAAACACGCATACATCGACACAAGCGCTGACTGTCAACTGTCTATTTCCTGCTATGTCGGAATCGCAGGAAATAAACAATCCGTAGTCGGCGCTCGTGCCATCATATACGTTTGTTCTTCGTTCCATGTTTTGCGGTCGCGCTGTTCCTGCAGTCATGATTTAGGTGGCGGCGGAAGCGCAGCTGATCAAGTGGAGAGACGCTAACTAGGAGTCAATCTCCTTCCCCCGAGATGCTTAGCGATAAAAATGTCAGGTGGTCGTTGCTCTTAGGAAACATCATAGGATTAAAGAAGAAAGGCTACGGCTGGGGTACCCCTACGGCACTCAGAAGGTTCGAGAAGTAATGGTCCTAAAAATATAACAAAAAGGTTAAAAACAAACAAAACACTCGTAAACACGGGACACCGTGAGAGGAAATGACGGGACACTCACTGTGTCTTTGTTTACCGCTGGTGTATTTTTAAATCGAATTTGACCCTGTAGCAACTAGCACACTCCAACGCCTTGGTTCCAAAAACATTTGCACACCTCTGCGCTAGAGCGTAAAACACCAGAGTTTGCGCAAATCATAAAAGCGTAGTGGGCTCGCACAGACATGAATGCCAAGTACTGTTAGTGGTTGATACTTGTAGTAAACAGCTGACCCTGTAATCATTCAACGTTGATAAAATGGGCAAAGCGTGCAGCATGTAGACAATTGTGTACACGAAACTTAAATTGAGGCAGTTTATTTTCATCTTAAACCTGGCCGTCGTTGCAGGTTTCTTTTTGATTTGTTGTTACACTGAAGCCTGACAGGGAGAGAGACAAGGAGAAGCAGATCTGCTACACCTATTGACTGTAAACAATATGACAAGGTTGCTCTAATTTGAAGCAGTTCTATTGATGCACCTCAGTCTGTTCGTGTTAAATCAGCTCGAACCAAACCGTATTTAAACTGTTAAAAATTGCAGTAATTGCTTTTCCCTCCCCCTTGTTATGGTACTTTTTCATTCATTTCTAACTTTCATTTAATTGATGAATCAGATAAGGTACAGCGTAAATTGTTTGCTTCAGGATTAAGAAGAGGACAGCCACTATAGCTGTTGCCAATCTCGCCAAATCTTCGCCGAATGTGTTGCAAGCAGCAGCAACTACAGACACCATGGATTCACCAGCATCTTCAGCATCGCTGAGGAAGGAACCTGAAGACACTGATGGTAATAACAAATCCAAACAGCTGTATGGCGTTGAGGTTGCTGCTGTTGTAATACTGCGAGGCACAGAGCTAGTGCCCATTAAAATGCGGAGATTACCAGGAAATGCAGAGTTGGGGCTTATGTTTGAATGGTCAAAGAGCAGAACAAACATTTTGTCACGAATGACTAACAATGCAGCAATATACAACTGAAACAACATTTATTGGGGAAGACATCAAAAAGAAACAAAAAAGATGTGATGTCACAGGCATTAGCAACAATGTAAACGCAGGATCACATACTTTGCTAGCTGCGCACTACTGATTCGCATGTGTGCATTTTACTTCAATGTGTGACATCAACTGGCCACAGTAACGGTGCATCAGGCAACTGAGCGCAAGTGCGTCTACGTCAGCATGCGACTCCTTGCGTAGGTCCGATGGACAGCAAATAGCAGAGCCTTTTGCTGGAGATTTTCTTTTATTGAGAACTCACAAGTACATCACAGTGGTCCCAACTGCTTCAAGGTCCCAGTTTCTCATTACCTTAATTAGCAATATAGCCCCAAATATAGGGAAATAGTGCTAGCAGCATATTAGGTACGTCACACGTGGTCAATTATGACTGTGACCCATCCTCAACTGTGGCCATTTTTCAAGATTGGCTGGAGAAAACAGTGGCAGAAGGCATGGAGCTTGTTTGTCAAAATGTTGCTTACTATTGAATAATGCATAATTTTTATTGAGTGTGGGTGATGGCGCTTTAATACATGGCTATTTCCCTAGCACAAGTCGATGAGCGATACACTAATGTGTGAAGGAGGCTTTACAGCCTCCATTAAAAAGTAAATCCCCTGAAGCTAAAAAAAATGGTGCACTGAAGTGTAGTCTGGAACACAGAAGCAAGTATAGTTGTATTGAATGTAAAAACGGCTGGAGATGAACGACGTGAAACAGCTCAGGCGTAGCAATTTGCGGCTTGAAGAGACTTCTTTTGTCAGGTGCTGCTTTATTCCCCGAGCATTGAAAAGTATTGTATTAGGTAATTCTGACTGTCAATTATCCTCCTACTAAAAAGTATACGTTGGTTGTTTTTGTTTGTCGCAATAACCGTTCTATACCACCACCATGTCTCTCAAGTGCACTGTGGCTGTACTAGAGCCATAAGAGGGCTTTTTGTTTTGTTTGCCTGCTTAGAGATGTCTTATGTGGCATACAATTGGTGTTGTAGTGCAAAATAAGCTTGAAAACACCTGGTTCTGTTATCTGAAAATTGTAGCACATCACTTTTATGCAGGTCTCAACGCAGATGGGTGAGATACCACAGGCCGACAGTAAAGGTGCCCTTCTGATTGCCTGTACCCTGTTTGCCGATGCATGCGAGGTGTCCGTCCAGGTTTCATTCTTACGTTCCATCCCGCGCCAAGCAAAGATGACGCCATATGTGGCTGCGTTTTGGACGTGAAGTGCCACATGTGGAAAATTTTTCTAGGCATACGGCCTTTGGTAGAAAAGAAAAGTGATGAAACAGACACACTGCGTGACGACTACAGCAAAGCGATCACGCTGGCTTCACTCCGCCGCTGCAGGACCAATTTTTGGTATCTGGTATCGGAAATCACAGGAAATGCATCCCTTTTAATGGCACTGGGGCTATTCACAATAGCAAAACTTATTTGTTTTATTTAATATAATTTAGATTGAACAGTATTACAGATTGGCTTTTTTATGTACTAGTGCAGACTTTTTAATGTATTTTTATAACCCTTGGGAATTGTCGCAGCCTCCTCATAGTTCTTCCTTTTTTGGTTGTGAAGTAAGTAACTGCACAGATTTAAACAGGTCGCTGATTAAAATAGGAATTTGTTTCCAATTCATTGTGCCAGGCCTACGGTAATGAAGCATGGTGGTGATTCTCCTCGCTTTCACACGCACTAGTACACAAGGTAACTGCTAATGAATGGTACGTTTGAAGCCAAGTGATACATTAACTGCCACTGAAAAAATGAACGTTGTCTACGGTTTGGTAGTATTTAAGGTTAGTGATGCGGATAATCTTTTGGCGTATTGGTACTTAAGCACCCATTTCTTAAGCGCCTATTTACTGAATGAAAACAGTGAATGTTCATAATATTTTTGTGAGAAAAATCGTTTTGGTAAAGTGGGAAAACTCAGAATTTTCCAAATTGTCAACTGGGTGTTGTTTGTAAGAAAATTTATTCTAAAAGAAGCATTTCTTAATTTGATACCATGTTTGGTCTACATATAAAGCAAACGTATTGGCAAAACATACATCCATATTGGCGAAATTCCTGGACCTGTATAGCATACAGCAAAAAATTGCAGTAATACTCTTGAGCTTCAAACATCTTGCACAAAAGGCTTCGCCTAATGTGTGAACAAATTTTGGTATTCTCACAAGAAGCAATAATCTGAGAATAGGTTTTCTGACATGCCACGCCCAAACGATATCTCATAAATACTGAAAGCTTTCTATGTTACACATCTTTTGCTCCAAAATACTCTTGCGAACAACTCTTTTGTATCAGTAAACATTTTTTTAAAAAACACACTTGAGAAGGTTGCCGAAACGGCTGGGACATTTGGTGTTGAATGACCTACAAGTGTTCGTGTGAGACACAACACTGCACTTGTACCCTTATCAAAGCAAATCAACTCGAAATTTATTGCAAGACTGTGAATGATTTTAGATTTGTGAGATCAATTATTTTTGTGTCATCTCTACTACAAATGTCGTTCCCTCAAAATAGCTTTTATTTACAGGTGCGCGGCGAGAGGTACTTGGACCTGGCAGTGGGCAGCAATCTCCTGTTGTGTCTTATGCCCCGCCATGGTGGTCTAGTGGCTTAGGTAGTCGGCTGCTGATCCGCAGGTGGCGGGATCAAGTCCCGGCTTCGGCGGCTGCATTGCCGATGGAGGCGGAAATGCTGTAGGCCTGTGTGCTCAGATTTGGGTGCATGGTAAAGAACATCATGTGGTCAAAATTCCCGGAGCCTTCCTCTCTGGCATCTCTCATAATCAAATGGTGGTTTTGCGACGTTAATTTCCACATATCAGTCAACCAAATCTGTTGTGTCTTACGACAATGAATCACGGCCTCACGTTCTCTGCGTTAGGAGTTCTCTTTGGCATCCATCGCGCTAGTGCGTCGCCGATTTTTATGCTATTTTGGATGTCCTCTATGTCAATACTCAAAATTGGGTCAAGTGGTTTTCAAGGGATGTTGCCCAAGCAACAATGCCTGCCTCTTTTCGGCTGAACTTTCCCAAGCTTAGAGTTGAGAAGTGAGAATAGAGAAACCAGGTAAAGTCGCTGACAGGGTTAACTGCCGGAGTAACTACTTTACTCTGAAATTCCTATTTGGGATCACTTCATCCGGTTATGTAGGATATATATCCAATGTTCGGGGGCCGGTCGAGAGACACATACATCCTTGTGAACTCTGGTTTGATCAACTTTTCAGAGCCCGGGAATATGGTGATTGTGGACAAAGGCTTTCCGCATGTCAAGTGCGACTTGGAAAGTAAAGACATTACACTTGTCATCCCACCATTTGCAAAGATCAACTACCAGTTAACGAAGGTGGTGATGCAAGAAACCTTTAAGGTTGCATCTCATCGGATTCATGTAGAGAGATGCAATCAGTGTATAAATAGTTTTGCAATATTGAAATAAAGACCAACTCCAGAAGCTGAGTGTCACATCGACAATCAGGCCCGTAACTAGGGGGGGGGGGGGGGGTTGATGGGGTTCTGACCCTTCCCTCCCAGAATTTTTTTGATGCTTCAACTTTTCGGGTGATACTAAAATATTTACACGCCTTCACAGCGACCACCAGCTGCCAAATGGCACTGCAACTTTCCTGGCATCGCTTCCCTCTTCTTCCTTTCTTCAAACCTACCCTTTTACCAGATCACCACAGCACTCCCTCCCGCGCACGCGCACTTGCCCTATTTGTACAGCTTTGCACTTCGCCCTCGCGTCCTTCGAGTCTTTTTTTTTTCGTCTTTCAAACCGTAGCAGCTCCTTTATTGATTCCAGATGCTTTCCTTGTGCATTGCCGCTGGATAAGTTATCCGTCTGTGCGGACCGCACGTGTCGGCTTTGGGTTCCTACGGAAAGCGCGTCTACTTCTGTGAAGGTAAACAGTTCGACAGCAACGGCAACACCAATACGACGTGCGCAAATTTGCCAGGGAACGAAACCCCTAAGTGGAAAAACTCAGTGGCGCATTCCGAGGACGCAGGCTGCAGGGCAAACTTTTCTCAAACTGTAGTCCTCGCCACCGAAACGAATCATCGAAGATGACATCTACTGAAAGACTGGCATATCCGAGCAACATCGAACAACCTTAACCACACGCAAGGAAATCTACCTCTTCTGTACACAGAAGGCATATGCGCCTCCCTACAAAGCGCACAAAGCGAGGATACAGCTGGCACACAATCCGGCACCAGCGGTCAACTTTCACAGGAGAAAAAAACGCCGCCAAGCTGGGCTGCGCGCGGGAGTACAGAGACTGACGTCACAGCCTACAAAGTGCATTTTTGGGGGGTCACGGCTATTTAATTAGCGCAGCCCAGAGAGAATTATGCAGGCGCGCAGGGAGCCGTCTGTGAAAAGGTGACTTTTTCACAGGAACGGAGCAACACCTCCTTTCTGGACTGTACCACGGGAGTGCAAATGTCTCGGCAGTGCATTCTTCGGGGTTCACGTATATTAAGGGGAGTATGCAGTGCCCATGGAGTCTTCTGTGAAAAGGTCTTTAAGTAGCGTCAATCCAGTTTGCTGCAGCTGGAGTACAATAATGGGCCTGCATGCACACCAGCTGTAGCGGCGTTCAGAAAACCCATGCGCCATGCGAGAGCCGGCGCGTTCATCACACTTCTACATTCTAGCCACTGTAAAGTAGATAAGAGAGGAAGAAAACATCGCCCGCTGTTCACGCCAGGCTGTCGAAGCAGTCGCAAACGTCTTTTTGGAGCCACTGGCCACTTCTCTGTGCGTGCACAGGATTGCGGCAGCAAAATGAAAAGACACTCTGCAACAACGAAGCAAAGGAGTCTTGCGTCTTATTTCAAGAAAGTTCGAACCGATGAAGCGGACGGAGAAGAACCGCCTCCTTCGAAGGATAAAACTTCGCCCTCCTCAGCACTGGTGGAAAGCCAAGCACGTCCGAACTTCTGTAGCGACTCAGGAGAATGCACCGGTTTATATGAATCACCTGAGAACGAACACAAGCAGGACACCCATGCGCCGCCGGGAATGATGGTGGCCGCAGTGCAACTCCAAGTGATCTAGGTTCTACAGTCAACGCTGGGCAAAGTGACGCCTTTACCACTGGGCAATGCCCAAGGAAGGTGAGTGGCATGGCACCTACACATTCTGGTTAGCCTCCCCTCTGTGCGACGAGTGCGAATATTTTCGACTTAGGACTCTTGGGAAAGGAATAATGTAAATGATCCAGAGACGATGGAGAAGCTGCTGCTCGATCCGTGGACCCCTCCGGCTAACTATAATTATCCAGCCACAGGGAAAAGGAATCTGAAGTTCCTACCTCACTGGGTAGATCATTACCGATGGCTTGTTTATTCAGAGAAGCTTCAAGGAGCATTATGCAAATATTGCGTAGTCTTCGCAAGCGAGTGTGCAGGAAAAGGGGAGCACCTGCGCTTGGGCTGTTTTGTAACTAAGGAGTTCACCAATTACAACAAAGCCATGGACGCCTTTAAGAGCCACGCATCCAGCAGTTATCACGCCATGTCGACAACGCTATCGGAGAACTCTTTAGCAGTCCGGTTCCGCTCACAGCATGATATCTTAACACAACTTGACCATGACCTTAAAAAGCAGGCGGAAGAAAACCGCAAGAACTTGCTGCCAATAATAGAAACAATCCTTTTCTGTGGCAGGCAAGAAGTACCGCTTCGCGGCACAGACGACTCTGGTCCGATAAATATGTCTGAAGTGCTGCCATTCAAAAATGATGGAAGTTTCCGCGCACTGCTTAGGATGAGAGCAAAATGTGGAGATGCCGCCTTGAGAGCTCACATGAAAACATCTCAGGCGAATGCGCTGTACACGGGCCCAAAAACTCAAAGCGAGTTGATCACCCTCTGTGGTAAAATTATACAAAGAAAAATAGTGGAAAACGTCAACTCAGGTTCGTGTTTTTCAGTTCTAGCTGACGAGGCCACTGATAAGTCTCGCACCGCCCACATTTCCCAATGTGTAAGCTACGTTGGACACGACACGTCGGGAGTGCCCATTCTTAAAGAAGATTTTGTAGATTTCGTTCCCGTGTACGATCTCAATGGCAAGGCACTGGCGAGAACAATCCTGAACAGCCTTAGAGGTCATGGCTTTGACCTGAACCTACTTTGCGGGCAAGGATACGACGGCGCGGCATCAATGAGTGGCCACCTTACCGGTGTTCAAGCCTTCATTCGTCAAACAGCGCCCAGAGCATTGTACGTGCATTGTAGCGCCGACTCGTTGAACCTTGCTCTGCTTCACGCATGCAAACTCCCCAGCATCCGCAACTGTTTGGGAACTGTATCCTCAACCTGTACGTTTGTGAGAGCATCGCCACAGAGGACGAACCAACTGCGAGACAAAGTAGAAGCTTTAACACAAGGAAAAAGAAAATCAGTTCTCTCCTTTTGCCAAACAAGGTGGGTAGATAGTCACGATGCACTTCAGCGTTTCCTTGAACTGTACGTGCCTATTGTACAATTCCTCGAATATTTGGAAGAAGAGGCCGCGACATCTGATACTTCATCAAAAGCTTATCAACTGCTCAATGCCATTACGAAGCCCGAGTTTGTCGTTTCGCTTCAGATCTGTAGCAACCTCTTCTCTTTGACACTGCCACTTTGCAAGTTTCGTCAAAAAAATTGACTGTGACTTGGCTCAAGCGTGCGATCACGTAAAGAATGGTATAGACGTTCTTTCCACAAAAAAGGCTAGTGCGGAAACGGAATTTGATAAGATTTATCTGAAGTCGCTCTCGTTGCTGAAAATCACAAATGTTGAGATGGCCCTACCACGCATCACTGGAAGGCAGATGCAAAGAAGCAACGTACCTTCTGCTACTCCTGAAGAGTACTACCGGAGGAATGTGTATTTGCCTTTGCTGGCTGACTTCGAAAATCAATTAAGAGACCGGTTCGATGCCCATAAGAAGGTCGTGGTTGGCTTTAACATGCTGCTGCCGAAATTCTGCGCATCGGCTAGCCTTTCTGATATTGATGATGCAGTGCAGTTTTACCTTGGCGACATTCCTTCGGCTAATGTCATCGAAGCAGAGCTCACACTGTGGGTGAACAAATACTGCCAGATCGAAGAAAAGAATCGCCCAGCTTGTGCTTTACAGGCCTTAGAGATGTGCAACCGCGACTTTTTTCCGAACATCCACAGCCTACTTTCTATCCTGGCGACTTTACCCGTGTCGACGTCGACACTGAGAAGGCTGAAGAGCTACCTTCAAAATCATATGAACAACGACCTAATTACCGGACTAGCACTGCTCAGCATCCATCGAGAACTTTAAGTGACCCCAGAACAAGTCCTCACAGCATTTTGCAAGTTGCCGAGAAGGAAAAACTTCCTCGTTTAAACTTCCCTTCATGTTTCAAGAGTCGATTAAAAGCTAAACCCAGCTAGCTCAAGCTTCAACACTTCTATCCTTTCGCAATTACGAGGAAACTATCCAGCAAGCAGAACGTGCAAATGGTAACAAGAAGATCGGAATGTCGGGCGACTTGTTTGTTTACTTGCATACATGCTGTCACGGACTGCCATTTTTGCGAACCGGCGTAACGGCAAATTAACGGGCGCCACACTCCCCCGCTGACCGGTGGAACCGTTCGCTCATGAAAAGACTGGCCTTTAGTGCAGGGAAGTACTGAATGGGGTGTTCTTCTTCAAACGTTAGTCGCCGATGTTTGATCCCTTGTACCTACGGCGGCGTCGGCAGGGTCGTCAAAGGCCGCGATGCACCCCGAACTTGCTGTAGACTGCAAGACGAACAGGCTGAAACCAAGGAAACTGACCATTCCCACGGGCAAAACTGCTTATGGACAAGCCGTATGAGAGAACCCCGACAGGTTGTCACTCTCGCTCAGTTGAGGACCCTTTCCTAATTAAAAAGAGACGTCGTCAATATATTTTTAGGGTGCAGTTTCTAACAATGAAACGTGAATAATTGGACCCATGTGGAGGTCTCTTTTCCCCCAGGACGAGAATCAGGGGACACGGAGGTCGATTTAGGAGCAGGATTTCGCCTTGCTAAGCAGTCTAGTTGCTGACCAACGTGGTGTAGAAGGAGATCAAAAAGTATCCCTTAAGTGGTTGTGGCTCCGTGTCGGCTGGCCACCTAAACTTAGCCATTCGTCTAGTTGTGACGCGAAATTAACGTCTGTAACGTAGGCATCGGTACTGGAATCTCGAGTAAGCTCAACCTGCCCGAAATCGGCTTCAAGCACTAGCCTCCTGGAAACACCAGCGCTGCAACAACGCCGACATCGCAGTTGTGCCAGAACTCTCTCTGACTTCTCGCATCCGATCGTCGTAGACTCAACGCTGCCGGTCATCACAGGTATCCCTTCACCTGTTTATACCTTCGGACTTTCTCATCTGTAGTTTTATTGTTGGTTAGTTTTGTGTAGTTTGTAATACTTCTCTCTTGTGTGCTGATTTATTGATTTTATAAGTATTTTGTTATTTGGTATTAAGTGTTGTGCTAGATTCCTCTGCAATATTCCTAGATTCCTCTGCAGTGCTGCAATATCACTAGAGTTTTGTTTTTCCCCACATACGTCTCTGATCTCTTCACTGTCTCTGCTTACGTACGGAACGACCTAACCTGCTGCCATTCCCGTCGCCGACTTCGCGCTGGCGACGCTAGAGTGGGAGCTTGTAACACATACATACCGTTTTTGTACCGCGGTTACATTGTGTTGCTTCATCAGGAGCCGTTGTTCGCGGTGTCCCCGGCTTTGGTGGTGCTATTGTCCAAACTTATTTCTTGCTTTAACCAGAATTTGAGGTTGACATACCAATTTCTTTATTTGGGTACAAATAATTGAAAAGTACCATCGAATTATTACAAGTAAGCGATGTACTTGTTTTATTCACGAAAATAAGCCAGTATAAATCTTAAAAAATGGCAGCCCTTCTACACGCAACCCCCCCTCCCCGAAAAAAATTCCTGGGTACGGCCCTGTCGACAATTGTGTACATCTGTGCAGTGTGTTGGCTAACACACAAGGTTCTGTGATCAAGACTGTGTTAGTACTCGTGTGATCTGCACACTTGTGTTTATCAGAATATGAACACTCGAAGAAGAATGTAATCAAATTGTGGCCATGATTTTTTTGATGAGCAATGCAAAAGCTTGCAGATATTTTTCCTGTTGTCTACTTTTGGATTATCACGTTGTTTTTTACAATGTTTATACAATATACGATACTTATACAACATTTTATTAGCAGCCCTCTTTTCATGCCCGATCTTGCCGTCTTGTGTATGGATTGAGGTGACTGGAACTTGTAATAAAAAAGAAATTTGTGTTTATTGAAGATGTTGGCAGTTGGCAGTTGGCATAAGCATGGTGGAACTTTGATTGAATTCACTGGCACACAGCCTACTTGTGCTGGTGCTTCGATTAAGTTGACACTAAATATAAAGTTTCTCTACATACAATAAATAGTTTGACGCTCTAATCACTTCTGTGACATTATAAATATTTTATCTTGGCATTTGCATGGAAGTGAACAAGAAGACCTGTACTTCAATAGTCCTTCCTCCTCCCAGTTCACTTTTGCGAATGTTGTGCAAGCATCAAAGTAGTCGAGGCAGAACATGAAATGGTGTATCAGGCCGAACAAATTGTTTCCATAAAGTAGCAGAAGTCAGTAGCTTTTGCTTCAGCTCTTTATTTCATGCAATAAAAGGCAGATGTCCTCTGCCTGACTAAGACCGCGGCACCTGGATTCCCATACTTGGAGCACACAGCAACCAAAAAGTTTGCGTTATTGCACATAGAAAACGCAAAAAACGTTATTCACACAAAAGCTTTCTTCCTCAGCGCAGCAGGTAAGTAGTGCAAAAAAACTGAAATTTTCGCATGACTTCTTTCAGAAAAAAAATCATGCCTTCTTACTTCTATACATTTTGACTTTTAGTGAGTACACGTAGAAGTCACATCTTCTTGCATCTACTACATAAAGCCTATTTGAACCTACGTGTAGTAGGGGTGTCTTTCTCGTAGTCGCAGATTTTTTTCCATTGAAATGGAGATAGTCGACGTTGATATCGTGGTCAACTACAGAGCGTGACTCGCACCTGTAAGGGGTCTTAATCTCCAGCAAGTGGATTACTTCTTGTTCATCGATAAAGCCATCACGACTGTAGCATAGCCACGGCTGCAAAGTGCTGATCACAAGTCCAACTTTAATAACCTTGCGGCCCATTGTGGACTCGTATTGTTTTCGTCTTTGAATAATGCTAACATCAACTCAATGCATAATAAAGGAGATGACAAAGACTTCAAGGATTACAGGCCGATCAGCTTGCTCTTCGTAGCATACAAGGTATTTACAAATGTAATTGCTAACAGAGTTAAGAAAACATTAGAATTCAATAAACCAAAAGAACAAGCAGGATTTCAAACAGACTACCCAACAATCGACTACATTCATACGATCAATTGATTGATTTGTGGGGTGTGATGTTCCAAAACCACTATATGATTATGAAAGACGCTGTAGTAGAGGGCTCCAGAAATTTCGACCACCTGGGGTTCTTTAATGTGCACCCAAATCTGAGTACACGGGCCTACAACATTTCTGCCTCCATCGGAAATGCAGCCGCCACAGCCGCGATTCAATCCCACAACATGCGGGTCAGCAGCCGAGTACCTTAGCCACTAGACCACCGTGGCGGGGCATTCATACTATCAATCAAGTAATAGAGGAATGCTCAGAATATAGCCAACCACTATACATAGCCTCTCATAGATTACGAGAAGGCGTTTGATTCAGTAGAAATATCAGCAGTCAATCAGACAATGCGGGATCAGGGCGTCAATAAAGTATACATAAACATCCAGGAAGAAATCTACAGGGGATCAACTGCTACCATATTGCTTCATAAAGAAAGTAACAAAATACCAATCAAGAAGGGTGTAAGGCAGGGGGATACAATCTCCCCAAAGCTATTTACCGCATGCCTACAGGAGGTTCTCAGAGGCATAGAATGAAACCAGTTAGAAATGAGAGTTAATGGAGAGTACTTTAGTAACCTGCACTTTGCTGTTGACATTGCATTGCTGAAAAACTCAGGGGACGAATTGCAACTCATGATTACGGAGATACACAAGGAGAGCAGAAAGGTGGGTCTTAACATTAATCTGCAGAAAACGTAAGTAATCTACAACAACCTAGAAAGAGAGCAGCGCTTCGAGATATATAATAGTGCACTTCAAGTTGTAAAGACAATGTCTACTTAGGACAGGTAATAACCGCGGAGCCTAATCACGAGATTGAAGTAACTAGACGAATAAGAATGGGGTGGAGCACATTTTGGCAAGTACTCTCAAATCACGACACTTAGATTGCCACTATCCCTCAAGAGGAAGATATATACCAGCTGCATCTTGCTGGTACCTAGCTAGGAAGCAGAAACCTGGAGACTTACAAAGAGGGTTCAGCATTCAGGACGACGCAGCGTGCACTGAAAAGAAAATTGGTAGGTGTAACCTTAAGAGACAAGAAGAGAGCAGAGTGGATTAGAGAACAAACGGGGGTTAAGGATTCAATAGTTGAAATCAAGACGAGGAAATGGATATGCGCTGGGCATTTAGCGCGTAGTCAGGATAACCGCTGGTCATTAAGGGTAACTAACGAGACACCCAGAGAAGGCAAGCGGGCAAGAAGTTCGCGGGTATAAATTGGCAGCAGCAAGCACAGGGCTCAGTTGACTGGCGGAACAAGGGAGAGGCCTTTCTCCTGCAGTGGACGTAGTCAGGCTGATGATGATGATGATGATGATGATGATTGTCGTGCTATTGGTTCCTTTGATATGCGATATGCACATGCAATGATTTTGAAGGATCGCGGTGTAACAAGTTGTGCCAAGCTCTCGTAGTCCGCTTGATGTATCTTGATACAGTGAGCTTTCGGAGCTGGCCGAAACTCTCAAAGCCTATGCACTGTGCAACTGTGGGCATACAATTTGAAGAATTGTCTTCTAGCGATATCGTTGACGTTCTCTCTCAGTGACCATGACCTCGAGAATATAGTCATCGCTTACTTCTTCGACTGGGATGCTTTGTGCTCCAAATATATAGCTTGGCTGTCCTTGCCGTCCGAGCACCATGTCCAAATGAGCCAGGTTTTCACCAATTTTTCACTCTCGGTAGAGCATGATGCCCAAGGCACAGTTTTAATCGAAGATGGCTGTGGGCACGGGTTGAATCGCGAGCTTTTAGTATAAGTGTTTAGGAGGGTACATCTTGGAGAACGAGACTACCTTGTTTTACATTCCCAGCTGCTTGGCAGATGGCCTCTTCTACATGTTTTTGACGGATGTATTTGTCAAAGTTTCCTCCTTATTGACGTACATAACTACTGCCGCAGCATGTTTACAGTAGCCTTAGATTCTACCTAGGCAGTTGCAGTGAGCTTGTGTGACGTTGCTAGTGGCATCAAGCTGAAAAGAAACATATGCAAGGCATTTTATTACGGCTCAAGATTGATGGAAGGGTTTGACGAACCTTATTAACTCGTCATCTACAATTCACAAATTTGAGCAGTGCAATGCTAGGTCAGTAATTTGCTGGGTTAGTTTGTTAGGACCACTAATTAAGGGGCAAACTGAGTTACATGTTAGCGACCCAGCAGCGCTTTGCGCACTCGGCAGGATCATTCAAGAACGCAGAGTAACAAAACTGCAGAGTATCCACGAAAAAAAAAAAACGAAGCGTTGCGAATGCTCTCGCGACGGAAGCGCGATGTTTCTTTCCGAGAGCTGCATAAACAACGAAAGAGGTTGTAGTGAATGAGAAAGAGTGATGGTAGCCGAAGGGACCGGGCCGTCGTCGTCGTCAGCGACACATCAATTGAAGAGGAAGACGAAGAGGGGCCGATCGTGGGTCGGCACCAATCATCCAAGGACATCGTCATCATCAGAATTATTTCTCGCCCGCACCTCAAGTTCATGGCAAGGGCCGCGCGAGCGGCGAGTTAAAAGCGATCATTATGAGTGATGATAGCGCTGCATCGTAGCTACGCACGACAATTTCAAGCAAAATACTCGGTGGCTGCGAATCGACTTGACCCAAAGCCGTGAACAAATAACCACGCCTCCTGGCCACTCGCCGAAGTTTCCACAGCGAGTGGCCCTGAAACCGTCGAGTATCTAATTGTTCTGAGCATTTTGCACGTACACGTGTAGTGGGCATGCACCAAAAATATTTTAAGCATGAAAGAATGAGAACTTAGCTCAATAGCTATGAAGTAAGTCTCTTGGCTGACACACGCATGACGCACACATTTAGCCGTTAGTACTGATGGCGCTATATCAAAGCGTTCACTCACGTCAAGAACTTGGCGCTTCTCGTGCAGGTTTTCCCCTTTTTTATGGTGGCATCGCGGAAGTATTATCCCACAACGATATCTCTAAATTCAGCTCGAAGCACAAACGCGCCAGCCACGGGGCTTGAGCTGCCATAGCTGTCAAAGCGGTAAGACACTATCGTCTGCTAAAACTCTCTCTGTTGCATGCTCATAGCACCAGAAGTGACGCTACGTGCGTTTTTTCAAGGCGTTTTTCTTCCTAATATTCGAGATAACACAAAACAACAAATATATATATATATATATATATATTATATATATATATATATATATATATATATATATATATATATATATATATATATATATATATATATATATATAATTAGGAAATGAAGGAGCACACTTACGAAAATTTGATATTGTTTACTCTACGTTTCGGCTGGCACGGCCTTCGTCAGGATTCTGACGAAGGCCGTGCCACGGGCGAAACGTAGAGTAAACAAATATCAAATTTTCGTAAGTGTGCTCCTTCATTTCTTAATTATATTTGCACCGGACCCACATAATTTCTTTTTTGAATCATATAAATATATATATATATATATATATATATATATGTATATATATTTATATTTATATATAAATATATAGAGGGTGTCCCAATTAACTTGAGCCAAGATATTGAAAATGAAAGAAAGACACTTCAGCGGCGACTTTATACTCGCACTAGTTTGTAGGTAGGGAGGCTACATTTTCTTTCTCCCCATAATAAATAGTTAATAATTTTAATGACTTATTTTTTTTAATCATGGGCTGGAAACCAAAACATGAACACTGAGATATAGAACACTGTCAGAAACCACCAAAAAAACTGTTTCCAGTACAATACGTCTAGCGCTGTTTTTTTTTTCGCGTTGTAAATAACGCCTATAGCAGCACTATAGCAGTGCGCTCGCGGTCCGTCACGCGGCTTCATTTTACATTTTGCGGGCTTTCTTCACAACGTGGAAACAATAACAGCGCGAGACGTATCGCACAGAAAACAATTTAGTCGGTGATTTCTGAAAGTTCTCTACATCTCAGGGTTCATATGTGTGGTTTCCAGCCCATAATTTAAAAAATTGGGTTTTAAGAATATTTATTTATTAGTATGTGTAGAAATGAAAAATAGCCTGAGTACCTACAGGCTAGTGCGAATAGTATGCGTTTGGTTCAATTTGCCTCAATTTGCAGTTTTAAAGTCTTTCAAAGGCTCAAGTTATCTTGGACATTCTATATATATATGAGAGAGAGAGAGAAAGTGAGAGACAGGAAAATGAATACACGTTTCTAAAAAATATTTGTTGGTGAAGTTTTGATCGGAGTCCAATCTTCATAAAACAAAAGTTACTAGCCTCCGATGCGCTTTTATGTCATCATCCAGACGAGAGAGAGGAAGGGAGAGAGAGAGAGAAAAAGTGCAAAAATAAACTAGTGGCCAAACCACTCATGATACGCCGATACTTGGTTCCTACTAATAAGTGCTCAAAGGACCACGTGTGCGTGTGCGTACTTCCACATACGCTTAGCACGTGCATTGTGTAAAAAATATAAAAACGACGACTAAATGCACACATGGACGAGTGAGTGCACTGTTTGCACACATTTTTGCGATCAATAACGCGTTATTTTAAGGTCGCAGGTTCGGTTCTTGCTCGCGGCAAGTTTTCTTTTCACCCACTTTTTTTCCTTCGCATTTAATTTAAAATTCAGTCTAATCACCTCCCCTATACTTTCCTTGGGTTTATTGTCTGTTAACATTCATTATTATTCTCTCAAAACAAGGAAAATGAGCCCTTAAGTATACACTTCTTACCCTTATCCATTAGTTAGGGTCTCGTGCAGACTTGGTGCCTTGGGTTGTATACGAAGGACTATTGGTCAGCTACCACCTCGTAATAGGTTCACGTGCTACGTGACACCACACAGGATCATGAAAGAGTGTGCCATACTCACCGCCATACAGATGGCGCTGACTGAATATCCCTCGTTTAAATTCACATATATACTGAATAAAGTGGCTGGAAGGATACCCGCCGTGGTAGTTCATTTGTAGAGCATCAAACGCGTTATTCGAAGGTCGCAGGTTTGGTTCCTGCCCAAAGCAAATTACCTTTTCACCCACTTTTTTTTCTTCGAATTTACTTTACAATTTGGTCTAATCACCTCCCCTATACTTTCCTTGGCGTTATTGTCGGTTAGATTTCATACTAATATATATATATATATATATATATATATATATATATTAACGAAAGAGGTGTATAATGAAGGGCTCGTTTCTCTTAGCTTGACACAATGTTAATAAAATGTCACAGACAATAATGCCAAGTAAAACATAAAAGTAGTTATTAGAGCAAATTGTAATGTGACTGTGAAGAAATAAAAGTGAGTGAAAAGATAACTTGTCATGGCAAGTGATCGTTCCACCATCTTTTCTTTCTTCACAGTTACAATTCGGTCTAGTAACTTCTCCTGTACTTTCCTTGGCATTTTTTGTGTGTTAGATCTCATATATATATATATATATATATATATATATATATATATATATATATATATATATATATATATATATATATATAAATGTTGTGAGTGATTATGATGCAGCATTGTGTGGAAAAATGTCACTGATACGCACGAAAGAGTATGCTTTATTTCAATTCACCTGGTAATATAGTAATACAGTGGGATTCAGTCATTTTCTTTTGACCCTTTAAGTTCAGTATGCAGTGGGAACAATACCTACTTGGTTACTTTCAAACACACAGTGAACAGACTGGCTCAGAACTCACCAGAACGGGACACATCATGATAAGCAGAACTGGGCGCTGCATCTGTTCGTGCTACTACCTATAACACCAACACCAGATTGAGCACACTGCCTGCTTTGTTCGTGTAAAGTTTAAAAAAATAATATGAAGAAAAGAAATATATTTGACGAGTTATCCTACATCAGCCGTTCGTATCGAGGGCGAAAATAACAGGAAATAAGATCTACAACATTTGTATTTTCAGTCTTATTCAAGTCATTTGGTTATAGGGATAAAAAAATGACTCATTCTGTTCGTGTAAAGCAATGGTTGTTGGACGACGACTTTTTTTTCTTCACAGCATTTGAGACAACTCGGAACAACAAGAACACTGTATCATTACAAAATACATTTTTTTTCAGTGTGTGTCAGAGCAGTGCACTCAATATTTCTAATCCTATTCGTGGTAAATGCCTTGACCAATGCAGCGCACCCGTAGGGCATGCAGAATCTATCGACACGCAGCTGATACTCTTTGTACATTGGTGCTGATCAGACAGGGTATATTGTAATATCTGAAAAGGTGGAACACAGAACAGGATTCACCAAATACTTAGCGGGTATAAGCACAATCGTGCAGTGACGAAATGGTGAAAGTACATGGATATATTTACTTAAGGCACGGATTGCTGTCTGATGTATCTCCCAATAATCAATGCAGAAATTTTAAGGTAATTCCAAAGAACTGACCATTATGTATGATGTGGCGCATTTTAAAGACTATGACAATTTTGAAGAGAGAACTACGTGGTTAAACCGACCAGCCAAGCGAGATTTCGTAGATCATGACGGGATAGCGCCCGAAAAAATACTTTAAAAATACTCTGTTTTGTTTTTCAGCAATGCAATACGAAAGACGCGTTTTGTGCGGAATGCTTCTGTCTTTATAATGACTTGATGTTGCTAATTGCAAATTATCCAACTGCACCTTGTCTTTTTTTTGGCACCATGTTTTCGTGTGGACTACGAATGAAACGACACTGTTCACACCTGCATTAAAAGAACAAGAATTGTGGGTAGGTTCCGCGGATTTTCTAGCAAATTAATTTATTTCATTCCATGAACAGTGTGTGCACAAGTGTATTCTTATTTTATTGTACACCGAATAGCAAGGCTGTGCATATTTATTCAACCCAATCAAAAAGTCTGATAATTATTATTCACCTCCTGCGAATAATTCTCTTTTTCTCTTGTTGTCAACAAAAATTGAAAATTAGCACACCGTGCACTAGGCTTGCTACCGCGTCTGACGAGTGTTTAAGACGGCTAACATGAATAGAGTCTGCATAATTTCCGGCTCAATTGTTTCTTCGTGCTGTTCGTGCAGCAAGCGTATGCGCAGCTAGACTTAGTCATGAGATGCGAGTAGCTTATTGAGATGATTCTGCCGATATTCAAAAAGTACATTACTCCGAACATGACTAGTCTATAGAAACTTCTCAATATTATTCACGTACTTCTTAGATACCCGTTGTTCACACTCGACCTAAGCGTTTCACTGATGATCATAAGTATTCTGACGAAAAGAACATAGTTTGCCACCAAGTCGCACACGGTTTTTGTGTTATCGATGCAAATATGAGTTGGTCCTTTCAATAATATTTATGAATATGTCTCAAAAGATAGAATAGTTGTAACTCTGTCGTTACAAACTGTACATACTAAAGATAATATCGTTTACAAAAACACCGTACCCAGCTCTAAACATTTCCCAATACCGTTGTCAGAAGGGCAACCAAATGGCACTTTGAGCACGTGTCCTTAAGCATAAAATGTATAAATTTGTGGGCGGGCTGCCACACGAGATATGAAAATGTAGCTTGAGAAGGCGTGAATGACGACGAGCAAGTGAGTATAGAACCATATATTTGTAGCTTAAAGCAATATTTCTTTAGTAATATTATGATATAGTTACCAACGCTTCCTAACAAACTTGACGTGCCAAGTCGGGAACATGGCCATCGCGTGGCGTTTACTCTGACGTGATTCTGAAACTGGTGGGACCCGGAAATTGCTGAAGAGAAAGAATAGCAAAATAGCTTACCCTTTTTTCATTTTTTAGTATTTATCTTCAATGTATTACAATATTCATAATAAAAAAACGATGATTCAAAGTTACCAGCAAGTCTGCTTTCAGTAGTAATTTATTGTGGAGCCACTGCTATGGAGCTTGTAAACTTATATGCAGTGAAGCTTGGCTCATGCATTGACCTCATAAAACGTTTTACAGCGATTGTCAACAAGCATTCGCGTGAGGCGGCACGCTAACGAATCTAGTGGCGAAGTACACTTGGGCAAAGCGCCCTATTGTTTACCAGCGTTAGCGGAATATAGAAGACCCGCTATACGTCACGGCATGATTTCTAGACGACGTATGAACGTTTGGAAAAATATGAGAGCACCATGCTTCTTGGGGAGCCCCTATATCGACCAAGCTGGCACCTTAATTTTTAAGATCACAGTTGCGAACGAACGTCTTCGCAGTATAATGCACTACTTGTGTTGAAATTGCACAAGCAGTAAAGTTGATAATCCAGAATGGTTGTCGGTGTAGAAGCGGTTAATCGTGCACCGTGTAACAGCGGCACTATTCCCGCAAAACAAAACAGTACTTAAGAAGTGTTTAGGTATAACACTTACAGATAATTTGTTAATGGCACCAATAATGCAGTAAAGAAGGCAAACACTTGTCTGAGCACTTGGCTGCTCTTTGTCGCGCAGGCTAGCTGGCGTAAATATTGGGAAGCCTTCGAAATTCAGAACGTTCTAATATAGACCCTAAAGCTCACTTTTACAGCGAAAGTTATCATGAGATCACAACTCGGGGGATCACGTGCTGTTGTCCACCACCGCTCCCGACGCGGGTGTGTGCAACCACATCGCGCGAAATTAAAGAAAACCTAGCACCATTGACACAGTATGGCTCGAACCCGGGTCTGCTGGGTGCCAGCCCAGTTTTCTACCACTGAGCTACGCCAGAGCTTGTTACTTGTTGACAAACGTGCCTTAAGTAGGCTCGATATCGGGAAAGCAATCACGTTATTACGACTTATGGAGCATTTTAAAACAACCAAATAACAAGCAGTCGTTGTTATACTTTCATAGCTTCCTTTATACTTCATAGTAACGGTAACTTTTGGTCCTTTATGTTTGCATCGACGGCTCACAGATCTCTGATAAGAAATCTTTTTTTCCAGTTTTTAATCGCCTTGTTTTGTTGGTTATTGAGCAACTGGTGAAACTTGGGTGCTGTAGGCTGAGTCTCTTGAATAGCTAAAAAATAGCTGACGTGTTATTTGTCTGGATGCATCTCCTCACATTATATCGTTACGGTGCCATACCGTCATAAAACCATCATCCAGACCCTGGGCCTTCCAGTCGTGCTCGTTGAAAATAAGGATGGCAGCTGGCAATATTGCGTGGACTATCACCATTTGAACAAAGTCACTAATAAAGATGTCTACCCTCTGCCTCGGATTGATGACGCCCTCGAGTGCCTCCACGGTGCCCAATACTTCTCGTCTATCGACGTTCGGTCGGGCTATTGGCGAATTACCGGCGATCCCATGGATCGCGAAAAAACCGCTTTCGTTACTCTCGATGGCCTCTACCAGTTCAATGTCATGCCGTTCGGTCTACGTAATGCGCCGGCAACTTTCGAGCGCATGATGGACTTCTTTCTCCGAAGATATAAGTGGTCCATCTGCTTGTGTTACTTAGACGATGTCATCGTCTTTTCCCCTACCTTTGACAGCCACATCACACGTCTGTCGGCAGTTCTGGGTGTTTTTCGAAGAGCCGCTCTCAAGCTCAATTCTGCAAAATGTCATTTCGGACGTCACCAAATCACCCTACTCGGCCACCTTGTCAGTGCCGCTGGTTTTCAATCGGATCCCAACAAGGTGCGAGCAGTACAAGAATTTCCAGAACTACGTTCAACCAAGGACGTCCGAAGTGTTGTTGGGTTATGTTCCTATTTTCGTCGAAGTTTCTGCAACTTCGCCGACATCGCTCGACCGCTTACTGATTTTTTAAAGAAGAACGTTGCCTTCGCACGGGGCGAAGAGCAAACGGATGCTTTTTCGGCTATTTTCCTTCTGCTGACTACGCCACCAATGCTGGCCCATTTCGACCCTGCATCACCTACAGAGCTTCGAGCCGACGCTAGTGGCCATAGAATTGGAGCGGTCCTCGGCCAACGAAAGCACGGGAAGGACCGCCTGATTGCTTATGCCAGTCGTCTTCATTCCCCTGCCGAACGGAACTTCTCCATCACTGAGCGCGAATGCTTAGCTTTAGTGTGGGCCGTGACAAAATTCAAGCCTTACCTGTATAACCGAACTTTTTCCGTTGTTACTGACCATCACGCTCTCTGTTGGCTCTCATCGCTAAAGGACCCATCTTAACGTCTCGGTCGCTGTTTCTGGGCGCTGCGTCTGCAAGAATACGCGTTCGTGGTCCACTACAAGTCGAGACGTCTGCACACAGACGCAGACTGTTTGTCACGTCATCGGGTTGAAACGCCCCACTTGACAGACCTTGAATCAGACCTCTGCGTGCTCTTCATTCACGCTTTGGGTGATATCTCCAACGAACAACGACATGACCCATCGTTACTCTCCATCGAGGGTCTAACCTCTGCTCCAACAGATCCTTCCGTTCGTCTGTTCGAACTGCACGATAACAATCTGTACCGTCACAGCTTCAACGCCGATGGCCCGGAATTACTACTCGTGCTTCCCCATCACCTGCGTTCCAACGTCCTTGAACAACTCCACGACGTACCTACAGCCGGTCACCTAGGCGTCTCTCGTACCTACGATCGTGTGCGACGTCGCTTTTTCTGGCCCGGAATGTATCGTTCTGTGGTTCGCTACGTCACTGCTTGCGACCGCTGGCAACGTCGCAAGCGCACCTCTGTGCTACCGTCTGGCCCCCTACAGCCCATCGACATTTTTCCGTGTTGGCATTGACCAGTTGTGCCCATTTACTACGTCCACCTCCGGGAACAATCGGCTGGCAGTCGCCATAGATTACGCCACACGCATTGCCATCACTCAAGTACTGCTAACAAGCTGTTCAACTGACGTCGCTCACTTTCTCTTGTATGAAGTCATTCTTCATCACGGCGCTCTGCGGCAGCTGCTTACTGATCGAAGAAGGTACTTCCTTTCACGTGTTGTGGATGATATTATCCGCGCCTGCTCCACTGACCACAGGCTTACCACTGCTTATCATCCACAGACAAACGGATTGACCGAGCGTCTGAATCGAACACTGACGCAGATACTGTCAATGTACGTTTCACCAGATCACCGTGACTTGGCCAAAGCACTTCCCTTTGTCAACTTTGCGTACAACTCTTCACGGCACGACACAGCTAGTTATTCACCGTTTTATTTGCTATTTGGCCGACATTCAGCGTTACCATTTGACACGCTCCTTCCTTCGGCTGGCTCCTTATCTACTGAGTACGCCAGCGATGTTGTTTCTCGAGCCCATGCAGCCCGTCCGCTTGCCCATGATCAGGTGCACTTGTCACAAGAGCACCAAGAAGACAATTATGACAGTCACCAACAAAGCGTGCACTTCCCACCAGGGTCTCTGGTCCTTCTCTGGACACCAAACCACCAAGTCGGCTTATTAGAGAAGCTACTACTACACTACTATGGCCAATACAAAGTGTTACGACAACTATGTGACGTGAACTACGAGATAACACCCCTAAATAATGCCTCTTCGACCACCTCACTCCAGACGGACGTTGTCCACGTTTCCAGACTCAAACCGTATCACCCTGCTAGTTCGTCGCCACCCTACCAAGCGCCGTGACGGCGCTTCCGCCGCGCAGTAGTGATGTTACGGGGCACCATCAACAGGAGAAAGCGTAGCACTTTGCGAAGAGGACGGAGGTGCCTCTACGTTAGACGCTTGCGGGAGCGCGAGAGGCGACTCGGCTACCTTTGTTTTTCGGCTGCCGATTCTCTGTGGAGGTTATATTATATACCTAGATCTCGCCCAGTCACAACATCAATGAAAATTCAAGGCAACAGCTAACTTTTTGTCTCCGATCACTTATTTGACTGTAGAGTTTGCATCAAAAATGTGGGCACGTATCTCCAAACATGCCATACCATAAAAGTGATCACAATAGAGATTTTCCACCAAAGACAATACTAGCCATTTAATTAGTGAAACACGCTGGCCAATAGCAAAGAACGCTACCACATGAGAAGCACTGTAGATTCGGCTCTACATTCGCACATCAGCTCAGCATAACTAGAATTTAGAGTGAATAACCTGTCGTTGCTGGCACGTGGAGTGCATTTCAACATGTGGAATGAAACAAAATGTAGTGCATATCAATTAGAAGTGAGACATAATGAAAGGACAGGCCCTTTTGATGGAGAGCGTTGGCATGAACTGCAATTTGGCGCTGTTGAGTAAATACTACTGGTTACTCAGGCAGATAGCAAGCACTTGCGCCCTGTCCTAAACTTTATGAATAACCGTTTGAGATATATACTGCCAAACCATTAAATACCTTTACTATTTTTTCCCGTCGTTGTCTTTATTATAAGAAAACGATGGATCATTGTAAATTGGAAACAATTTGGGACCAAAGCTGGTCACTAAGCCGGTTCACCGACCGAAGTTTGGCTTAGCACCTGACAGTCTTAACAAAGGAGCTGTTCTCGGGATAATTTAAAACAAAAACTGAGAACTGGTCACTTTGGATTATATTTCTGAACATTGCCTGTGCATGGCAGTCTTATAACTAAGCTAAAATTTTTATAATGTTAGATTCGAGAAATCCAACCTGAATGATCCATCCTCATTGAACCGTATTTGACTATATATGTATATATATATATATATATATATATATACATACATATATATACAAAAGCAGGGTATATATACAGTGTACTATGTTGTCTTTAACGCAGCAGTGATGAGAGACGAAGTATGACCGCAGCAAGGCCAAACAAATGTCTCTACCCGAAGGTTATATAGACATAGCTCGCTTTGGCAGGATTTAATAATACTACCAGGTAAAGGAAACGATGATGTTTGTCCATACGTCATATTAGTCGTACCACATGATGACCTGAGCATTTTTATTTTTAGCTTCTGCACGCATTGTGGAACACAAATGGGCACATGCTTGGTCACGGCAGCACGGTACGCAGCGAGCCCTAACAGCTCGTCAGCGCAGGCATGGTCACAAGTGATGACATTTTATGAAGTGAACGTACATGATTGATACAAAAGAAAATGGTGGAATCAGCATCTTTTGTTTTAGCAGCCATAGACAAGAAAATGGAGCACGTGATACGTACGCCTACCATCAAAGCCTTTCTGTACGACTGATGTTAACACAGACATACCATACAAGTGACAGATACACGTGAGTACACAATGAGTGCGTGATACAGTGTTCATGTCTTTATATTCTCTCAGCACCACTGTTTAATGATATTGAACACATAAACATGAGAACACGCAAAACATGGCGCCAACTCAGCTGCGCGCGCAATCGGTAAGCCACAAACATTGAGTAGCCGCTGTAGTAAAACACTATTTTTCACAGCCCATGCGCATTCTGTGGCATTCTGTGATCTATGAAGTTTTCTTGCCCATTTCAATGTTGTTAGCAGACATTTCAATCGTCTTAGCAGCGACAGCGATAAGCAATGTGTTCGAAACATGTTGAGAAGTCACATAAAATGGCCACGTCGTCTTTTATATACAAATAACTATGTGCACACGCAATGACTATATGGGAGGGGTACAGCATGTAATGCGATGGTGGAAGAGCGGTCTGAACAAACAAACCAGATAAAGTTGTACTGATTTAGCATTTCTCAATTTGAGTGTGAAGAAAATTTGCTATACGGTCAAAAAAGGAAAAAAAAAGCAGACGACAGTATGACATGTAAATAAGACAACCCTATAGCATCTTCTCTTCCCGCTCATACTAAGCTGCGCTAAGTCAATGCTATTTTAACATGCACCAACTTACCCAGTAAGCAGAACTTGTCTAAACCAACGAGAACACTCAATAGCCAAATATTTTTTTCTGTAAAAAAATTTTCCTTCCACTGAAAGGGCCCCTAACTCACCTCAATGTCAAAGTTTAGCTCTGGTGTTCTAGTTGTGCACGAGTATGCGACGACCTCGCAGCCGCGCGTTCCGCGAAACGATACCGTGATGGCGGAGTGACGCGTTTGGCGATTGACATGCGGCCATCGTTTGTTTGTTCTTTTCTTCACCACGCTGGCTTTTCTCCTCTTCGAGCGCTTCTCCTCGCAGTGCGAAGAACAAGGGCAAAAAGCGCATGTTCTTGATAGCGTGCGAACTACTTCTTGGGAAGTCAATATCACCATATTATACTGAGGACTATTAGCGTGTGCACCATAGGCGCAGAGGAGGCCGCCAACCACCCTAGTCTTGTAAGAAGGAAGGCAATACCTGCTCCTTACACTGACTAGGAGCATGGCTCACTCACAGTCACCTAAGAAGGGGTGTTGCGAAATCTGCTGCATACATTGACGTAATAAAGACGGGAGGGGAGTGCTGCGACAAATCTTCACCCCCCCATCCTCCGAACGAGATCCCTGCGCACGCCTATGCCGAAGACATCACGGAGAGGTGGCGATATCAGGGAGGTCTGGAGAGGAGCACGAGGATTTATTGCGATCGCAATTATATGGACATTCTCGGCTGGATTTTGCCGCCGGATATGGTGTCCGCGTCAATGTCATGCACCGTATATGTATACGTATCTATGTATATGAAAACGCAAGAGAGAAAAAATCCTGAAATAAAAAGCACTCGGGCACGCGGAATCGACCATGGGACCTCTGCGTCGTGAAAGCGAGGCGTTAACCATGGAGTTACCTTGGAGAATGTTCTTCACCGTTCAAGCGGCAAGCTATTCATATCTACCACTTACCGCTGCTGTGTTTTCGGCAGTACCAGAAAGATGGCGCAATAAGCACACGCTGCCAGAACGCACATCGGCGCCCGCTCAAATCCCTATATGTATTTTGCCCATCTTTGAGAAGGGGTGCGACGCTCCCTCGTGCGCCCTTATCTCTAGGTGGCGAGGAGGAGAAGATCGTACGCCTTGGCTGGCCTCGGGCTTTACGTGTAACAATTCTGCGGTAGTTATCGGGCGCACAAAGGTCACTGCAGTCATTGCAGTGTCCATTCGCGAAAAGCATGCGCTTTTCAGACTCAGTGAAGTAACAAATGAGACGCTTATTCGCGTGCATCTGTAGTTGTGAGTAAGTTTCGTGCGTTAGAGACCTCTCCGTGTTTTTAGCTGCGTGTCTGCATACCTTCGACAGAAATTTCTACATTGTTATGCTCTAAAGTCACAGCTTTTGAAAGAAGGGGGTTGCGGAAGGGTCACTGCTCATAGTGTGGAGATTTGCTCGTCATAGAGGGATGGATGAAGAAACTTTATTTAGAGTACGCATAGGCGTGACTAGCACGCAGTGGGCTTCACCCACGCACATGGCTGCCATAAGAAAATCTTGAGAAATATTTGCGTGGCATAGATTAAAACTTATTCAATTTAATCGTGGCATGTGCAATGCAGTTTCAAACGCGGTACAGCATTGGCGGTAGCTTGCTTTAGAGATGCTGAGCGCGACATGACGGATAAGTTTCTCACTCGTTGAGCAAAAGTCTGAGGATATTATAATAATATTAGTAGGCTGGCGTTAACATATGCTCGTGAAAATTAGAGTGGAAAATCTACCACCGCGTTTCTCAATAATCCAGTGAAAGTTATATTGATGTAAAACCCGAAACCTAATATTATATAATATTATCTGGCACAGTTACCTTGCTGCATTGGACACTTTTAACTTGTTTGCGTACCTGTATTGCTCCTTTCGGCTTGATACACAAACTGCTAATGAGCATTGTCCACTTCATAAGGTTCGAGCCTTCAAATTACAAAGTGAATAAGAAACCAAAATCTCCACTGTTTCGATTACCACGTATGAGGTATCCGATAATACGTTTTATAGCCGCGGTGAAGCGTACATGCAGATTCAGCAACGCTACAACATGCCTATAGCTCATGCCGTAGTCGTATATATCAACAGGAGATCATGTACTTTTATTTTTCTGCACACCGCGCATACGCTGAGATGTACGCACTTGCAGATGATGCGCGTCAAGTGTACTCTTACCTTGACAAAAATGTCAGGATTATGAAGATCAATTGACAACCGGTTACATGCAACCAGCCCACAACGAATACCCGTGTTTTCGCAAACAGAACGCATCGCGTTATTCACACTGCACATACCACGCACACTATTCTCAGTTTCACCGTCCTTAATAGGTGAACCAATACTTGTCGATACCTTTCAATGCACACTACACTGCCACAGTCAACACTGCACAGATTTCTAAGACGATGCCGCTGTTCCTCGCACAGGCCGCCACGTGTGTTCACTTCTCCGAGATAAACAGACAGTCAGCATGGCAAATGTTTCGTCAGGCACTTTACCACACACCTAGATGTTCTCTGACACATACCACAGCTAATGTTTCTACTTTAAGATAAACATTAGGCTTTCAAAAAGAAACAAAAACTTGCCTCAAGCACCAAGCGACTGCACCTCACTCAACTACCGGTGGGAGTGTTTTGCCAAACACTGCCTTGCGCGTGCAGCGGTGACCTCATGCTGTGACGTACCTCAATAAAGGTCTATTTGTGTGCGAGAAACGTGGGGCACGTTTCAATCTTTTTTCCATTCTGCGCGTGACCTTTCAAATTGTTGCCATCGCGTTCATTGCTTCACCTTTGCGGCAAAGCTGTGACTTTTTTAGGAGTGAAGCTTTTTAGGCCTGCAGGTCACCGTCCCTGTCAGTGCCATAGAAGCTTCCTGCTGGAACACCACTACACCCCTCTCCCACATAACCCTTCTCTCTTTTTCTTAAATTCGTCTCTGCTCTCTACCCTCAAACCACCGAATCTGCGTAACCATCGCTTCGCCCTGTCGTCTTCAATCTCGTGAAATTTTCGGGGTTACACTCCACCCAGTGGCTCCTCCGTCGCCTGGGCTGGCTCGCGCTGCACTGTGCACGCCACGCACTTACATGCTCTCTGGTTTCCGCCACCTACCGCAGCTGACGCTCTCCGCACTCGTTCCCCACCCTACCACTTTCATGAAACTCACTCGTGAGATCAGGCGCGTAGTCGTTTGCATCCCAATACTAAAGCGCTTCGCTCATCGGTTTTATTCATACACCGATAACTGCTAGTTTTTAATTTGTAGTATGCCCATGGCATGTAGCGTCTCCATTTTTTTTGGCACTCTTGATGGTGACGGCATTCGGAACACGAGGCGCATGTTTACTTGAAATGTTTAAAAAATATGAGGTGAGGTTTTGGGGATTCCAAGAGGATTTCGCAAGCAAAAAATTTCGACTGAAAATGGTCTGTAACAAATATATTTGTGAACAACCAATATTTCATATATTATCAATTAACATTCCACCAAGCAAACTCTTCGTTTTAGTATTTACAGGGCATGCGGAGGTACGCCAGCCACTTGCGCCTACAAAGTCTCAAAAGCGATAAAAATAGGAATCCTATTCTGAAATTTGTGTATACAATTCCCACGCTGTACTTGAGATTTTTAAAACCTCACACATCATTGTTGCTTCATGAGCTTCGAGTATGTTCACCTATATTAGCTTGCAAGATGTACACATATACTCATAGGCAAACATAGCCTGACCTGTAGGAGCAGTGAGGAGATAGAGATGAGGAGAGCAGTGCGATTATGTTTACTTAGGGAAAGGCAGAAAGATATGTATAGTTGAACATGAGGGCACGTTTAGCGAATCATAAAGATGAAAGTACAGATGATGTTTTAGAGGAAAGACTGACAGTCTATACAATCTCCATTTTCCTTTTTTTTCGTTTATTTTTCACCATCTGAGTTCCGCAGCTTTTCACCTGCAGTGACTTTTTTAGACACTCGTATATTATGCGGAATGGCATGAGTCCAGTTTGATACCTACTGCGAGATTTTTCTGCACTTGACAAGTGACAAGTATCTCTCTCAGCGCCCCTCTCCTTGCCCCATCAATGTGGACCATGAAGCTGTGGCTCTTATGTAAAGTGACTAAACAGCGAAGTCACGATTGGTTTTGTATGCGCAACAGATATAACCTTCTCATATGTTTCTGCAGACGAGATAACATTTGCTGGGTTGGCTTTTGCAATTGCAAAACGTCTTACTAGGTGGCACTCGTTCCCGCCAAAAATTTGTGTATGCACCCTATTAATAATAGATTACTGCAACTATCAAACCGTTCACTTAAGTAGAGTCATCGGAACAGCGTGGTTTTGAAGTTACAACCGTACGGCTTCCCCGATACAAAGCCTGGCCATCTCGCTTTCAGCTCACGCGTAAATAGGAACACGAATAGATGCACCGCTTGTGCCAGCGCCCGAGTTCGCATTATGGCCAGGGTGAGCAAGGGTGCGCAGGGGAACCGTGACAGTGGATGAGGCAGGGAAACCGTTGCTGCGCTGCTGCCGGCGTACGCTGGACGCACCCAAGTGGTTGGTGCCTGCAGCAGCGGCAGACATCACTACCGTGCTGCTACGCAGGGACCCGCCGAACGAACAGCTTCGTTTGGTCAACGTGCGGTTGGCGTGCTCTGCCAAAGGGGAACAGCAGGTCATCATCAATTGTCGAAGGTCAACCTGCACCCAAATGAAGAAAGCAGTGCAATGGTCTGTCAGTTAGTCAGTTATTTTTGTGGCTACCGCAGCACTGCTGAACGTAATTATTTGTACATCATGGCTCTAGATATTGCTCGAAAGTATGACCATTTTTTTATTACCGGATTACCGGAGATTGACGCGCGAGTAGGGAGATTCCAGATTCCATGTTGTGCATTACATCCGTCCAGAAAGCTTACTGCGCATTTTGACACCATCTAAATATTCAGCTATAGTTATCAGCATAAGAAGACAAAAGCCACTTAGTTACAAATATAGAGACTCTTAAACGGTTCCTTAGACGACGAAGTCTGCGTAACACAAGGCATCTCTAGCTTCCTGTTGCAAAATAACGAAAAAGAAAACACTTCTCGCAGAGTATGCTAACAGCTTTTGTTCTAATGTTTACACTACCAGTAACCCTGTGTTTCGTGAAACATTTGGCTTTGCACAAACAGCGTAGCGCTCACTTGTGAAAAAATTCTGACGTACGAAAAACCAGGAACAACAGCAACAAATGAAAAAAAAAACACCAGGCCTGCCCAAAAGCCCAGCACAGTCACAGCGAAAGCTAGAAGAGCAGGCTTTCATATTCTTTTCTAACCAGTCATTGGGTAACTGCAGCAATCACACTTGCCGGGCACCCACTACGGCAATAATAATCACATTTTATTGCTAGTAGGCCAGCATTCGCTTTACTACTCTTTGTCATTCTTCTGAGAAGCAAGGGAATCACTAAACACTTCCAAGGAATTTTGCGCCAATTGTTCATGCAGTGGCTGACAACGATCAGGAATTATGCCTGAAGTGGGTATGCGCCACAGTTATTAGGTGATCGATAACAAGCTTTTGGAATGGGTTCGGGTATTGGACTACCCACTCGTTACGCTGTTCGCAATGTGTGTTGTGCTTTTCCTGTTTTTAAACGTTTTATTACTCATAATAACTAGATTCGTTCCCCGACATCAAGCCTCTCTCAGGCGACATTGCGAACTTTGATACCAATTCTGGGGTATTACGTATCAAAACCAACAATAATGTATGAGGAATGTACCATGGAACTCCTTATAACTTCAAGCAACGTGATTTTTGTCGACATACACCCAAATGTAGGCATAACAAGTGCATTGTTCCATTAGGATTCTAACCATTGACGGGGCACGTTGCCGGGTAAAAATCCGCAACTAAGAGCTCAGCAGCGCAGCATCTGTGCCAGCTAAGCCACGTCGCCGAGCTATTCACAACCATCAAAAGGCGTTGCCTGCTGCGCAGGCGTAGTCATGCCAAATAACGTTCAATTGTTATCTACAAACCGGCTTAGACTTCACTTAGGCAAAATCTAACGTGACAATTCATTATATTTTAGTTACTTTGCTTGCAAGTGGACGCTGCCCCTCGAGGAACGTTGCCCCCGAGCGAGGACAAAATAGCCAGACCACCCCCAGGCCCAATTCGAGCTTGTTGAATTCTTGGTGCTTGGCACAGGAGTGTCGGAAATCAGGTTTAAACTCTGGCAAAAATAGTAATTTGCTTCTAAGCTCACTTATCCTGCCCTTCATTGCGACATTGATTTAGTGTCTCGGCTATTAAGGTGCTCCTGAAACAAGGAAAATCACAGAGAGCAGATCACTCCAAAACGAAAAAAAACAAAAGGCAGTATTTCCCTCATCAACTTCGCGTCTAGTTCTGGATAATTACTGCTGAAGCTAACTTCACTGCAACTCGATGGCACATTATTATTAATGGCCCTTCAGTTATCGTACATGTCAGGAACAAACCTCGTAGTCATAGCGCATTCAGTAATTTTCTCTCAGAAGAATAGATACGTAACATTGACGGTAAGCCTGACACAAAACGCCAGCATAAAAAGAGATGAATAGCTGCAAATTTACTGTCTTGGCTTGCGCATCCAAAAGAAAGGCTACTGGACCGCTTGAGAAAAAGGAATGCACCCGAATGCGGGGAACGCATACAGTTTTCTCAAAGGGGCTGTGGGTAGTGCTCAATATGTGTTTCTCATATTTGTGAGTTTGTTGTGAGAAGCAGCAATACTTGGTTCGTGGTGACATAAACTACGCACAGAAAGCTTGCTCTGTGGGACCAGCAGCGGAAAGGGTCTCCAGAAATACTATAACCTTAAGTGACATCACCATCACCCCCACTTTAGGCATGAATTGCTGGATGCGACCATTTCATTCGACGTCTGCAGTGCATTTGCATTCCTGTCTGAAAAATATATCAAAGGTATGTACAGTAGTAAGTCCCGAAAATTCGCTTACAAGTGACATATACACAGTGCACTGAACTACATTGTGGACTGGCTGCTGTCATGGTCAAGTGCGTCTTAAAAGACTCAAAGCGCTACGACGCGGTAGATTGCGTGCTCCTTGTAAAACACGTGCAAATTTTCAAGATGATGGATGGCACTGCCAGAAACAATGACCACACTTTCTCAAGTAGCGGAGGCTGGGCCGACTCTATAAAGAAGCAACAATTTTTTGAGTTTTTACGTTCGCTTGATTTATTACGCGGATGCGAACCATAAATCAGTTGCGCAGTTGATCGTTAGTCAGCACACAAACGCTTCCTAAAAAATGTAAAGTGACACCCATCGAAGGCCACGAGGCACATGTAATAGAGGACACATTGTGTGGTGATAGCGATGGTGGCACTATTATTGGCAGCGCACACTCTAATACCGGTGTCACATGGCCACTTTTAATCACGATGAGCGTTGACCCGGATAAACCACGATCCGTGCATCGCAATCTCAGAGATCGCGATTTTGCTGTCATGTGCGCCCACTGGTTGAGCTTGTTGAAAGTAGAATAAAATGAAAATTGAGCAGATTTCAATAAAACACTCTAATACAGCTCGAAGTTTATAAGGAAGCAAATTCTAAACTGTTTAAACTGGAACAATATCTAAATATTGCAAATTATATTATTCGTTTCAACCGCATGTATTTACGGCAGAAGCAGACGACAACCGGTGCCTCCTACGTTTAGTTCAACTCTCGCACCATCGGAGCTGTTTGAGCCTTTCAAAGCAAACTGATGAGAAGTGTCGCAAGCCTTTCGACTACGTCTCGACGTACGCGCACTTCGTGGTAGAATGAAGAAACCTTAACAGTATTTCACCACTGGCAGGAGCGACTGGAAGACTTGAAGTGCCAGAAGTGAAACTCAGGTGCGTAGAACGAGATTGACGCTTCGCTGCGACTTGAAGGCTACGAGCGGGAGTCATAAATAAAAGCGAAGGTTAAGGGTCTTACACAACAATACAGGTAAGGGCAAGTTAACTCTACCGAATTATGGACATATGCAATAACTTTCGTAGTGGCACGCAAAGTTTTTCACATTCGAACGGTTCTTGCTCGAATAACATTGCTGATAAAGGACTCTATAAAAATATTTTACCCTGAGTTTTGACAATGACATCTTTCAGGGTGAGCAAGCGCCAGCTGCTGGAATTCATCTGACCCAAGCTCGAAGCGGTTTAGCTTGGTCCCTCTAGCAGCGGTCATAAAGTTGATCGGGATTAAAAGTGTCCGTGTGACACCGGTATAAGAAAAAAGTATTGTCCCTTCTTTGGGTGAGTCCTTTCTTGCCCCATATATGACTTTGTTCAAAGAGTCGCGTTAACAGTCTTCGGGGCCCATAACTCACCAAAGAGAGTATGATAATCTACAAAGAGAGTTGCCATGTTTCTTTAAAAATTGTTATCTGTGCTGCAAACCAAAAGTCTTAGAGTAGAGTCAAATATATTTTTTGGTTAGAGTGAATATTGTAGTGGCGAATCTGCATGCAGTGGTCCCTCACAGGCAACATTCCGCAAAAGCTAGCAACTACCCTTGACTATGCAGGAACACGATTTGGATAACATAGCTGCGTACTGTGAACATGTTCTAATATTTGTTTGGAATTTCATAGCGTAATGGGTATTTACTGTATTGAAATGAGAGCCCGGCAGGTTCTCGGGCCTACCCCAAAAACCTAGGGCAGGTTGGATAAAATAGGTTTCATAAACGGCTCAGGCCAGATTCAGCCCTGAAGCTTTTGGCTTAGGGCCGGGCACGGTTCTGAGGTAGCAGACTCGGGTCGGGCCAGCCTTGCACTTTGTTCAGTTAGTAAAGGGACACTGAAGTGCAATATAGACTTGGTTTTATGGGAAAAAATTAAAAACTCGAATGGTACTCGTTTCACCACCCTAGGTTTATTGATGTTGATTAAAGTCAAGGTCAAAGCTCTATTCAAGACTTTCACACAATAATCTCCGTGCGTGCACCGTCACAGTTTCGAACTTTATTCATCATATTTTACGGGCACTAGCTCTTTAAAGTACCCTGAAACTTGGTATGTCAAGTCTATGTTCTACTCCGAGGTCACTTTTGCTAATTCTTAGCAACTAAGATCTACGTAGGCCCCTGTACACTCCATCCAAGTCTCTTACGTGATGACTTCTGATAAGTTATTGTATGACTGATATTATTTCAATAATAAAATAAAAGATATTCTTCTCTTTAGTGTCTCTTCAGGTTTGTTCTATAGATGTTGCACATACATATATTCTTATTGTGCAGCAATCTATAGGAAGTTCTTTGATGGACGAGTACGGAACGTCTTGCATAAAGGGCTACTTGATCGATTGGAAACCGCCCAGCTAAAAGTAAGCAGAAGAGATGGTTACATAGTTCACATCTCACACTTCATGGCTTTATTCAGTTGTCTTCATTATTTTGTATTCCAAGTAGTACTATGTGATCACACTAAAGTAATACATTAAATGAGTGGTCTTCGCAAGAGCGCCAAAGTTGGAAAACCTTCTGGAATATTCCCACTCTCCTCTAAAGCTAAAGTACTGCAAGCAGTCTTGATATACAGAATCCCTATAAAGCTATTTGTTTTGCGTTGCTTTTCACGGCTCCCAGAGCTCATGTCACACGACATCGGCATGCAAAGCATGCTTTGTGCACTCATACTGTGAGTGTGTCAACGTTGGTCTATTCCCATATAGTCCACGTTTCGAAATCGCATAAGCAAACGGTGTGCATTCATGGTTACGTTTACTTCCACAAGGGCCCGGACAATCGGTAGGAGGGATAGGGGTAGTGAATAGGTAGTACTAATGTGACTTAATTTTGCCTTTTGCAAGACCTTTCCAATATCTCGTATATCGGCCATATGTGAAGGGCGATTGGTGGAGACATTGCCACAGCATACCTATAACTTCTTCAATGAAATATAGACTTTCATTCTGGGTTATGTATCAGCGCATTTTGGGTGCATTAGGTGCATCACAAGAAATTGCTTTAAACCTGTCATTTCAAGGACGTACTTATAAATAAAATACAAAAATAGGACGAAGGCAGCCATGTATGGATGGCGGGCCCTGCGCGATAAGGGTGAGGGATATACGTGATGCTGCCACAGCAGTGTAGGAATCTGCAGGAATAGCATAGGTCCAATAAACAAGGCGTCGGGCATAATTTCGTCATCATCACCAGCAGCAGCCTGACTACGTCCACTGAAGTACAAAGGCCTCTCCCATGTTCCGCCAGTTAACCCGGTCCTGTGCTTGCTGCTGCCAATTTATACCCGCAAACTTATTAATATCATCTGCCCGCCTAACCTTCTGTCTCCCCGTAACCCGCTTGCCTTCTCTGGCAATCCAGTTAGTTACCCTTAATGACCAGTGGGTGTCCTGTCTACGCACTACATGCCCGGCCCATGTCGATTTCCTCTTCTTGATTTCAACTATGATATCACTAACCTCCGTTTGTTCCCTAATTCACTCTGCTCTCTTCTTGTCTCTTAAGGTTACACCTACCATCTTTCTTTTCATTGCTCGCTACCTCGTCCTAAATTTAAGCTGAACCCTCTTTGTAAATCTACAGCTTTCTGCTCCGTAGCATGTACCGGCAAGATGCAGCTGTTATATACCTTCCTCTTGAAGGGTAGTGGTAATCCACCTCTCATAATTTGAGGGTGCTTGCCAAATGAGCTCAACCCCATTCTTATTCTTCTAGTTACTTCAATCTTGTGGTTCGGCTCCACGGTTATTACCTGCCCTAAGTAGACATAGTATTTTACAACTTGAAGTGCACCATTACCTATCTCGAAGCGCTGCTTTCTTCCAGTATGTTTATATATACTTCATCGACGCCCTGATTCCGCAGTGTCTGCATGACGGCTGATATTTCTACTGAATCAAACGCCTTCTCGTATTCTATGAAGGCTATGTATGGGCAAAATATATTCGCTTACTAAATGCCTTGTTTAAAAAAACAGTAATGAGCTAAGTGCAATGTGATGTACAGCTGCCAAACCTTCCACTGTCGTATGCGAGTGGCAACTTTTCTATGCGTCAGCTCCATATACGACGAAGACGTGTTTAGAAGAGACCGAGGGTAAATGCATGCCCAGAAAGTGCACTCCGCTGGGCCAGTCATCTGCTAGGTTCTTTATTCTTGAGGATGGCAGCTCATATTATCACACTTCAGACTAATAGACAGCGAAAGATGGCAAATAATGTGCTTGTATTTTACGTTCCTAAGATGAACGTTGCGGCAGGAAATAAGACAATAATAATTCAAGAAACACGGCGTGGTCCTTTTCATGCAATGTACGGAAGAACTTAGTGCCTCTGAAATGCTCAGCTATGGTAATACGTTCTCAAGAAGGAACAGCCAAGCAGACAATGAGCACAGCTGATCGCAATTTCTAGGCATGCTCTTACCCTCCTACTGTTTGTTACTCGGCATTGTGGTGTGGTGCTGACGCTCTTAAATGTCGCCATCGTTCGCGTACAACAAAAACAATAACAAGAATAATATTATTAATATATTAATAATGATATATTTGGTTTTATTTACATCCCGAAACCTAGATATGAATATGATTGATGCTATTGTGGAGGGCTCTGGAAATTTTGATGTTCTGTTGCTCTTTAACGTGCACTAACTTCACACAGTACACGGGCCTCTACCATTTCGGCTCTGTCGAAATGCGACCCCCACGGCCAAGATCAAACCCGCCACCTTGGGGTCAGCAGCCGGGCACCCTATAGCCACTCTTCTAAGAAGGCGGACAGCCACTCGCCCACAACAGCTAAAATTTGAGCGGCTGTGGCTTTACCTCGAACCATATGCATCCAATGAGTAAGTGTCGAATGTCTTCTTCACGTCTTTTTTTACCGAAACCGGAACAAGCTTAAAAAAAAATCGACATCTCTTCGTCCACCTCCTGTCAGTCATAGGTGCGCGCAGTTCAATGACTACCGTCTACAAGTACAACATCGTTAGGAAGGTGCGCTTCATTATAATATAAAAAAGCAGAGAGTGTGGAGTGAAACATGTTTATTATGACTGCTGAAAACATCGAGGATAAGATCTAAAAAGAGAGTTTGATAGAAAACATTGAAGAACGCCACGACGTTCGGAAATGAGAAAAATGAATGAATGAGCTGGATAGGTATGTTCAATGGGCAAAACTCTACAAAAACGTGCTAAATTTGCTCCAGTAGTAGAAGCTAAAAAAATGCCTGGGCTGTGCGGAAGGCGCATCATAGTCACAACGAAAGCTAAAAGAGCAGTTTTTCAGAGCCTTTTCTAAACAATCATTAAGTAACTACTGCAAACACACTTGCTTGATGTCCAGTACGGCAGTAGTAGTATTAAAATTATGGTAGTAGGCCACCACTCGCTATGCTATTTTTCGACATTCTTCGGAAAAGCGTGGCATCCGCTGAACACTTTCAAGGAATTTTGTGCCCATTGTTCGAGCAGTGGCTGACGACGATGAGGAATGAATGGGTAGGCGCTGCAGAAAATAGATTAACAAAAACAAGCTTTTTATTGGGTTCGAGCGTTACACGACCCACTCGTTACGCTATTCGCATTCGCGACAATTGCTTGTTGTTTTGCTGTTTTAAAACGTTTTATAAGTCGTATTACCACGAATACTTTCCTGACATCACGCCTGCCTAAGGCAAGTTTGGCAAGAAGTCACCAGCAACAGTGTAGCTCAATAGTAGAACACTGACCTGGCCCCCAGCGGACCCGGGTTTAAGCCCCACTGTGTCATTGGTACTAGTTTTTTCTTCTTATTTAGCGCGATGTGGTTACGGACACCGGCGCTGGCGGCGGCGGCAGACAACTACGGCGCTTCGCGAGACCAGGGTTGTGGTCTCATAACAGCTTTCGCTGTAAAACGATGACGGGCGGCGTACTTAAAATTCGCAAGGCAACTGTAGCCTACATCCCTCGGCTAGAACAAGCAGTGCGAAATACTTTAGCATGGCATGACGTCTGATGCAAAAGAACATGCCGTGCCTAAAGCCCGAATATTTTGTTTGCTTTTTTCGCACAACGGCACGTGAAGAAACCAGCTGTAAAATGTGCCAGACAGGAGAAGTGTAGAATTTAAAAACTCGCAGTGGTGTCATAAATGAAAACAATTCTACAACCAAATTTTTTAACACGAAAGTATTTCACGCAGGGGTCCACCAAAACTTCAGTGGCGTATTTCTGTCACGGAAATGACGTCGAAAAAATGTACACGACTTGATACCGAAGAGAAGTGTTTTCTATGTGGACATCGAACCACCAAATTTTCGGTCAGCAGCAATGAACGCCGGGCACGCTATTCACTGCGGCAATGCCAAAGACGCTGACGCCCGTGCCAATGCACATTTTTTAAAATCACGCGTGTGCTCAGCTCTTGTAAAGCGGGCGCTGTGTCGCCCCCTCGGAAGGGTAAAGTAAATCATCTTTACTGCGGCCTGCGCGATTACCAGCTGTATCGCGTATTGCTAAGCGTCTGTCTCATTCAGTGCGTTTTCAATAAAAGTGCATTTTTTTCAACTTCTCAACACACCACGAGATGACAACCTTAGCCGAAGCGACGATGTTGATCATAGCGTCTATCCAAACGACAAATAGCTCTGTGATGCACGCAGGTCTCACTCCCTGTAATACCACGCTCATATTTACGCTTGCCCTGAGTGCATTGTGTGCATTGTTTCATGATTGACCGCACGCTGTTTTCCTTTGTTTTTTTTGTTGTTTTTCTCTCTTTGTGGTTTGGTTATTTTATGTAAACCTGAAACTGATGTAATTTTTATGCACTTTCTTTTTATTTCCTAATTTCTTGAAGTTTTGAAAATCGACGTCAAATTGTTTTTTCATGTTTTGTGCTCTGCAGATTTTTGTAATGCCAAGTGAAAAGGGGTAGGAGCCTTTTCAAGCTGCTAACATAGCAGCTTTTTGCTCTTATCCTTTCGTTTTCTTTTTCGCAACTCTGGGAAGAAAATGCTCGATAAAACTGAAACTGAAACTGAAACTGAAACATCACAGCCGTGCTAAAGAGATGACACAAGGTGCTTAGCGTTTCGTGTAAGTCCAGTCATATTATTCAATCACAGTTCAAAACGTCCTAAGATGGCGATCGTAGCCCACGTTCTGCGTCCAATATGCGACCTTCTTCTGGCTAAAACAAGTCTTTCTCTAGTTATGCTCGCGCCATCAACACCTACGTCGAGTACAATAGCTTGCTAATCACTCATAAGAGCTGTGGGGATGGAGATGTACCAGCAAGCCTAAACGTCGGTGCATACACGTTAAACGGTGCTGTCGCTACCAAAAAACATTAAAATTCTTCAAATTCTTCTATATAAATCTACTGTAAATATTATTTACATCTGTCATGGCAGGTCTTACTTTAGTGTGATAACAATTCCTATAACAAAAGGATCAACCGTGTTTTTTTTTTCTTTTAGCTTCTCATATGTATTTTTAAAAGTAAACTTGGTGAGCAAATTACAATATATTTCCTGTCAAAGCTAGTTTAGTTACATAGGAAGGAATTTGACTTTCTATGTCTATTCCTGTTACTATGGCAAAGTACTACTGCTGAAGACAGGTGCTACGTAACATGTAGGGTGCATAATATGCTTTCTCGTTGAAAAACATGGGGATTCAAACGCTACAAGAGACGTCCACAAGTGAGAAAGAAAGGACAAAGAGGTGCTACTAAGAACTGATTTATTTTATGTGTTTTTTAGGTTGCTTGGTGCATAACTCTGTACGGAAGCCACGGAGCCAGACCAGGAAGCTTGTTTATTCCTCTTAGCCTCGGTCGCAACTGCCCTCTGGCAGCGGCTGCCACGTGTCACGAGCGCACCCACGATCGTCATTCTCCTCTTCTTTCTACGCGCGAGCTAGCGGCCACCGCTCCTATTCTGTCCCATCCTCTTCGGAAAAAGTAGGGAAGAAGGACACGGGAGACATACCACAAATAGGCCACGCAAACGTCCTGGTTAGCCTTGGCCACAGCGGAGCGCACGTGCCGTACGCTGCCACATGCCGGGACAGTCAATGCGCAGTTCTTCGTCGGACGTAGTGGGCCGCCGGACGCGGTAACTGTTCAGTCGTGCAGCGAAGGCAAGTCCACCGCTTCCCGAAAACGGAGGTGGATCGTAATCACTCAGGTTGACGACCACAGTCATCGACGAGCGCATGACAGAATGCCATTGCTCCTGGCGCACCATCGATCCCGGTGAGTCGTAAGCCGTTGTCGTGGTGTGCTGTGGTCATTGTAGCTGTCCGGACTTTTCTCGAGCTTGTGGCGTTCAACGCCGGTGGATTGGTAGCGATGAAAATGGGACATCCCCAACAAAACTCCGACTACATATTGCGTCGGCGCTGACTTCACCCCCTCCAATATAGCGCTGTGAGTCAGACACGTTGGTGCAACTGCTCACGTTAGCGGCAGGTTCCGCCTCCAATGGGGCCGTCTGTTCAGCTGCCTTCGCCAGGGGATCCTGCAGCTGGGTCATCTCTTCTACCGTGGATCAATTATTAGCTTACTGCTGTCTTGGCTTTAGCTTCTCTATCAACCACCTGTTCGCTCTCTCCGCCGGGGCCAGCATCGTAATCAGCTATGCAAGTTTGGCCTGCAATTTTTCTCTCTAAACATCACTCTTCTGCAAAATGTGCTCGAGGATAGCCTCAGAGCATGACGCCAGACTGAGCTGCTTCTCTGGCTCGGTGAGAGTAGCTGGCAAAGCCTTCTGGACGCCCTCGAGCCCTTGGCTTCGCTTATGCTTCTCCTTGCACCCTGTTTTCTTCTTGCTAAGTTCGGAAGTTACAGCCTGCACTTGACTGGTCTCTCGGTCGTGCTCCTGCTGGGCTTGGACAAGCTGCGCATAGAGGTCAGATGCCTGTATTTGTAGCTCATCTAGCTGTGAGTCTTGCAGTACACGTTGCTGTTGGAGCTCTTTTTTGTAAACGCACCGCAGGTTTCACAGTTCAATGTCTCTGTGCAGCAGCTGCCCCTCAAGCCTGGCCCACTACTGCTGGTGATATTTGAGGTAATGCTGAGCCTCTGCAAACAGCCCCTTCATGTGACTGCGCTCCTGCGAGTCTTCAGCCATTTTTTAGCTAGGGTATGGATTCTGTTCTACAGTTTAGAATTGTTGTGGACCTTCTTTTTAATCATGAGTATTGCCTTGCAGATGTAGACTCTGTGCGCATGCTTTAGACAATCGCGTTCATCAGTCGAGCTTCCGGCTCCGGCTGACTGATGCGGGTAGCCTGTTGTAATGTATCACGCTTGAATCGACTCAATACAGCTTCAATGGTAGCCTCGTCCTCCCTAAGGTCAAGAGCGTGAGCTTGTTCCCCACCCTGCTTGTAATACTGGACTGCTTTTGCTTCCTCGTTTACGCCATCCACATCGCAGCCTACTTCCTCCCAGCCTGTAGCGGAGTCTTTCTGTGAGCAATAGTTGCCTCCCTTCAGCTCCTGGTCTTCCGCTTCTATTGCAATGCGCCGAAGGTCATGGTGTCCTTTCCGCTTTCTTTTCTTCCTTTTCTGTTTTCTTTTGCGGGGCGCAGTGCCATATCGTATCATCGGTGGGCATGACGAGTACCTTCATGCCGATCTCAGCGAGGGCCCGTGGTCTCGTGCAACACTCACCGGTGTGCTCCTCGCTACATCGGAGGTCATCAAGGTCGTGCGAGAGATATAGTCTAGCACTACTATGAACTGCGTGGCGTGCACGTTCTCGGGGCCTTTGCCGGTGCACTCTGCATCGTCTCCTAAGCTACCCCATCCCCCCGTTCTCCCGTGTTCCGTGACTTTCTGACCTCGTTCGGGGCCGCTGCACTTCCTAACTAGACAAGGAGCTTAGTGTTCTATCGCACAACCTTGAGAACAAGGACATTTAACTAAATATTATGAAGGAAGGGCTTGCAGAGTTGAAAGAGGTGCTTGTCTCTGCCGAGATTGAGAACAAGTGACTGATAGAGGAGCTTGAGGCAAGGCAGCAGCAGGCGTACAAATATCAATCCCGACTGGAAGTAGTGGCGCAGCAGCAGGAGCCCAGGAAGAGAGCGATAGAAAAGGTGGAGCAGTTAAACAAAGCTGTAGCCTAATTGAGCAACTATGCCAGCATGCCTGACCTGGTGTGCAATATGGCAACCTCGACGACTATAGCTACATGGAGAGAGAGTATGAAAGGTGATTCAGTACCTGAGACGTATGCAGTCAGAACTACGTGACCGTCACGCCTTCCTGGCTCTCGAGGTAAGCAGCGTTCGAAGACTACCTTGTGGAGGAGTGGCTGCCACCAATACGTGAACTGTGCAGACTTCTACAATGACAACTACCTCGAAATACGGCAATGACTACGGCTTACGGTTCCCTATCGCAAAAACCAGTGGCACTGGCCCAGCACCATACCTGAATACTGGACCAGTGTGGTGCTGACACTGTGACACTGGCACACTGCACGAGACACCCTGGTGCTGCACAATGGGACACTTAATATCGGCCGAAAGCTGGCTTTTAGATTGTTTTTAAAAATTTTGGTCATGCGCACCACGTACCCTATTGCAAAAACCAGCGCCATGGGCACCAGCGTCCAGCGCCATGCCTGATTATGGGCCCAGTGTGGCGCTAATACCAGCGCCGATCCAGCGTCCCAGTACTCTGCGCAAAATGGCTTCACAGAAAAAAAAACGAAGGTGTTCAATCACCATAAATAAATAAATAAATATGTAAGCAAAATAGCCCGCAATCACATAAAAAATAAAAAAACTTAACGAACTTCTTTGCGGAATTTGAGCTCGCCACCTTCTGTTAACGAACTGAGTACACAACCCACTACTCCACGCGAGAACGTACGTGCTGGGATGTAAAATGAATATCTATTCGAAAAACGCGCCATTCAACTTCATGTTTACACGTCGCACAGTCAAGATTGCCGTGATATTCCTTTTCCAATAACAATTGTGTCTTGATTCAACAGTGAAGAACTGCTTCCGGGCACCGAATGACGTGTGTACATTAGCAAGAGCACAAAGTTTTTTGAAGCATCCACGTCTTAACTCTGAAAAATCTTAAATTGACTGGAAGAGCAGCCACAGATTGTCGGCTGTTGCTGCCGATAGTTATTTCCTTTGATAGTTGGCTCACGCACTTGCTACTGGTCAACATGTACAGATAACTTAAAATGTCTTGTTCGGTAGATATCCGCGCACACGAGTGAATATTGAGTACTTTCTTTCGCGCAAGCAACGATGTAGCAGAATACATTCGGCGGGCCCTAATACATATTTGCAGTTATATCGCTACCTTCAACTAAAAAACTGCCGAAGAAAATACCAATGAAATCCACTGAAAATGTATGCCAGTGAGTTATTTAACTAAGACGTACCAAATTACCAACTAAAAATTGCTTTTTCTTACATACGAATCAGAAAAGTACCGGCTCCTGCGCTCAGAAGGAAGCTTTCGGCGACAGCCTGCGTTGCTGAAATGGCGACACATCGATCGTCGACGCTGCTTGTGTGGACACCGCACACGTGGAAATATAGTTGATTTAGGCTCAGCGATGTCTAAACTGTACTTTACAGTCATTCTTACACTTTTGAATTGAGCCTTCCTAAAGTAAAAAGCGCTGGCAGCATGTACACCAACGCGGCCGGCACGATATATGCCTCACTGGGACGGGGCACTGGGTAAGGCCACTCTGGAAACAGCTGAGCTGCGATGCTTGAAGTTTCTGCATTTGAGCTTTGCAACATTTCTAACTGTTACCTAAACTGCACCTGAACTAAGTAAAAGGTCAATCATGGCCAGAAATCCATTTAAGAAGTGGCGATATCGAGCGACAGCCGTTTTTCTGGCCTCCGCTTGCAGTATACAGTGGGCGCGCCAGTGTACAGATCTATGCAGTTATATCAATACCAACAATAAAAAAACACCCCAAAAATAATAATGCAATCCGCTAAAAACGTATGTTAAGGAATCAGTTCAAGAAGGCGTACAAAATTACCAACTGGAACTTGCGTGTTCTTACATATTAGTGAGAGAAGTACCAGCTAAGTGCGGCCGGCAGCTATCGGTGACAGCCTGCGTAGCTGAAAGCGCGACGCATCGATCTTCAGCGCTCCTTGGGCGAACATCGACCCAAGGCAAAATAGTAGATTTAGGTTCATAGATGTCTGAACTATACTTTACAGTTATTCTCACACTTTAAAAGTTTGTGTATACGAAGCACGAAGCCCCGGTAACAAATACACCAACGCGGCCGGCACGACAGGCTTAATGCTCGCGGGGCCGGGCACTGGGTAAGACCGCTCTCGACGCGGTGAGTTGGGATGGTTGAAGATTCCGCATTTGAGCTTCGGAACTGTAAGTAGAAGGATAAGCATGGCCAGACATTCATTTATATGGTGTGGCGGAATAGAACAACAGCATTTTTTTTCGCCTCTGCTGGGAAACCTTGCGAAGCGATCGAGAGAGCTCATTTAGTTTCGTCAAATTGGCGGCAAAACAGTTTTCTGTTTGTGTTAGGAGTGGCGTGAAGCTGCAGGCTTACAAGAACTGCAACTTGGAACTGTTACATCAATATACGGCTGATGCGAATATGGTCTGTATACACGGGGCCATGTGCGAAAATAGTGCATTATAATTGCTGCGATACGTACGTGCGCCTCAAAAGTTTCGTATGCTCGGTATCTGTTAGGGTAGCATCTCTCTGTGCCGTCGAACGAAGCGTTTTATATTCAACAACACTGAAACATACCACGGCACACGCTACAATATTGTGCATGCTGCGCTGGTAGAAACAGTGCGTGCTACAAGCAGTAATCATCAGTGCATCCAGCGCTTCGCAGTGTCCACCAGCATTACAGCGATTTAACCAGCATACTAGTTCCACACAGCTTTTTCCCAGTGCGCCCAGCGAAGTGCCAGTGAATAAAAGCGTGTACCAGTGTCTCCAGCATGAACCACTGCCAACAAACGTACTGTAATCAGGCTGGGGACGCTGTTTTTTTTTTTGCAATAGGGTAAGTAAGGCTGAAAGACGTGCATAGCGAAAAAGTAAAAAATTGACAAAAAAGTAAGTAAGCCGCAATTGATCCCACAACCTCAACACATCTAACATCCTCAGCCTGACATGCTGCCCACTACAACACACCTGATATACGGGAATGGGAGTATTTTTTTTCATCTTAGAAGTAATTCAGGTATCCAATATTTTGATTTCAGCTTACATACGTAGTATTTCATCTCTTCGTTCTCATTCCAAACTAACAGGTGATTGTTAGCTTATTTTTTTGCGGATTGCGTTCGATCACATCTAGCTGGCACGTTTTGCCGTAAAGCTTGGTTACGTAGCTGTAGATGTGTTACGGCGATCGTAGTGACTCGCTAAGCGGTAAGTCATGCCTATTTAAAAACAGCGTTCATCTGAACTGCTCCCTGAACACTTTATATTTCATTCTTTGATAGTTTGGTAGTATTTTCTGTCCCTCTCGTTTACATTCCGCGTGCGACTGCTGCAGCAGTTCACTCTAGCCGAAATGACTATTATGCTTAGGGCCGTAATTCATGTGCCACAGTGTATATGAATATCGTAGATATTCAGTTAGAAAAATTGTAATACCCGTTATTATAAAGTTTCGATCCTAACTTACCCACGAGTGGTCATATATTCACCTTCGCCTACACAAATCAGAAGATAAAAACACCTAGATTGGGCATTGCAGCGAATAACTGCTACCGTGGATGTGCGGCTTTCTGCCGTACAAGCCGGAACAATTCACTCCTAGAGTAGGTTGGTCTTCATTATCAGACTGATACTACTGTCATACTGTGTTGCGCATTATCAGTTCTATCGATGCTGTTTATAAAATACATTGACACAACTTGATCAAACTACAAGAAAAGCGCACCCGCGCCACATGGGGCATTCATGCGCGGGCTGGAGCCTTTCTCCCCAAAATTCTCACATGCCTCCCCATTATCTCCCCGCCCCTCCCTATGAGCTAACATAGTTGAAACACGACGCATAAGTTGTGTGCCTCCCTGCCTCCCTGCAGGAACACAATTGTCGTTGGTGCACCCCCCCCACCCAGCAATATCCTGGCAGTGCCCCTGACCAGCGCACTCGACATATGATTGCCTTAGCGTACTCGTATATACATCCATTGCCTGTTTAACCCAAATCTATACATGTGTAGCACATAGATAAGATTACCTTCATATTCGCTGAATATTATGCTCGACATCCTGCGATTAAATATGAAATTTTACAGAAAGTGTGCCGATCGCGCCTAGTTTCTTCCAATGTGGCGCTAATGTTTCCAGTGTGCGGTAGAGACTGTACAGCGTGACCTTGCCTCCCAGCGTGATTTAAGACTCTGGGTTACGCTGTACAGTGCGGACAGTGGGTGTCAGCGCACTGGGCGACACTAGCCACGCTGTACAGTGTGTCGTAGTGCCTCCCAGAGCGCTGTAGTAAACTGGAACACACTGTACAGGGTTTCCCGTGCCACCCAGCGCGCTGAAACGCACTGGAAGACACAGAAAATGCTGTTTTTTTTCGATAGAACTTGCCGGGACCGGTGCTAGACCAGGATCATTGGCATTCTGTTATGCTCGCGCTGACCCCCATGGTTCTCAACCCGAGCCAGTCTGGTGTGCCTGCGTCTTTCGGTGGCGGCGTAGTTGGCCTCTCTGCATGCATTGGCTGCGCCGGCATGTGGTCTTGCGCACTACATGCCGGCACGCACATGCGGTCCATCGTGGCCAGAGATAGCCGCTCCATCTCGGCGGAATTTTCTCTCCGCTGTTTAAGAGGGGGAGGGAGCACTGTGGGAGCGGTGGCCGGGAGCCTGTCGATTACACAAAGAGGAGAATGACGATCGTGGGTGTGCTTGGGGACGCGGACGCCGCTGGCAGCAGCCAGTTGCGGCCCGGGTTCCGATTAGTAAACGTGGTTTCTGTTGGTATGCGCCTCTTCTATGAGGGATTCTCGGGCTAGCCGCAGCCTAGAAACCCCTATAATTGGCGCCCAATGGGAACATTTTCACCCCGGGCCCTGGACCTCGTGCGCAACGATGAGGACGCTGTTGCGAAATTCGCTCCTCGAACTCCGTCTAGCGGTTCCAACCGGCTCCCAACTTCGGTCCCTTCCAACACGATATTGGGTATAGAAGAAGCTCTGTCAACTAGACTGGGCCTGCCTAGACATATCCTGCTTCGGAACTTGCGACCAGTTTTGGCTGCACCGGCTGGTCCAGATACTCCGCGGCCTTTATTACTAAGGGGCGATGACGCCCGACGAGATTCGGCGCGTATATGTCTCGTGTCAGTACATCGCTACTTTTACCAGCGTCCTGGTACCCGTGCAGGCCTTGGAGGAAGTTGTGAGCTCTTTCCAGGCTGTCGGCCCCTCGCAATAACAAGCCACGTGGTGATGACGCATCATCCGCCAACGAAGGTGCAGCAGCCTCCAATAATGTTAGAAAGTCGCGGGACGTGGGAGAACGGAGAGGCGGGGTGGCGCCGGAGGACGAGGCAAATTGAGTCCACAAAGGTCTCAAGAAATAAGTTCATGAGCCAAACCGCGATGGTCTGGGGACAGAGAAGAACTATGGGTGGATTCTGCGATGATGAAGCAGTCACGCCAAGTGACGGTTGCTGCTGACCACCGGTTTCTGCACCGTGCCAGCCTCATCCTTGACTCCAGGCACGTCTACGTCAGTCCTCGAAGCTGCTAGGGAGTCGAAAGGGTGTCACTGATAAAGAAACGTAATCACACAAGACGAGGCAGCAAACAACGCCATGAAATTCACCGCAACCACTAAGAAAAGAAATAAGACTCGCAAAGAAAAACGCCATGCCTACGACAAGAAAACGACAAGAAACCAGCCAGCCCCACGTTACAGGCGCTAATTGTAAGCGCAGAGCTAAGGTCGGCTGAAGCGCCCAGAAAATGGACATAGGCAGCGTTAGGAACGTGACTACTGACCGTGCCCAAACTCAATTGCCAGGTGGCCATTATCCCGTGACCACATTAGTTCGTGCACTTTAGCACCAAAAGCCAGGTTGATACCCACAGTTTCTAAGGTAGGAATGAATTATAGGCCCAACAGTGCACACACGCAGTGAGCACATATCGCGGCGACACCTTTTAACAGGCTACGAACGTGCAATATTGAAAACTCAAATTCTTTTCGTATAAGCAGATTGTCGTATTACTACCACAAATGCTTCCTTTTTTTCCTCGAAGGGTGCGCCTCCAACAGCTTATGAGCTTCAGTTTCTACCTACAATCCAGGACTAATGAAGTATCGCCTCACAAGTGCAGTTTCTGCAGAGAGATGAAACAAGAGAATCATCTGATTTAAAGCGATAGCGTAAAAGAGCTCGTGTCGCAGAAAACCCGCCGCCGGCGTCGGCCCCGCTGGTCGTGAGTGAAAAATAATCTGCGCGTCTGTGACCGAAAAATCAAGTTACCGACATAGCCGCGGGAGGCCGCTACTTGTCCATGCGTGAGTGCGCAATCACACTGCCAAAGCCACGCATTCAAAGAAAAAAAGTGCTCAAGGTCACGAGGCGCGGTAGTTTCTTTGACCTGCCACTCCTTCCTGCTTAGCTTCCAGCGCTTCCGTCGGGACAAGAGAAGAGATAATTCAATGGCCCCCATGTCGTCCAAATTTCCGGCGCCCTCCACTACGACGTCTCTCATAATCATATGGTGGTTTTGAGATAAAGCCCGCATATCAGTCAATCGAGATAATGCAATTGCAGCATGTGACAAACCTTTGTAACTCCACTCATACTGGCTGGATTCCTAAAATTTTTGCGGCGTTGATTTCGTGAGGCACTAAGCACATTCTAGTGATTTAATTTCATGGTTACTTGAAAAAAGTGTTTTAGGGCCCCTTTAACGCATTTCGTTCAACAGGTGTCATGACGAAAATGAACTCATTCGGTGAAAATTTCGCGCGCTGGTCCAATCTTGTGTGCCTGTTTGTGTGCGTGCGTGTGTACGTAACAATTCATATAAATAAGTATGCACTTAGTGGTTGAAGGGCGCACTAGGGGCTGGATTTGCTGCCGCGTTCAACTCCTAAAGGCAAAGCTTAAGAGTCCCACAATATTTGTTTGTATTTCTAGCATTCTTAATTGACCTGTCATTAGAGCAGCGGACTTTTTTTGCAAGACAGCGGAAACGTAGTGCAGAACTTTTCGCTTAACAGTGGTATATTGTGCACAACTCTTTGCAAGTATTTAACAAAGTGTGAAGTTTATTCAATATCGAAGACACCAATGATTTATCAAGTGCTTGAATGGGAAGGGGTAATGAAGGCAACTTTTTATACGAATGATTGCGCTTTGGCATAACAAGCATAGATAAATACAGGTTCATCACACATAGATAAACAAGTTGCACTGATGCATACAGTTTAACACAGATCGATGGAACGGTCCTTTTATCCACTCTTGTAACTCCGTAGGGTGACCGCGACGGTGACCCTTTTTTGAAGATGGCGAAGTCGCGCTTTCTCTAGGCCCGGGAACGACCAGAGCAAGTGCGTCAAGACCACGGCAGTTATGGGAGCGGCACAAAAGGGGAGGTGGTTCCATACGCAGCGCGGTATCGTTGCGGCCAGTGGACGGTAACTGCCGGCGTAAGAGCAACCGCCACTCGAAGTCTGCGAAGTGCCACCTCCTCTAAGCGGGTAAGCGCTTAGAGGAGGTAGCGCTTCGGAGACCTCGAATGTCTGACAGAGCTCTAACCCTCTGTGAGGCATGCTTCTTTAAACATCCTTTTTGTAGCAACCCACCTTTTTGGCGCGAGGGCGAAGCTGTGAGATCTTGTTAGGTGCCGAAAAAGAGCAATCTAAATTTTAATGGATACTAAGCAAACAAATGGAAGAGAGCGTTCTGCTCCTTGTGTACACTGTTTTCATTGCATTCGGTATTCAAATAAATTTCATGTTGGAAATCACTTTCCTTGCTACAATATCTGCAGCGAAACGCGATTTAGGAACGTTGTGGTCAATGTTTCAGCACCCAGAACGTGACATTTGTTAAAAATCTCCCATTCTCGATACTCCAACACCAAGGCGTTTGTTTCTTGTGTAATGTGCCCTTGTCTTTTCACTTAGTGATTATTTTTGACCAGACGGTTGTCCGTTGAAGCCTTGATTGCATCCCCACAATATTTACATGAAAAGGAGCCATAGCGTACCGCTGCCAAGCCACCATTCAATTGCATCCAGTGCGTCCACTGAGATATTTCCAACATGAGCCCCTTTTTGCGAAAAATCATCGGAAGGTAAAGTATATTGTTTCCGAAGTATGAGTGACCAAACTTAAATATTTGCCACTATAAACACGTTATCGTTGATTCTGTGCTCGAGCAAATCCGAGATTATTGTCTTGGGCCTATGTCAGGCCTGATCTTTGGTCGGACCGGGCCGGGTAGGTGCATTCATGTAATGCGAATGCATTTCCTTCGGAACATGCTTAGCGTGGTGTGCCAGGCATATCCGCGAGCCAGCAGGTGTGATCTCTCTGCTCTCACTCCCTCTCTATTTATAACAGCTACGGGCACGCATTTTTATCCTTGCCCCTAGCATATGGAACACGTGGTGCAGGTGGAGTAGTGGAGCTTGAGTGGAAAGGAGGACTTCGCTCTGGCATGTGGGGGCACTCTAATCGCGGGAGCTCGGCCGAGCTTTCGCGTCTGTCGAGGCACTATAGAAGACAATAGGTGCAGTGATTCGCTGCTCCTTCTCTCACCATTCGCTGTCTCTCCTTCCTTCGCCCCACTCTACTGTCCGCTCACTCATACCTGTATTTCAGTGGATTGAAGCGTGCTCCTCACATTCTACCATTTGCTGGCTGATGATTGTGTTAATAAATGGTGACGGTACAAATCCTCGTCTTGTCAATAATTTACGCCAATAAAATTATTACGCCGTGTACTCTGTGGTCAAGAACTGCATTTGCCGTTCTTGACGATTCTATTTGCAGAGGAGAGGGCAATTTTACTCTGTTACGGACCTGGCCCATTTCTCGCTTTGGGTCAGCGAGCTGGGCTCGAGAGGGCAATTGTGCGAGCCCGGGCCGTACCCAGGCAAAAAGTGCAGGTACATACAGTGCTTTAATTTGAATTATGATTCCAATAAAGTGAATGTACATGCCAGAGCTGAAATAAACATCATACGTAAAGCATGTGCTCGGTGGATATCAAGTGCCCAATTTATGCGACAGCAAGAATGCTCGCTATATGCTGTAAAGGTGGTTGTTGATATGTTTGTTGGAGAAAAACTTTTTAAAAATTTGTCTTGTGTGGTTCATTTCACAATGTTGCCAAGAAAAAGCCATCTCTTCCGCCACCAATCGCACTTGTCGTACATCGTGTTCACCTTGCTCACTATCCACTTTTGATTTTTCTGCTTATTTGCGCAGCACTCGCCACTGCTTGGAATCCTTACGTTCCCGCATTTCTTCTTCGCTTTCGTTTTTTTTTGTATTGGTGTGATTCCTAACAATTTATTCAAACATTTTGATGTGATATAAGAGAAGAAGGCGAACAGCCGCTACTATCTCCGCGAAAAGGGGTCCACTCTTTGTCTTTTAATTAGCACGAAATGTGGCATGAATTTTTAGCTTGGTTAGTGTCAAATATTGATCCAAGTCCACTTGTTCTGCTATCTAAATATTTCTGCACTTTCAGCATACATTGAGTGAACAGTTATTTAATACTAAGTAAACAATTTAGAATGAAGCAATCAGCCTCATACTACATAACTACAATAAAGGCTCCTAGGAAGCCACTAACCTCAATAATCGCACTCATCGCCTTGAGGCTGCAACCCCAGGAAGCGCGCCCTTCAAGCTGCAAGTGGCATGGAGTTCCTTATGTTGGTTTTCCTGTTGCTGCTGTGGCTGTTGCGACCAGCGCTTTGTGGTGCGCGCCCAGTCGATACCAGTTAAACTACGCTTCAATATCAACTGCATCACGTCCGCCTGCACAGAGACAAGAATGGAAGACGCGAACTGCAATTAGCTCACAGTCTAACATAGGTGCGCACACGTTATTAAGCAACTTACGCGCTTTCGACGCGAGGCTGAGATAGATATGAAAGGGATTGAGATTTCTGAGCAGCTTATCGGACTTACCATATGGTCACTTCATCAGGTACATATTACCGCGTCATTCGAAAAAGTTAACTAAAATTTTTCTTAGGGTTGCTTCTTTCTTGCACTTTCTGCTAAACTAAATTCCTATTCTTGCGTAAAATACGCGCTTTGGTTTCACCTGCTTCTTGTAAGTAATAATAACTGACCTAATGAGCTGAATGACTTCCATCGATACGCCATAGCTAATCACTAAATTTAAGCAACACTATTAGTGTGCTAAACCTCAGAGATTGAAATCAAATTTTAAAGGTTTTCCCCACGTTATGTGCATGACTTCGAACTATATCCGCATGTGCTTATGCGCGATATATTTTCACAATGCGACGCATCCACAGGTCAGCGTAAATTTAAAATAAAGTGGAATATGGCAGGCACTGAGCTGCATTGCTACCGACACTAAACCTTGTGTTTTAATACCAGAAGAGGTAATGACGCTTCGTTGCTTCACTTCTTGTTTAAAGAAAAACTCTGTACATCATACAAACCAAACAATATAAATTATCCCCACAAAACACTGTGAATTTCCAATTGGTTGTATTGCAGTAAAAGCGCGACAAGTGCAGGAAGAGGCAAAATGAACAGGAAAGAGCGCTGACTGTGAACTGAATTTATTGAAGGTGCTATGACCGATCTTTTACAGAGTGCAAAAACTCTGCTTATGCGGAACGACACATGTGTGACAATAAAAATGGTCTTAACTCTAAAAATATTACTCTCCCTAGGAAAGGAGACGTTATGGTGTGCTTATGAATGGATCTATGGCTATCATAGCAAAAAATGCTTCTATAGTCTCTCTTTCATTCACAGTTATTGCTTTCTTCAAAAACCATACTTTATGAAACAGAGAACTGAACTTACAATAATTGCAGTGTGCAGCCATGTGGTTACCATAGGCATTCTTAACATTGTAAGCCTGCAGTCTTGCTCGGTCATTGAACCGTTGCCCGGTTTATCCTATCAATATCTTTCCACGTGTCAACGGTATCTCTTTCCTATCCCTTTTGTATCTTACTGTCGTTGTTGTGCTGTTACTAAAATGCAACCACGGGTAATCACTTCACCCAAATTAAGCCCTTCTTTCTAAATCCCGTATGTTCATTTTGAAGTGTTTTCAATTGCAGCTTCATATATGTTACTACCTGTGTCTTCAGTGCATGCTACTTAAGTCTTGATACCGTATATAGATCAGCTGCCTATGTTACTGATATTACTGTATCAATGAAAAGGAAAGATTTTCGTCTACCTCCAATTCATGCTTTATGATTTGATTTCGTTTCTGTTGACGCCACACAAGTGGCAGGATTTAGCATTCAATTAAGTGACTCTGCTTTTCTTGGGGATTAAACAAAAACTGGATAATATAGTTGTGTACGCTCAATATCAGCTGGCAATAAAGTTTTATAGGGGACACTACAGCATATGCAGCAACACACCCAATCATTTCTATAGTGTACAATTGCAAACACGTAATATCAATTCTTATAAGCATGGCCTTACAGTAGCCATAAAATAGCGTGTCTTATTGCGTTGCGAAGGACCTATATATTCCTAAGTGCACAGTGGATGTCATAATGAGAATGCTTTTGTAGAGAGCGCATTTGAGAGCGCATCTGTAGGGGTATATATTATTCTTTCGGTCCTGGCGTCGTACAAAACTACACAAACTACTTTTCATGCCAATTGCGACAGAATTGCCTCCGAATTTTAATATTGTCTTTGGTATTCGTTATACCCCTGCGTGAAAGTCGGTAGTAATTTTTTCGTCGACGAATTTTTGGGAACTTTGCAAACTGCGAAATGAGATGGTAAATGTGAAGAACACCTCACTTGACGTAATCAAATATTCGTTTAGGACATCATCATCATCATCATTTGACGAAACCTTACTGCTGAACACTCATATTAGCTGCTATCGTATTTTTTTCATGTTGCTTCTGAGATGTAAAACTTCCCATTTACAAAGTGGGTATTCTCTCACCCTACCCGATTGACCCTACCCGATTGAAAAAAAAACAGCGTTTCCAGTGTCTCCCAGTGCGTTTCAGCTCGCTGGGTGTCATTCGAAACGCTGTAGAGCGAGTCCCGGTGTACTACAGCGTGCTGCGAAGCACTGGATCACATTGTACAGCGTGGCCAGTGTCGCCCAATGTGTTGAAATGCACTAGGCCATACTGTACAGCATCGCCCAGTGTCTTAAAGAACGCTGGGAGGCACTGGTTACGCTGTACAGTCTCTTCCGCACGTTAGCGGTAGCGGCACGTTAGAAGAAACAAGGCGCGATCGGCGCACTTTCTGTAAGACTTCATATGAAATCGCGAGATGTCGAGCGCAAAATTTACCGTATATGATAGTATTCTCATCTATGTGCTACACATATATAGCTTCAGTTTTAGTTAGGCAATGGATGCGAGTACTCTAAAGCATTTTCGGTCGAGCGCGTAAACCAGGGTCAGGGGCGCCACCAGGATTTTGCTGGCGAGACCATCCACAAGTGTGTTCCTGCAGGGGGGGGGGGGGACTGGGAGGCACAGAACTTATGAGTCGTGTTTTAACTGCGCTTGCTCTTGGGGGGGGGGGGAGGCTTGCGAGAATTTTGGGAATAAAGTCTCCAGCCCACCCATACACCCATAGATGCTCCCTACCTGGCGCGGGTGCGCTTTCTTGACATTTGATTAGGTTCACTCAATGTATTTAATAAATGGCATCGGGTAGAACTGATTATTCTCAACACAGTATGACAGTAGTATCAGTCTGATAATCAAGACCAACCTACTCTAGCAGTGAGCCGTTGCAGCTCGCACCGTAGAAAGCCGCACGTCTCCGGCAGCAATCATCCGCTGAAATGCCCGATCTCGGTGTTTTTAGCTTCTGATTTGTGTATTCGATGTTGAAAATATGACTCATGGGTCAGACATGATATAAACTACAGTGTAACGATTATGAGACTTTTTGTAACTGATTAAATACGACCTTCCAATCAACCGTGGCAAAAAAGTACGGCCCGAAGCCTAATGGTCGTTTCGGCTAGAGTGAACTGCAGCGGCTGTCGTACGCGGAACGTAAGCGAGGAGAACAGAGAATAATTCCAAACTATCGAGGGACGATACCGACATTGTTCAGTGAGCAGTTCTAATAACCTCTAATTTCTACATGTATGGCTAACCGCATAGCGAGTTACTACGATTGCCGTACCACATCCGCAGCTACACTAAGAAGCTTTGCGGTAAAACGGGCCAGGTGGATGGGATCCAAGGCAACCCGCTAAAAATAGGCTAACAATTACCTGTTTGTTTGCCGCGAGCAAGAACAGACGAAACGCTCCGTATGTAAGCAACAAACTCCAAATATTCCATATTTGAATTATTGCTAAGATGTAGAAAAATACACTCATGCTACTCTCTCGGGTGGGGTGTAGTGGGTAGCGTGTCAGGCTCAGGATGTGTGATGTGTAGGGCTATAGGGTTTGACTCCAACTCAATCAATTTTCTTCTTCTTTTTTTTCCTTTTTCGCCTGCGCGCGTGTTTCAGCCTAAATTATGATGTGCACATGACCAAAATTATTTTAAACAATGTAAAAGCCGGATTTTGGCCAATAATAGGTGTCCCAGTGTGCAGCAGCAGCGTGCCTCGTGCAGCGTCGCACTCTCCCAGTGTCAGCGACACACTGATTCACCAATGAGGTATGGCGCTGGGCCAGTGCCACTGTTGTTTGCGATACGGTGCGATCTTTTTCTTCGAGATGGGTTGCTATACAAGAAGAATTTCTCCGCCACAGGTGCACAGTTTCTTCTCGTAGTGCCAAAAGCCCTTCACTCTTCTGTATTGCGCATCGTACACGATGATCCGACTTAAGTCACCTAGAATCTACGCGGACACTTCATCGTTCCAAAGAGAGATTTTACTGGCCACAAATACGCAACACAATGGAGACAGACGTAGCCAAATGCGTTGAGTGCCAAAGTCACAAGCAAGCTACCCCAGCACCAGCCGGTGGCCTAAAGCCAGTGGTACCACCTAGCTCACATTTTAAACAAGTAATAATCGACCTGGTAGGACGATTCCTACGTTTGTCGAGAGGTAAACATTGGATCATAGCGTGAGCCAATTACCTCTCTCGGTTCTGTGAGACGTCAGCTCTAAAGCCCCCATACCTTCGGAAAAGTACAGCATTTTTTTATCGCACCGCGTCCTCCTCTCACGGGCTCGAAAGCAAACTGCAAGATTGTGGCGTGTTACAGGGGGTGCCACTCTCGCAAGCGTAAGGTTCCATAGTGAACGAGTAGCAACAACTACACAAATGAAGGAGACCGAAGGGAAGAATGACGTGCAGTATTGGCAGACACTCGTCATCCAGCTCTGCTCGAAGACTATTTCAATAGCCTACAGATAAGTTCAGTTAAAGCCACAAATGCTTCCAATAATGCCGAGAAAGCAGGAGTTGGCATCTACTCAACAGCATTAGACTAGTCTTAATCACTGCGACTGTCCAATTTTATGCCAATATTCCAGGCTGAACTATTTGCAGTTGTTCTGGCCCTACGCAAGCTCCCACCATTTATAGATTCGGTTGTTATATTGCCCAATTCTTTGTCCATTTGCACTACTCTGAAACACAATAGACATTGCCTTGTTTGTTAGAGTTTATTACGTACAAACCCAATCACGTTCATGTTGTCAGATTCGTTTCGTTTGCAGGTCGCACTGGACTAATACTAGATGAAGCGGCGGACACACTGGCAACAGAATCAATTCAGGGCCTCGTGTTGAACATTCTAAGACACTGCTTCTATATACAATAGCGCGATTTCGAAATTTATGTTTACGGCAGGAACACACAAACTTTTCTGGTCTAAACGGTGCAGAATTTTCAGGACATTCCGTTTCAGTGGTACAGCTCATGGTGTGCAAAAAGACCATTCGAAGTGAGATTCAATAAATGTGGATGCAAGATTGCACCTTTAAAATTTTTTTATGCAGACCTCGTTTCGTTTCCTTCCCTCATTGTCACTATTGTACACAAACAGAAACTATAGAGCACTTTATCACAGAATACCGTAGGTATCGAAATCAAAGGCAATAATTTCTAACACCAGATTTTCAAAAACACCGGCTTGATCTGTCTGAAACGATAGTACTCTTCCTAGAAAATTCGGCACTAGGTCATTGCAACAGGGACATGTAAGGAGCGATATTGAACTATACAAAAGAATCAAACTGGCTATCATGTAAATCTCACAAGCACATACTCATTACTTATTTTTTTCATTAGTCTGTTTTAAGTATTCTTTCTGCGTTTTTATTTCAACTCCATTATTTCATTCTTATTTGTTTTTTAAATTCATAATAGGCTGTTAGCAGAACTAAGCTTTTCATTCTTTTAAAAATTATTTAGGCATCCCTCTACCTTTTTTTTCGGAATTCCACAGCCACGCAACTCATGGCCGATCCCCCGTGGTGGGTTCAACCACTCCTCTTGGGTCCAACCAACCAACCAATCTTACGAAAAAACCCGGCCTGCAAATCCCGAAACAGTATAAAGGTTGCATCTATTTCATGTGCTCGTTTTCGGACACAGCGTTGCACGAAGCCATGTCCTGCAAGGCTGACAGCTCAGCGAGATGTATCGTAAAAACAAAATAGAACGAGACGAGTTGTAGCTGTGTGTTACACGGCATCTCGAGTTGTATTGAAGTGCTCGTAGGAATCGGTAGTCGAGAGGTCTTTTTAATAAGTTGTGTTTTCTGTTTGCATATATGTATAAGTTTGGTTGATGCAACTGAAAAAAGGCAATGCGTCCTTAAGGAAGGCGCGCAAGAGGTGCGCTATACCAAACAAATATATCATCTTCTATTATTATACTTTTGTAGTTATAATTCATTTATGCTTTTTAGTATGTCTTGAAAAGTGGGCAAAGGAAAACGTTCAGGCTGCAGATTGTTTTTCACAAACCCTTCTCTAGCGCCGAAAGCTTCCCACCGGGGTATATATCTGAGTTTGCGTATTGGAACGAGAAATATATCGAGTTGACGCATAGTTGGCGTTTTCAATTTTACGAACGCAAGGCGGTTACACTTCACACTTAAACACACAAATTACACATCGAGCTTCTACGCGGAAAAACCTTGTTAACCAATATTTCGCAAATGCTGAGTCGGATTCATTTTGTTCACCTGATTGATCAACCTGCTTATAACTTCAGATGCGCCGACGTTTCTACAGTGCATCTTCATGCTAATGCAGCCGCAACAGAGCGCATCGAAACGAAACACCTAGCTGAGAAGCACAACTGAACTGCCACTGCTGGTATGTAATTGTTTCATTGATTCAAAATACGCTTAAAGTGACATTTGGAATCTGGTATGTGTAGTAGAAATGCCATCCAAAAGGAGCACAGACATCAAATTTCCTGATGTCAAGATTTTTTTTTGTCAACGAGTAGCTATACACCCGCTAGGGGTGATTCGTGACCCACAGCGCAACTGAGGGACGAATAACTATCTCTTATAATGATTTATATCTCTCTTATCTAGCACAATTTAAAACAGCCGGCAACCCTGCCATTTTTAAGAACTGTGAGCTCTACCAGTGGCGCTACCTCGCGGTCACCTCCAAATCGCACCACTGCTGCCGATTCCTCTACAGAAAAGAGTGATGTCAGGATCAGCTGCTTCCCAAACAATTTGTCTGCTAGGCGAACCACATTCAATCATGCCTCGTCCCCTGCGTTGCCGTCGTCACCTCACAAAGTGTCACCTAGTGTTTAATACGAGTTTGGAGCATGGTTTCACCCTTGATTTCCGACGTCGCTAATCATTTCCGACGTCGCTAATCACGTCGCAATCATAGCAATATTATGAACAATCCCGGGTGGTCTTTGCCATCACCATTGCCGCCACCGTGATTCACGATATATGTATCTATATATATATATATATGCGGAAGGATTCCCTACAGCCTACTCTGTCTGAAGAGCAAACGTCACCTTTCCCGCTGGGCTCGTCTGCGCACGCGCTTGTCTCGCCAGCAAACAAGGAGGTGGCTTATGGTTTCCGCACTATGGCGCCAATGATCAGCGCACGCCTTGTGCCCCCACTGCAGGTGGGATCTTCCATAGGTTGTGCTCTGAACACAAACAATAATGTCAAAAGTCTACCTGGAGTGGTCGTGCTCTCTTACACAAGAGCTTTGTATAGTACGGGAGATCGTATCTAAATGAGTTGGCTGCCAGCCTCACTTCGTATATTAACGCCGTCACTACGCACGAGCCTTGTTTTGGTCATCTACTGTGGCTGCGCTGCAGAAAACGTGGTTAGTTATCAAGCGCACCTTTATTACAATCATATTCCTCCTAAAACGCTCACCTTGCTTCGTAAAACACTCGAATATTTTGCTATTGATATAACCGGAGGTCTGACGGCATCCAACCGCTACAACCAGTTGATGTAGTCGGGGTATGCCCAGAAGACCAAAGCCAGCCAGCATCTCGGGCATATGTCAACGAGAGTAGCCCGGAGCTGTTACCAGTAACTTTCACTTACATTATTTACAGGTAGCGTGTTACATGATATGGGTAACTTCATGACGGCTCTTGGTGGAAGCTTGATGGAAGCTTCTGGGAGCTTGTCTGGGGAGCATTTCGACGCTCGCGTTTGACGCCCTGGCCTTCCCATGGTTCTCTGCAGGGAAACAATGAAGGCCAGAACAGTCCAATGAAATTACCATCTTCACCACCACCCCCACCTCCCAAAAAGGAAGGTGAAATGCCACCTCCTTTCCAACCAAAAAAGAGGGAAGAGTAAAGCCCAGTTTGTCTCATTGCGAGGGAGAAAACACTGCACAACGTTCACGGCACAGCACGGCGCAAATACGTTGAGTCCTACGTGCAAATCAACTGTAGTTTGTTGCTGAGATGAGCGTGCAGTGCCGGGCAGACCACGGTTTCTGGAAACGGCGGCATAAATGCACCACAGAGACTTTGCAAAAATTCACAGGAATATGGATTTCAGACGCTTGGCTCAATAATCGGGGCACCTTGGTGCAGAAAGCAAGCCGCCTCAATGGCCAACAGCTCTTCCTAGTCCGTCAGTTGGTAAGGGTGGCCAAAGGGTTGTGCGAGGAGCGCCGACAGCCCTAGATAATTGGAACAGCGACTTTCTTGTTGTCGCCTCTCTTGGAGCATCTCTGCGAGTACTTACCCGAAAGAAATTAGAATAGGCTCCGTCGCAATGTGTTACGCGTCCAAGTGGAGCCAAGCCAGTGAGATCAATCATAACACTAATGCGCCTAATGTTTCGCCCTTTTGGCGAAATTGTGACTTTTTTTGCTTCCATTGACCCTTTGCAAACCAGTTATTCTGAAATTGAATCCTTTCCAAGCAGTTCTAAGCAGCAATGAGGAGGTACCCGAGGATGCATGCTTCGCTTTTGAGATACGAAGAAAGGAGACCCTGTTCCGATCATCTGTCTACGTTGAAGCTCAAAGAACAAATGACAGAGACAGTGCCTGCGGCTCGTGCTCGAGTCCGCCACCCTTCTTTCTCCTTCACTTGCAACAGATTACCGCGGCCACCAAACTCACGGCAATGTTCGAATGCACAGCGGCAGCAGTTCAGGTGGACATTTGCAAACAAGGTGCGAACGAGTGAATGGGGCAGGTGTCACACGCAAAAGATGGAGTGCTTGCCAATGACGATGAAGCTTGGGGAGGCGGTGGCTTGTGTTGCGGAGGAGGTCGTTCATGCTCGCTATAATGTCTAGAATATTTCGTGGTCACTTTGTTAGCCATTTTTGGGTCATAGTGTGGGCTTTTGCTCTTCTTGTGCCACTTGTACTAGAAGGAGTCTGATCTAGGCCTGCTTTCGGAAACTCTTGAGGTTTTCTGATACTTTGTGTGCAACTTGGGAGGGATATTTGTGATCTGCTCCTGGGGTTGCATCTGAAGCTTCTGTCACTGCCACGCAATCATGCGCCGCTTGATCAATTCGGGTGTCAGGTGGCCCTGAGCGTGGGCCAGGCTCACAGGTGCTTATGATGCTTATGAGGAGTGCTTATGAGGAGTTTATGATGGACAACTATTCTTCTTCGCTCGATGAGAATGACAACGCCGAACCATCCTGGTTCCATCGGGTGGTGACCTCGACAAGGACAGAAATCTCGGCAGCGTTCAAAAGCAGCGGAGGTTAATCCACATTCTCCCTTGACTGTAGCGGATTATAAGCATCCGTCCAGGTGTCGTGAACGAAGGCGCACATGAAGCTGGCGTCTTTGAGAGCGTCATTACGAGTTGTAGCAGTGCATTTGGCGACAACGCTGCGGGAGTCCCCTGGCGACTCGTTGATTACGGCAAGTACTGCTCACGAGAGTCTTCGTTTCCTCTAATTTCCTGCATGAGGTGAGGAGCAAAGTGCTGGATCTGCGTGGTGTGGTGATTGTACATAAGGTGCAGGTCTCTGGCGTCAGGCGCCATCTTCATGTGAGGTTCGGTAGCATTGTGGGCAGTCGTGGGGTGCATGCTCTCAATTTAGTGTGGCTAGTAACGGCGCTGCTGCTCGCTGCTCTGAGGGTGCACGGGGCCGCGCGATGGGCAGTACGTGCGCTTGCCCTCTTCATCTGGGAAGAGAGACTGTCTTGGTGAGCAGCAGCTGAGACCGCAGGAAACCGGTTCCTTGTGGTTGATGTGCATGGTGTACCCGGGGTTTCCGTTGGACATCGAGATCTCCATAGGGCACCTTCTTGACGAGTCTTTACAGTGAAGCGCCGTAGATCCCGTAGAAAGCGGCAGGTCTTTCAGCATGCACTCAAAACTTGTTCGAATTGTAGTTAATGTTGATGTCGGCAGCCCAGTAGACGATTATGTCGACGCTTGCTTCGATGTCCATGCGGGATGAGGTCTGAGGCTGCTCGAAATCGAAGTCGCAGCGTGCGGCGACGTCGAGGCGAGAGGAGTCTTGAGGCCGGTCGCAATTGAAGTCGAAGACTGCTGCGGCGTCGTCACGAGAGGGGTCGAGAAGCCGATCGAAAGTGAAGTTGCTGCCTGGTGTGACGCCGGTACGAGAGGAGTCGTGAGTGTAGTGGAAAGAGAAATTACCGGCCGAAAAGAGGTGGTGGTGGACCATTGTACATGACCTTGTCGTATCGACGCGTTTTTGGTATGTTGGAAACAGTTCATTAGGTTGTTAATGTCGCACAGCGAAGTTTAATGTCGTCCCGCGCATCCACGGCAATGAGGGGTTTTGGCGGTGCGGCAATCATTGGCGAAATGGTTGCATTTGCCGCAGCGAAAACATTATTTCTCTTCGCGAAGCCTCTTCCGCGTCTCTTTTAGAGGAAGTTGTTCGGAGCAATTCTGAACAGTGTGTTCGGGAGGAGTGTACAGGACGCAGCGGTGCGAGTATGGGGATCGAAGTTCATCTGATACGGTCGCAGCAGAGGACAAGGGTGGATGACGGATCAACAAGTCACGCTGTGGAGGCTTACGGCTTGTAGCTGATATCGGTTCCTGAATACCACTCTCCTTTCGCATCTCTACTTGTATTTTCATAAAGCTCAGGAGGTCTTTCACTTGTGACTGGGCTTGCTGAGATGCTGTGGCATTTTTAGTTAGCATGGCTTCATGCTAACTAAGAACCCTTCATACTTCATGCATGGTTAGCATGACCTGGAAATAACGCCTTTGAGAGCACACGCTGCAGCACCATGGCATACTCACCTTTAGATACTCCGAGACCTTCCAGAGCGTTCGTTTGGAAGGCAGCTTCATCATATAGACTTCATAGCTTGGTCACGTAGGCTTAAATTCGGAGTGGTGAGGCTGACAGCCAACTGTCGAGATGGTCGTCGACTAGCATGTCACGACGGCCGAATTGGTCCGACAGCATTTGAATGGCGATGTCATAGTTCGCTTCGGTCAGGCGAATACCTTGAATGCCCGACTTCGCTGCCTCAGCCAGGCATGCTACGAAGTATTGGAACTTATCGGGTTTCGGGACCCAATTGTTGTTGCGGATGCTTGCTTGGAACTGGTCCCGAAATCTTTGCCAGACGCGCCATGGAGGAAGTAGGAATTTGCAGTTAGGGCAGTGCGATGTGAGAAAGTGTCGTTGGAGTCGAAAGGGCGAAGGCAAGGTCACGGCCGGCTGCGACGTGCATGCGAAGGGGTCACTGCGTGGAGTGGTTGTGACGGCGACGGATCCGGGTGGGGTTCCCGGCCGCGGCGTTGTTGCACAGCGACCCCTTGCTTTACCGCAGATGACCCGATCTTCGTATTTGTTGGCGATAGTCAAGTCTGCCTCCAGGTCTTCACCATGTAGTGCACCTTGAATCTCCTTGTCGCCGGTGAAGAGGAGAGTGTGCTTCGCCACACTGATGTCCATGACCTCCTGGAGCCTGTGAGCCGTGGTCATCGAGTTGGCCAAAAAGATGTCGAGAGTCGATATTGCCTTAGTGATGGCTCTTCGGTAGAAGCCGCACTGTACTCGATTTGATCCATTGTAGAAAGTCGAGGGCCACTCGACCGGGTGGGTTTCGGCACCAGAACAAAGTTTGAGAAATGAAGAAAGGAGACCCTGACCCGATTGTCTGGCTACGTCGAAGGTCAAAGGAACGACTGAGCAAGCTAGCGCCTGCGGTTCGTGCTCGTGCCCACCACCTTTCTTTCTCCTTTATTTGCAACATCAGTCATGCTCGTTCATATGTCTCAATTGGTTATATTGGTGGTTTGGCGTGCACAGCATTCAGGTATACGATAAGGAGTATAGAATATTGGTATAGGTTCCCTACTTCTAGGTTCTTCTTTACGCCACCAGATGGCCCCACTCAGACGGTCTATTACGGTTGCAGAGGCAGTAACCAGGTATTACGTGGACACAAAGGAGTGTTCGAATGACCTCATACTTCCTTAAAACGATAGCTGCGTGTTACTTCTTAGCAAAAATAACTGTGTCTAAGGTTCTTCACTTCAATAGCTTCTGGTCGTGTTGGTGTTCAACATACGTGTAAGGAAGGGTTTACTGATTGCGTTTTTTCTGAGCTTCGAACCAGATGACTGCAGCTCAGAACGGTTCCCCGACATGCTACTTGATGAGCACACGATTATTCATGCTCTTTTTTTCGCCAATTTTTCGTGAGCGCTTTGCATCTTATCACTTTCACGAAACCAATCAAAGTGATGCGACAAAGATTAGACATGACGAGTGAGTGCGTTTCAAGGCTTCAGCACCGGTCAGCACCATGATAAGAACAGTGGTATTGAAGACGTCATCGCTACTAGCGCATCGTCGCTCAAGATAGTATGTGTAGAATGCATATCACCAAACACGTAGCATTAGTGGCGATGTCGCAGGAGCCCGTAATTTTAACGCGACAGCGTTAAAGAGCTCCTGTCACAGAAAACCCGCCGCCGACGTCGGCCCCGTTGGTTGTGAGGGAAAAATTGTCGGTGCGTCTGTGACCAAAAAATCAAGTGGCCGAAATAGCTGCGGGAGGCCGCTACTTGTCCACGCATGCGCGCGCAATTACACAGAAAAAGCCGCGCATTCAAAGAAAAAAAAAGTGCTCCAGGTCACGAGGCCCTGCCACCCCTCTTTGCCCTGCTTAGCTTCCAGCGTTTCGTTAATACGAGAGAAGAGACAATGCAACTGCAGCATGCGACAAACCTTGTAACTCCACTTGCACTGGGCGGATTCTTAAAGATTTCTCGGCGTTGAACTCGTCAGGTAATAAGCTCTTCTAGTGAATTTGTTCCATGGTTACATGAAAAAACTGTTTCAGGTCCCCTTTAAAGAACTTTTTGTTCGACTGGTGTCAGACAAAAACGAGCTCATTCAGCACTAATAGTGCGCGCTGGTCCAATCTACTGTGTGCGTGTTTGTGTGTGTACGTGTGTATGTAACAAAACATATGAATAAGAATGCACTTGGTGGTTGAAGTGTGCACTAGGACCGGATTTCACTATCGCGTTCAACACTTAAAGGTTATGCTTAAGGGTCCCTCAATTTTTTCATCTTGCTCTTGCAGTACGCTGTTTACAGTAAAAATATACTAAGTTCCACTCGACGGATACCTTTAAAATTTGGCCAAAAGGACCTACGCACAGTGAGCAATAGAATGAAGGGCACATATCGATTTTTATACCTGATGTCAATGCTCCTTTAGGGAAGTCACTTCGGGTATGTAAAGAAGAACGGGAAGCATTTTGGCTCTTTTTTGTTTTAATTTTTCTACGTCCCTCATCGCCGTTTCTTGACAGTGTTGCACTCACTGAAAAAACTCAGCATACCAAAAAAATTCTTTGTTTCTTTATTGGTCTCTCTTAAAACCATCTAATTTACAATGCGGCATTTTTGCTTTGTCGCATATTTGGGTTCAACAAAGCATAACAGTGCGCATGCTAAGTAAGCTACTGTTTTGATTTAGCCAATGTGTTTCGGTTCTTATACAATGTTACGGGGTCGGGAAGTTGCAAATTAGCAGGCTGTAAGGTCGAACACTCAACTGTTTATGCAGCCGAACTTGTGGCCCATCAACGAAATGACAGATCACAGCTTTACATACTCGCACTGATAGCGGCGACCTGAGCATCGGTCGTTAATCAAGTGGCTACTGCCTGCATTAGTTCTTTCAATGCCAATGCAAACGCACGCTTCACCGCGGGAGCCATGGGTCCACTTTAGTTCAGAAAGTGGTCATGATGCGACGTTATATGATGGGTAGTGCTGCTTGCGTTTCATGGGCTTCCGAGTGCTTCCTCGGTAGTTGTGATTGCCGTGTTGCCTACTCCAATATCATACGTCTTTCAGATTTGTTCGTTCGTACTGCTTTTTGTGGCTTGAAGAACAGCACGTCACAGAACAGCACATGCAGAAGCGTTGCAGTGACGCTTCCCCACTGGTAGCCCGCATGGCGCCACGTACGGCGACATGGTATCCCAAAACACTGTATCTTTCACAGAGCCAGTTTTACTGCCAATGTTGTAAACACGGGGAATGAAATGCACCACCCCATGGATCTGTACACATCTGAACAAAGAACTTCTTCATGTGATTTCCGTGATGAGGCACTGCATGATGGAGTCTCTCTTCCCCAAGACTGCAAAATACACGCGAAGGCTAACTGATGGGAGAGAAGACAATAAGGCTAAGGGAGAGTGTAGTGACCAGCTGGATTTCTTTTATAAACTAGAGGAGGCGTTTAACTGACAAGCGATCACGTGCGTCAGTATTTATATATGTGCCGTCAAATATTCCAGTGCTTTTGTTAGCGGTCACGCAAGTTCCAAACGAATCTGTATTGTTCCCGTGTTGAGCGTATCACATCACATGGTTCTACGATTATCTCGATGGTTCTTGAGTTAATCAGCATGGATGCGAAATGCAGCAGTTACATGTGTAATGGTGCCATAACAAAACTTTAGTAAGAAGTGTGGAATTCCTCCCATCAGAAAACGGTGTCGTCCCGATGCATTAGCTGACGATGAAAGTGTAATAATAATGCAACAGGGTACAAGCAAGAAATTACAATACAGCAGGTACAATATCAACAACAAAAACAAAATATAGTCTTTCGGTTCATTAACGTACATGAAAAAGCTTAAGGCGCACGATATCGCTGAATTCAAGTCACAACCACTGCCGTTGAGAGTTTGTGATGCCATCGGGAACAACCTCGTATTCGAGCCCGCCGAGATGTCGGACTACAGCGTACGGTCCGTAGTACCGTTGCAGAAGATTTATTGCGATAGCCTTTATATGGACAGTCTTGGCTGGTTTTTTCTGTCACCGCCTCTGTGGTCATCATTCACGTATATATGTATGTATGTATATGCATACGGGGAAAGGATTCTCTAGCCTCCTCTTTCTTGACTTTGTTCTTGGTCATCTATTGTACGTGGCCCATTGGTGGGGGGGGAGGAGTTGGGGGGTGAATACCATTGGTGGTGGTGGGGGGGGAGAATTGCCGAAGAATTGAGTGGTTTCGAAAAAATATATATTGTGCAGATTCAGGATAATGCAGATATAATTGAAAGATTACCAATGACCTATAAACATGTGGTGCTTGATCTAATGCATATAAATGTTTAAATAAACAATCAAACTTATTCTTAAAGTAGAGCAATACTCTGATTTTTATAGGTATATATTCTTGTAGACACGTTAGGATATAATACCGATTAATCATACAACCTTTTAGTTTCATTATTATAGCCCCGGGCAGCCGTGAATACTGTCGCATTAGAGCACCAAGAAACGGAGGCTCCAAAAGACGAAATGTCAGGCACAGATAAATTGATACCAATACCACGTAAATATATTTCTCAAAGGGTTTTCGTATTGTGTTAAACTGCCTGCAGGTCAAAAAGAAATGATCTATTGTTTTAAGTTCACCACAGAATGCGCACAGTGGCGAGGGTGCCTGAGCAAATCCTGTGAATGTAGAAATTTATATTTGGTACACAGCTAACAAGCCTTGTGATATACACTTCTTGTTCACGAGTTCAGCGAAAGTCTCTTCGCCAGGTGTATATTATATGGCGGTCTTCGGAAGAGTTTCGTCAGTTCTGCACCTCTAAAGACTTCCTAAGCGTACGGCTGCGGAATCGTGCAGCAGTCACATAATCGGGTGATGGGCTGTGCGGTAGAATTGGGCCGCTGATCTGTGGAGCGAAAATCACCTTCCTTCTTCTCCTCTTCCATAGGCTCATACCCAATGCAGAAGATTGGCCGAGTATTAAGTGATTTTTTTTCTTTTTTCAGTGTTTCGTCGCAATATTTCTCGTATAAGCTAAAACTAGTTAATACAACAAACTTAATTATGAAATTATAGTATTAAAATGTTCAAAAGGATAAAGTATTTAGCTCCATATTCTTATAGATTGACAGACAAACTCTTTATGGCGTAGTAAACATCTGTGTGATTGTAGCTCAGAACGTAAACACATCAAAAGAAAGAACAGATTCGGACTTTTCGAGACCCACATTTTGAAGAGGCGGTTCTATGAACCTTCTCCTTAATGACGTGCACCGGCGACAAGAAAGAAAGTAATGTCAAATTTTTTCCTCCTCCTTACAGAAGCTGGAATGTAGGTAAAAGTTTAGGAAGGTAACAGTGCAGCGAAATTTGGTTATAGCAACTTCAATTTATCTCGACCACGATAACTCACCAATCCAGAAAAATAAGCGGTGCTTATGTTCTAGAGAAGCTGTCGAGGCAGGGTCTGATAAGCATTTTTATTGTTAGCGTGCGGATTTTGGCAATTGTAATTTACACTGTCAGTTGGAAAACCCGAATGATTGGCACCAAAAGCAACGCCTTTGCGCTATTGTTTAAAAATAAACCATTGTGTCCTGGTACCCAAATTAGGTCGAGACATTGAAGGTGCGCGGGTACTAGTATTTCGAAAAGCTTTAGTGGAGGCGCTTCGCCAGTGGGGGAGAGAGAAGAACACACAACTAATGAGTCGCTGGTAATTGATACTACTCGAATTAAACTGGTTAACTCTTGGAGAGCTAATGGTTTGGCCATTATTTCAGCTATAAAAACTATAAAATCAGGCACTCTTAAAAAAATACCAATCAGGTTCAGGGCAGAATATTTCTACACCAGGTTTCTCCTCAGTTTGCGATGCATCCATAGCATAACTACAATTGTTCACAAATTATTTGCATGCCCTTGTAACAGTTCACTTAAAACTCCATGCGGTAATAATTTTACATGGCTCAGAAAAATATTGTGATAGACAATGTCTACGAATTTAGGTTGCATCGTCAAACGACGCACATCACGAATTTGTACATTTAGGAAGTAAGTTAATGTTTGTACAAATATGATTTGTGGTTTGTGGAATCCAGGCCCGTGCTTGGAGGAAAATAAATCGGGATTTGAGATTAAAATTCTTTGAGTAGATCAGACAATGATTCGTACAATCGTAAGAAAGTCTGCACCGTAAGAAGGTTTAATCGGCAAAACAGATGCAGTGTTCTCGCTTCCAAGTATAATACAGCCTTTGCCGCATATTTTGGAAGGCCTAGCACATCCATAAAGCCTCTTTCTCTAATGGGACTAGTGGCCGAAGCTTGTATGCTGGCGGTTCGAAAAAAAAATTACACAGCTGCATTCTATCACCGGTCGTACGTACATTTCGTAAACCACCAAGAGTGCTTTTCTTCTCATACCCTATACTACGGCTGCTCAACCGGCAAAATTCACCCATTTAACAGGCTCTTTTCGTTGTGATATATTCAAAATGAGTATGCCAGTTTACATGTCCGTTATATATAACTTCGAGTTATTTTAATGAATCCACTTGCAGATATCCTGCAGCTTATAAGTTAGAGTTATTCTAAACTTGTCTTTAACAGGGAAAACAATAGCACACTTTTTGTTAAGACTTGACTGTACACCATCTAGCCAATTCTCGATTTCACCCAAGTAAGACTGTAAGGTATTCTAAAGGTGATGTATGTCAGCAGCCATAGTAAAAAAAAAGCAATGTCGTCCGCATGAAGAAATGTTTGCACCTCTTATCAAATAGGATTGGTACACATCAAAGTGTTAAATAATTCTGTATAAAGTACTAATCCATGAGGCACGCCTCCCGTCTGCTTGTACTTGCAGGAAGAAAAGCCATATTTAACGCAAGAAAACCCCTTTTAAGATTTCTGTAATCCATGCTACAATATAAGAAGGGAATCCTTGACACCGTAAACGACTAATTAGGACAGAATGTTCAACTCTATCGAATGCTTGACAGATGTCTATGGTAACTAAAGCAGCGTACTTTTTTTTATGCCGGCAATGTGAACCCGGACGTTTCACGTCTACGTGCGCATTCTATACTGAATGTCCAGATGTTAAGCCAATTTGACTCGGGTTCAACAGCTGTTGTTCATTATTAATGTTATTATACGACCTTGAAGATTCTTTCAATAAGTTAAACTACATTTGATGGTACTGCTTTGGTCTTATATTGTCAATAATATATCCGGCCCCCTGATTTTAAGCAGCCTTATGATTTTAGAAATTTTCAACTCATCAGCTATAATTGTCTCCTAAGGGAGTAGTTTATTAGGCTAAACAGATCGTTGGGGAATTCCTGATATATTGATTTTACCATTGCGTTTGTAATTTCATCAGGTTCTAGTGCTGAGTTTGGCAACCTTAACATGGCCTCAGTGATTCGAAAATTGGTACTGCTGTTTACTGAAATATCGGTGATGTATAAACACATGTTGGAAGACGCCGTGTGAACCTAATTTTTAACCTTTGAGCTAATTGATGTAATAATGATTTTTGTAATTCTTTTGAGGGTAAACTACTCTGTCTACATTTCCTGGCAATGAAAGTGTCAGTGCACAACGTAGGAAATCTAGAAATGCTTGAATTTTTTTATTTATGTAGATATTCGAAGTAATTCTTGTCATAATCCTCTTTCGCGCGTCATACTGTACGTTTAAATGTACCCGCAACGAATCAGGAATCCTTCCAATTTGGTGGACTCTAATTTCGTACATGACTTTTCCATGCAGCTTTTCTCCTTCTGTAGTGCTCCATACACTCGATTTTCCACCTTCAACTTGGTGGAGCACTCTTGCTTGACGCGGACGTAATAACAAAATTTCGAATTGTTTTTGATAATTCTAAAACAGAACGAACATCCATACCAAGGTATTCGTTTTTATCACCTGATGCTACTTTCATGTTAGAGCGCAAACAGTATTTATACTTCTGATATATAACCAATGTTTATACTTTTTTTAAACGATCTTATGGGGCAACATATTTCAAAGTGCATAGGAAGGTGATCACTGTTTGAAGCGAAATCAGCTGTTCTCTAGGACTTCCTTGGAACACCTGCGCTCCAAAACGCCGGATTTGACACTGATTGTGGCTGGACTCAAACAAACGTAGGCTGCTTCATATTACCAGGTAAAATTTTTATGCGTAATTCTGTCCCAAAAAAGAGCACCAAAACAGTCAATTAAAAGCCCTATGACATGTTATGGGAGTTGAAGTCACCGGTAAAAAATGATCTCATTGTTGCAGCTAGTTTGGACAGAGTCGAACTGTTCTGTATTGTGTACGCCCGAGAGTTAATATGCTTTTTAATAGAAAACGGGTGGCCTACTCGCATGCTGAGGTCTATTGGGAGAAATTCGCATTTCCAAGACATAAACTAAGTAGCTAGACTTACTGTAAGGCAAAATGTGTTCGATATTAGTATCATAACCCACCCTCCTAGTGAAAGGCGATCTAACCGAAATATCGTAAAACTTGTAAAATGATAATTTTCATTAGGCGTAAGCCAGGTTTCTTGCAATGATTTTATGTCAGAAATAAATGATTAACTTAGCAAAATAAATCTGTTGGAGCAGAAAACAAAGAACAAAAAATTTCACTGCCGAAATTTTAAGTATTTATGGTGATGCGCTAATTACTTCAGCAATAAGTCTTTCTGAAACACTTTTGCTAAGAATTCGAGTGGAACCAGATTTATCAGTTTTTTTTGTTTTACAACTCGGGCATGGAGATTTTACTGGGGACCCAGTTTACTTCTGACACCTGCTATCTTGGCTAATTTTCATCACAACCGGAAAATCTACTTGAATCGAGCTGGAAGGTTTTGATATAGTAGGCGTTGGATCTGCCTGATGTTCCTGCTGTGGCCCTGAAATGGGCATCTCTGTGGCTGCTGGTGTTGTTTTGCGAGATATGCGTTTGATAATTGGTGCGGCAGCTTTTGAAAGTTGCTGAGTCACTTGAGAGCACAACACTTGCGAGACTTACTCAGTTACAGTAGTTATTATCTGATCTATCGCCGTCGACATTGCTTTTTCAACTGCCGACAGAACAAGTTGCAAAAGTATGGCTTCATTTATTGAGCCTTGCCTCGCAGTAACACCTTATTATCGGAAGGTCTGATCTTTGGCTACAGCAACAGCTTCTCGTCGTGAACACTTTCGCCTATCAAATATTTCTAGCAGCTGACTTTCATTTCACCTTACCTAATAATTCAAGTAATCAGCCGTATGGTCTCCTCCACATAGACAGCACTTTTATATCTAAGCAGTGCATTCATTAGAAGGATGGCCATCGCCACAGGCACGGCAGGGCGAACTTGATTTGCAACCTGCTACGCTGGCGTTGAACGCCAGCAGTTACGGCTCTGAAGAGGACGAGAACCCAGACGTTCGACTGGAAAGATTAGTGGCCATATTTACAATTCAGATGGGCAATAAGTGCCAGCAAAGGCGGCAATAACCGATGCTGTGGGAACGTTCTCACTATTTACTATGTGGTTACAGCAGTATCTGTCTATGACGCCAGCTGCTGAAAGCTTCTCCTGAGTCTCAGTTGATGACAATCGAGAGTCAACACCTCGAGCGATTTCCTTTATACACTCATCGGAACCTCACTCATCGGAACTACACTCATCGGAACCGACGCAGATGTCTTGCAATCTACAAGGTCCGCAACACACTAGGAATCTGATGATCTACATACCACGCCACCTCGTCCATACTGTCGAACATCGCTTATCAATTGAAAGTGCGATGTCACGGCCTGGAGCTCCGCCTGGACAGCTTTAGGTTTGTTGAGCCTGATAGATCCTCCATTCGACGAAGCACCAGCACAACAGAGATGCTGTTAGGACCAGTGCCGAAAAAGAATTCCAACGGCAGTTCATCATTAGGCAAAGAGGCTGACCAAGGGCTGTGCCCTTGGCCTGGAGACGACTTAGCCTTCGGCACGGTTACAATCACCTAAACAATGGTGTAAATATCGCACTGAAATAACACCGACAAAATTAACCTATGACTTAAACAAACCACCCAACAAAGCTCAGCAGCTTTGTTGGGTGATACGACCAGAGCGGTCGCAAAAGGGTGAACTGCAAGGCACCCAACAGTTGATTGCCGAAACATTGCAGGATCAAGTCCAGCTCACTCGCCTCCTACTTCATCCTACATCACTTTATCGGCCGGGGTCTTCTGCGGACGAGCTCATTTCGTTAGCGAGCAAGAAGGGGGGGGGGCGCCTATGGTTACAGCGCTATCGCGGTAACAATCAGCACGTGCCTTGTGTCCACACAGCAGGCGGGAGATTCTTTGGGCTGTGCTCTCAACACTGAAAAATGGTGCCAAAAGTGTACCTGGAGCAGCCATGTTCTTTTAAGGCACGTTTCCAATAGAGCGACACGACATGTATTTTTGTCTGCTGACTGTCCTTCGGAGTGTCTTTTATTTTGTCGTAGTCATACTTACACTACTACGACACAATCGTACAACGACGCCTATAGTCTCTGGAAGACTGCGTTCGTGCCTTGTCGTGCTCGAAGCCTTTCATTGAAAAATTAGGTACTCACTCTGGAAGTACACGCAGCCCCGCCGACTAAACGTCCATACCTTCACCTCATTTTCAGCCATGCACCCTGCTCTGCCATTGTCCCGCTACGGCTTTGTGGCGCAACCCCCACCATAATCTACGGCGTCGAGGGACAAGGGTGGGGATACACAAAAGGGAAGAGAAGAAAAGACTTCCGTGGAGTGCGCAAGATGCATATTGAAGTGCTGTGGAAGCCTTAGAGGGGGCATTGTTATCTCTCCCAAGATTTCCACCTTCCTGGTCCTTTGAAGCAAAGACATTGGCAAATGTTCGATCAACTGCAGATCTCCCGACGACACGCCAAAAACAGGAATGCCAATGCGGTTTGCTGGTGTTTTCAGTCTGTCATTATGTAACACTACAACGACATGCTGTCTCTTCAGGCGTCGTCGCTGTCGTCAACTTATTGTGACCATTGGGTCTGGAGCCTTCATCGGCGGGTGACTCGTTGGCCGATAGTCTGCGTCTCCCTCGTGTCTTCGTCTGAGTCGTGTCAGTGTCAGGTTGCTTCATAAAAAACGCACTTTTACACCAGCGTATAGTAAATTGACGTGAGATTGTATGGTAGCCTTTGTTCGTAACACCTTCAAATGTGTTGCAATCGCATTAATTACTTCGCCCGTTTAGCGAAATTGTAACTGTTTTTTACACAGTCTACGTCAGCGTATTGGCATCCATCTCAGAATTGGTCGCCAGGTTTGCATTCTACGATGCTTCGCCGAAGACTCTAATGGCGACTGTGGGTCGTCTGCTGACTCCTGATGCGCAAGTGGGCGAGTTGACAAAATTGTTCAGTGTGCTGAAGACAGATGGTGACGTCGAGGTTTTCTTCGTAAGTGATGTTTGAAAGCATGGCATAGAATGTCGTTGCGGGGTTTCTTCAGTACACTAACTCGATTGACCATTTGTTGTGGCCATTGGTCTGTGGGTGGTGTGCTGTCTTCCGGTGGTGGCTTGGCTGGCTTTATGCTATGATCGCCATTGTTAGACAGTCGATACCGTACCATTGTCGGTGATGAGAACATTCGGGAGGCCTTGACGCATGAAGATGTTTTCGAAAAAGAATTCGGCTACCTTGGAGGCACTGCCTTTGGGCAGGACCCTTTTTTCGGCATAGCGAGTGAGGCAGTCGTTGGTGATCATGACTCATTTGTTTCCGTAACTCAAGGTTGGAAACGACCACAGTAGGTCCATGCCGATTTCATAAAATGGCCGGCGAGGTGGCTTCATAAGCTGTAGAAGTCCAGCTGGGATAGTTGGTTAAGTCTTCCGTTGTTGAAAGTCTCGGAAGCTCCAGACGTAACGAGTGACGTCGGCGGCAAGTCGTGGTTAGTAGTACTTTTCTTGTATTCTTGCGAGCGTACAGGAAACACTAAGATGTCCAGCCGTCGGATTGTCGTGTAGGAGCAAGATGCTTAGTCACGCTGCTGAGAGAACCACAGGAAGGTCTTTGGCTCAAAAGGGCGAGAACCTCTATAGGTGAACTCCATCTCACAGGGAGAGTGATGCCAGTCCTCTCTTAATTACATTTGGAAAAGTGACGCTGTTACCGTGGTATTTCACAAGTTGCGGGTCAGATAGTTGTTGCTTGAAAAAGTCATCGGTACTTATATTTCTCCAGAAGCAGTCATCATCCGGATCGTCCTACGACGGTAGTTAGACGGAACCACGAGACAGGCAGTCGGCATCTAGGTGTTTCATTCCATACTTGTAAATGACGTTAATGGGGAATTCTTAAAATCTCAGGATCGGCCGCGCAATATGACCCGAAGTTGGATGCAGGATGACCCAAGCTTCTCGGACAGACAAGTTTGCTCCGAGTTTGCTCTGCGGCGGCCATGACATGAAGACAACGATGTGCGTAATAGCAGCATTGATTAAAATGGCTACAGGAACGCGCGTAGCGTTGGAAACGCATTTGGGACATTTTCAGCGGTTATCAAAGAAACACCGTGCGCGAACACATCAGTGCCGCCACTCAATCAACACTTTAACAGTACAGCGACGTCAGTGCAATTGTCGTGCGGCCCTTTTTCCAACTCAACACGCGCCTCCCACAGGCATGTTCGTGGGCATATGTCCTCCTTCGGGCAGGTTCTTTTGTTCCCCTTACAGCAAGGAAATTTCAACTCTTGAAATTTCAACTTCTATCAGCTACTGCAGACAAATATAAGAGCAGGTGGTCACCAGGGGCACTCGCCTCACTCTGGCAACGTGATTGTGATAGGCTACGTCGCGAGCGTGATGAAATTGATCGCGCAACATCGTAGCCATGTGGTGATATCACTTTTTACTTCTGAGTGCGTGTGTGCGAAGTCTGCGCAATAAATCGGATAGATTATTTGTGCTGCTCGACGTGAGTACTGCTCCTCGGCAAGAGTGAACGTGGTGGGTGTATGCGATCTTCGCTGCGGGCATTTGTCAATTAAACTGATTGAAGCATGAAGTCGGATACAAACTCATTATTGCTTAGAAGGCCCGAGTTAAACTTGTGGCTGTGATGGTACCCGTGTGACTGTCAGGCGTTTTACGCGGTGAACGCTACGCGGCAGCTTTTTTTTTTTCAAGTAAAATAATTTGGGGAGCTTACACTACTTCTGCCAGGCTGAAACCTACCTTCTTGCAGCTTTTTAATCTTTTCTACCCATGTGTGTGGTCGGCTTCAATGTGAAGACCGCATCAGCTATGTCTTAATTTTATTGTACACTATTGGATGAGGCTTAACTACCATTACACTTAGCTGTCTTATCTTCATTGCTGAGGCTTCAATTAAAGGACAATTATCTCGGGCACAATTATCAAGGCCAAGATTAGTATGGAGCTCATTAGGGTAACCCTCATTAGAAGAATAGCAATTGTCATAATATTAGTGATGGCTATCTAACATGGTTTTACTTAGCGTTCTCATGGACGACGTTCCGTTATTAGCATTGTTGAGTTAGCTCATCAACTTGAATTTTAAGCTCAATTGCAGCTTTACATGGCTTCATTAACATGGTCTTCTTAGGATGCGGTGCTAATAACCTCCGCCTTGCCATGACATGGTGTAAATAACTTCGTCATGGCATGTCCTGGCTTAACTAGCCAAATATCTGATGATGAGTGGAGTGATGCTTGGGAGTATTTTATTGGTAAACTGTGAGTTTTGTCTTTCTTCCTTCCTTTCTTTCTTTCTTTCTTTCTTTCTTTCTGTCTGTCCATCCATCTGTCTGCACCTGCTGTGTGAGTCATTGAACTAAATGGTGACGTACCACGAGCTAGGAATGAAAGACCCATGGCTTAGGAACTTCGCCCCTAATAGCTAATTAACCGGCCACTCATGCTCGAGTGCTAGCGGGCGATGACAGGAAGGACGAGGTGCAGTGGCCGAGCAGTGCACTAGAATGTACAAGCTAACCATGATGATTATCTCGTGGCCTCGGGTTTAGCTGTTAGATTGGGGAAATATTGTACAGAACTACTGCCGAGTGTGTATGTTTGTGTATTGTTTGATCTGCCATATTTGAAAATATTATTTTGTTTTGTCTATCAACTCTTTGCTCTGACTCGTTCTTTGGTCCACAGCCGGCGTATGCTTGCGCCAAATAGGACCACTTCTAAATTGTCCGTGCTTTCCTGGTGCAGTTTGGGGGCTGCTACTTCAGCCCTTAGAATTAGCCCGGCGATAGCCTACCTAATTAACAGGACCTGTGCGAATTGTTCAATCGAGTTGGCGCTTAGAATAAATATGTCGGCACTTTGAATAAATGTTTGGCGTGTGGTTTATATACCTTGACGCTCAGATTATTTTAATGGCGCGCGGATCATTTAGGCTGGCACTGGGAATAAAGTGAGCGGGAAAACCTGTTGATTTCGTAAACAGCTATCAGTAGTTCAGTTCCCGAACAATCTCACAATACATGCACGCATTTTTTTTCTCGATATGACTCCTTCGAACACAAGCCAGACGTTATGTATGGTGCTGCATATTTCCGGACACCGCGTGAACATAGGGCCCATGTTTTGTTCCTTTAGCGCGATTGCTGCGAAATAAAGCAAATAAGAATTTCACATAACGGTTGTAAACTGTTTTGACATGATTTTTATTTTTAAGCTATATTTACATAGGAAAACTTCGAAGAAAGTTTCAGCTTGGTAACTATAAATAATTATTTCGGAAATGAAAAATGTCTTTACTCAGCAATACACTCGCCAATACTGATGTGATTTGATGCACCAAGTTTTCTTATTTTATACTTTAGCACACAAATTTTTCATTCCGTAAGTTGTGGGGCCATATTCAAAAACTCACTCATGACCGAACTGCCGCACCAGAAAAAGTTTGTCGTGAGAGTCGACTCATAAACAAAAAAAAACATTGTAAGAGGCCATCATCATCACATCGACCGCTGCAATACAGCTTGCTGTCACTGCCCGGGAGGATGACACAGATTCTGATGCAATTGCTGTCTTCACTCGTCACCAAAAGAGGCTCGTCAGTGGATTTTGAAAGCAAAATTTGCGCAAAAAGAGCGTGGTTACGATAGAATTTCGAGAGTTGTCCGGACCATTCTTACGAACTACATGGCTGCTTAAAATATGCTCCCGTGGCAGGATATCTGAGCGCCAGGGCTGATATCGGACAACTTCACGGCCGTGTAAGGCTACTGATGATTTGTAGTACGTTTTAAAATATTTCGGCGCTTTGCGTTTCGTGTGTTGTTTAGCTTGAACGCAAGGAACAGTATCGACGACCATAGTCATCCATTAAGCTTGTAGTTGCAGTAAATACATAATTGATTTATGGGTGGGGTAACGTACCAAAACCACCATATGATTATGAGAGATGCCGTAGTGGAGGGCTCGGGAAATTTCGACCACCTGGGTTCTTTAACGTGCACCCAAATCTGAGCACACGGACAATAGTTGAACAATCATATTGGGTGTCAATAGCGTGAACGGATGTACAAAAAGGCTAGTGGTCAGAATAATCCAATGTGCTACGTCATATAGGGTCCATCTTTTTTATGTTGTTATGTGGTTTCCCACCTGCTCCCACGAAAACTGAAACTTGCAATGTTTGCCTCATTGGTGTCTATTATCCCCATAGAGGCCAAGAGGAGTCCATCCCCTGGATGCTTTTGGAAACAAAAGTCAGCGGAAGTTTTCAATTGGCCTTTCATAAACCCTGTCCCGTGATTGCATTCTCGCATACTTCGATTGGCTCGAACTTTCCAATGAGCACAATTTCATAAATACAGCTGTGGATGTATTTGGGACAATCTGGGACAGGCGCCCACATTGCTAATCAAAGTGAATTAGGAATGGGTGTGATAATGTACGGCACTACGAATAAACCGAGATTTTCCGCCTTCACTACTCAGAAACCGAAAGACGACGCTTTAATATGGCAAGGTTAGAGAAAAAAAGCTGCTGTAATCTTAAATGGAATCTAGAATGCGCGAACCCTCATCATTCTTTAGTATTACCAAAATGTGACTTAACTCCATCTTTCGACATCTCACAGCCGTTTAACTAGGCGTGAGAATATTATTCAAAGGTGGTATCACCAACTGATAGGTATTTTGTGAGACAGCAACCACTTGACCTGGAAATAATTGCGTGACGAAGGTCAACCCCCCCCGCCCCCCCGCTTCATGTTCCCACATGAGCAGACGACAAACGAGAGCAGACAATGGCTTGGACAGGCGCACCTTGCGATTGATTGGAAACCAGTACTCTCTACATCAGGTCATGTGAGGACGTTGAAAAACACACTTTTATCGGGCACCACGGTCGTTTTCATCATATCTTCGCCATCGTACATAAGAGCAATTTTTGTCTTGCCGTGTTAAACGCACGAGAACTTTTTAGGACCTCTTTTATCCTGCTGCGCAGTGAGCGGAAGCAATAATCTGTATGTGGGGTTGAACGTCCGAAAACCACCAAATGAATATAAGGGACGCCGTAGTGGAGCGCTCCGGAAATTTTGACCACCTGGGGTTCTTTAACGTGCGCCCAAATCTGAGCACACGGGCCTACAACATTTCCGCCTCTATCGGAAATGCAGCCGTCACAGCTGGGATTCGATCCCGCGACCTGCGGGTTAGCAGCCACTAGCCACTGGACCACTGCGGCGGGGTAAGGCGGAAACAACATGGTGTCGTAAACAGCGTACCTGTCAGCGCTCATTTTAACAAACGCTTCTCGGTGTGAAAACCAGCGTCAGTGTATCAGTGTACGGTGAAGTGTAGCTACGCCTGTGTCCTCGGTACTTTATGAAGTGAGAATAGGAGCCAGTGTATGAACGGCCACTAGCACTTGAGAAGCCCTTTGCTCTGTGTTTGCTTGCCGGTAACAGTTCTTTCGCTTCACTTTTCAGTCTTTCAGTTGTGTGTTGTCCGGCATTTTTGATTGACAGTGTTTTGGCACGTCAATTGAGTCACCCCGATGGCCTACGATAAGCCATGAACTACGCTCAGCATCGGGTTCTTGCTTCGCCACGGGTTAGCCCGTGCGCTTCCACTTTATTGTGAGCAGTGCAATGTTTGGGAGTGTAACGATGTTTGTTGTGGTGCTGTGTTGACATTTACAAGACATGTCAAGAGGCGATGCTCGTGTGCCAGAAAACTGAAAGAGTTGATGACTGTTTGCCCTGCGAAGTTGGGATGGTGCGGATTGGTGTTTTTGTTTATTAACTTGTCACTTCGCCTTTTGGTGAAAATCATAGACTGAGCACTACGATGTCTCGAGCCGAAGTCGCGAGATGATACATTTTACTGTAGACGACGTTGCTTCGGCCGCACGCCTAAACTGTTCTTCAGTGAAAACTTCAGAGTTCTACCTGACAGGGAGACTCGTGAACGCCAAGATTCCCTCTGAAAAGAGCAAACTAAACTTTTCATGGGTGTCTTGCCTACGACGAAGTTGTATAACAGAAACTGCTAACTACAGGCTTTCTAGTTCGTCTGCACATCGTTTCTCACGGCACTACAGCCTTGAATAGAATGCCTCTTTACCAGGTCTTGCATTTTATCAGTGGACGGGTACGCCTTGCTGGCTTTTCATTTCTACGTCATCCGAGGCTTTCTGTCTACAGGAATCTTTTGCCACTTGGTCACAGAGCCCACTTGATTCTTGATGACATTGAATTTTTCGGCCATCAGTGAGTTGAACTCGCGGAACTAATTTTCTCGCTATTCGCGTAGCACTATAACATCTGTAAGTTTTTTTTTCAGCCAAGCAGATGTGATGTTGCCCATGCTAAGTTCAAACATGAAAACTTGAATACTACCGCGATATGCTCATATAATACAGGTAGAGCGGGGGGCAAGTGTCCGCAGATTTTATGATTTCCTATAAGCGCTCTCTTATCTGACCATTATAGAGAACTTGTCTATTTACCACTCTGGATAGTTTATGTTTGATGCGAATTTATTTCTCAGGAGCCATATTTTCTTTTGAAAGATTGTTCTGCAGGGAATTACCCCTATCTTAGCACTATATGTTTGCAAGACATATACGTAAAACTCACATGTGGCCATAGGTTGGCAAAAAAGTGCTACTCGTTCAAACTCACTCACGAAATACATATTGGGCGTTGGACTGAATGGGACTCAGAATAACCAAAGTTTTGTGGGTTCAACTATCTCAGACTAACAAAATTTTTTTTTAACGTTCAACACGCAGATCAACAATACTGTAGGCCTAAGAAAAAACCACTCTTGTTCAAAATAGAGGCTTTTTGTGAGCTTTTTTTGCTAAATTTAGCGGCAAAAGGACTTCTGCTCTTGATTCTAGTTTGTAAATAAAAACAGAAAGCGCCAGTTGATGCTTTGTTGACAAGAATGTAGCACGTGCGGTTCGCTGACGTTTTCCGCCAACGACGGAATTCTGCCTTACGTTCCAAAAGCTTCAACAAGCTAAGCAAACCGAGATTTTTCAAATACGTAGAAGAAGGTATGAGGAACCTGTGCTATGAATGTCGTGGTGTTGTTTAGTTAAGACGCCGAGGAAGCAACCTGTTACCACGGTCCACAATAATGTTGAGCTGCCAGGCAAGGGTTGCGGAACACCACGCGCGTTGTAGAATAGCATGGCTTCTGCACGCTTTGGGTCGCACGCTTTTAGGGTTGTAACTGTTAGATGCTGTAACATCTTCATCAAGATTAAAACCAGACAAGCTATTGCGTAAGCAGTTGGAGCTATGAATACCAAGTAGATTTTCCCATGAAAACTTTGTGCCAGGAATATGGTATGTTTCAAAGTGGAACGAAGCGAGTGTATTTTCGTGTAACTCACTGATCTTATTCTTTACAAGAATGGATAAATACAGGATAAATACATCTTCTATGCAACGTGGGGCACGTACAATGTGCTAGAGTGAGTGCTGCACAAACGGACGGACGGACAGACAGACAGACAGACAGATAGACAAACAGACAGACAGACAGACAGACAGCCACATGGACAGACAGAGGGACGCCGACAGACATACAGACAGACAGACACACAGACAGACACACAGACAGACACACAGACGGATGGACGAATGGAAGCAAGAACGAGCTGATGAACGGAAGCACCGACGGAGAGACAGCCGGACGGACGGAAGCTAGAACGATTGGACGAACGAAATAATTGAAGAACGGAAGCACGGACGCACTGACAGGCGGACGAACGGAAGCATGGACAGACGGAATCACGGAAGCACGGACGCATGGACAGACAGACGCACGGACCGACAGAAGCACGGACAGACGGAAGCACGGACAGGCGCAAGCACGAACGGACGCTTCGCCCCACTCAACAACATTCACTCTGAAGATATGCTGGGATCTTTTTTGAACCCCACCGGTTTACCATTAACTGGCAGATCAACAAAATTGTTGACTTCCTTTAACTTTTTAAGTTTTTCACGAAACATCATAAAACTTGGTTTGGTGGTTCTGTGGTGGTTATAAAGAAAAAATAAATCAACAAAAAAGTCTTTCAAATGTTTTTCTTATCTTGCCAGTTAAAGTGTTAACCATACTTATTCGAACTCAGATTCGCTAAAATCTTATTCACCCGACCTCACTCAGACTCATGGCTTAATCTGACTGTCAGTGAGTCTGGGTGAGTCCACTCACGACTGAATTCACTGACCTCTACATGGGGCTCTGAGTTTGTTATAAAGTGAATGTAGGAGGTTTGATCACTTTGACGAATTGATAGTTTAGGGTTTCACCCAAATATGTAATAAAGTGAGTGCTTTTATTGACCCTTTTTTATTTATATTGTTTTTTAGCCTGTTCACAGAGCGCTGACTTTGTTAAAGGAGTGGGTGCATGAATTGCGCACAGTGGCAAATAACGCCTCCTCATGACTTGGGGCAACTGGAAAAATAAGAAGGACACGTGCTTCCCAAATGTGCAAGTCGCTTTCAATGGTGGGACTGTCATTGCCCAGTGGACATCAAATGGGCCTGAAAACAGGCATTGCAGCTGCATTTATATGGACTGTGATCTGCTTGGGGACTTCCATTGCAGAAAACTGCCTTATCCCTGGTTGCTCCGTTAGTTTTTATTTTTTTTCATATAGATGACTAGGTGAAGACCGGTTAACGCACAGACAAGATCAACATAAACATGGTTGGTAAGGGTGGATGCTTGTATATTCTCACACCTAGATTCTAATTGTACCACTATATGGGAGTAAACTACAAGACTATTGAGAATGTTGAAAGTGTCAAGTCTGCCGCTTATAAATTTACCTCCGTACATGTAATGCTGAAAAACTCGTGCTTTCGAAATAGCATAAATACCTGACTTCCTTATTGAGGTCCAGAGCTTGTGACTTACAGTGAATGAAAAGACCAAGAAAGAAATAGCAAGTGGGTGAAAATCGTTTGGCTGTTCACAACTTGCAGAGAGAAAGAACTATATCAAGTCTTAAGCCGGTAAATGCACATTTCACCTGACTTAGGCTTTTTATCTGACCTACTTATTTTTTTATCTCTCGACGTACACCTCATAATTTTTCCCTCATATTGCACCCAATGGTATTATGCCGTCATTATCTTGATAGATGCTACCTTCAAAACGTCTAGTGAAACTTGTTCGAAAATTCAAAACAAAAACGAATACCTTAGCGCATTCGCCCAAGTTGACTGGAAAATAAAAGTCACCAAGTGTGGCAGTATGACCATGCACTTCATATCGGCGTGTGACGACACTAATTAACTATCCTGAATTCACTGTCGCTACTGTCACTTTTACTGAATCAGTACTGCTTATATTGATTATCGTTGTTTAGGAAAACTATCGCTAATCAACTAACAACAGTTTTATTTGCTTCAAATATCATATTCAAGAACAGTCACACTATCTCTCGCTTTCTGTGTGGGTGTCGCACCCATAGAATGTGAACTCCACTTTTTTATGCTCTCTAAGAATCCAACGTAACGTTGCGGAAGCTTTCTAACACGTCTTCTCCGCCAGAGTATCGTCTTTCTCATCTCCTCCATCCCTTCGATTTCAGGCTTTCGCGAAGATGAAATAAGAGTCGTGCTAAAGCTGTCTGTCTCTTTTTTCCCTTTTGTATCACGCGTGTGGTCATGTCAATATATCCGGGACACGTGAACGTCGCTTCTTTTTTCTCACAAAAATACCGCATGGCGAAGTAACTGAATCTTTTTTCCCAAGAAGTATCAACCCTCAAACACATCCCGACTACTTTCCGCGCTTTACGCGGTGACCTACCTAAGCGTATGCCTGTTCTCGTGTTTCGGCCCTATCGAAATGCAGCGATGCATTGAACTTGCGACAAGGCCCTCACAATACCTTTCTATTACTGATGCTCTACAGTTCTGGAGAGCTTCTTCGTAGGTACAAAAGGCGCTCCTGTGTCTTGTGTAACTATTTTGTAAGAGAAGCAGCCTTTTACTTCTACTTACAAAACACACCTACGGCAACCACGAAACTGTGCTAAATTATGCCTTATTAGCTGAGTAGCAGTACAGATCGATTAAACTGTAAAGTAACTGGTCATGATAAACGGAGGAAGACATTTGGGCCGCATCTTCAAACATTCCATGCACTGATTTTCGCGCGTTTTCATAGACGTGGTGCCGTTAAAGTGTTGTTCGCTTGCACTACAGCGCACGGACTATAGTTTAAAGTCGATGAGCAATTACATTTTCTAGCTATAGTAATTGCAGTAACGTGAGCGTTTCGCTTGGTACAAGAACCCGGACGCCTGTTACAACGCGGCAGCGCGTAAGCTCTGTAGCAGACGCCCATGGAACCAGAAGCGGAAATGCAGTGAACCATTGGTTATTACCGTATACTCTCGACACTAGACTCTTCACGTGCTACGTTGCTATTATCGGCACACACGTCTTTCTTTTCTTCTCGCTTCATCGGCTTTTGTGTTTTCTGGTGGCCCCCAAAACTGCCGAGTAAGGTAAATTCGCGCAATTGCTATTGTACCCTATTGAATTCTATTATCTATTTCCTATTGAAAATCATGGGTTGGTGGATGCTGGAATCGTTGGTGAATATGGCGGAAAGAATAGTGGATATGGTGGAAATTTTAGTGGATATGGTGGAAACTGTAGTTGGCATAATGGCTGATGACGGCCAAAGTGAAAAAAAATGATGGCAGATGGTGGTGGTAGGGGCGAGCCAATGGTGGTGATGGTGAAAAATGCCGGCTCTTGGTGGCGAGGCAAAATGTCTTTGGTGGAAGGCTTGCTGAGCAAGGTGGATGACGGTGGCATGATGGAAGCTTGGTGGATGATGGTGGCATGATGAAAAGCACACGTCCGTATGTGAAAGCACTTATTCGTAGTGTTTCACTTTTTAATGCGCAGAGATATATGTTTACGATGAAAATAAACCAACTCGGCTCACTATGCTTTCTAGTACGTTTTTTTACACCTGTGGTGTCAACAACGCAGCAATTTTTGTGGAGCATAGAACATGCAGCCGGGAATATGTTTACATTTCGCGCACGCATTTATATCAGTTCGACATCCGCGATGGGTTTCTTTGTTGTGATGTTTAGAAGACTAACATTGTCACTGTGAACGTGACAATAAATGTTTTACATAGCAGCGTAGTTGTTGACCAATAAATGGACTCCAGTTCGCAATCGCCCCTTTCAATGTCGGAGCAGAACACAGCGGTCACTCGATGTTGCCACGCTAGAAACGCAACTCTGGTAATTCTTGCACACTCTATTGTTTGAGCTGTACCTTTAAGTTAACAAAGTGCGTACGAATATGCATACTTTCACTTTCAACATGCGTCAACATTAGCCCCAGCGAATTTGATTTTTACCCCTCTGTTCTACCACCATGATTTTCACCAAAGCTTAGTCATACCGACCGAGCCCGTACAAGTGTTATCGGCGCTTCTGGGTTTCAGAGTACACAATTTTGACGAGTAAAAATGACAATACAGCACAGCTGTGGCATAATTTAACCTAAATGAAGCCTTTCTTTATTGTGGACGCTGTCCGCGCAAGAAGCGACAAACATCGATGCGACGCGCTTGCAGCACTTCCACCAAAGGTGCGCCTCCCCTCACTGACAGCCACTGGTCGCACTCGCCGGCACTTCACTGGCTCTTATGCGAGAACATAGAAACGTCAATTTGTATGCATAGTGAACCAATACGATACCATAATGTTTCTGGCGCGCTGCATTCGTTTTGGCCAAGCCGTTATGTAGTTGTTTCTAACGATAGCGCAACAGCGGTGCGCTTGCACGACTGCGCTTTGCGTTGCGCGAAAAACATCAAAATCAAATGTGTGGGCGTATCTATCGAATGAGAATAGAAGCGTCATAAAGCCTGAACTATGATTGATTGATTGATTGATATGTGGGGTTTAACGTCCCAAAAACCCCAAAACCACTATATGATTATGTGAGACGCCGTAGTGGAGGGCTCCGGAAATTTAGACCACCTGGGGTTCTTTAACGTGCACCCAAATCTGAGCACACGGGCCTACAACTAAAGCCTGAACTAATATCGCTCTTTGGAAGGAGCGAGAAACAAATTAATAACTTGGCAGTAACCGCCGATAAACTCTACTTGCTCCTTAGTCCACTGAGTTGTTTTTTTCCCTTGCGGTTGTAAATTGTAACAAAAACATAGCGCTGTTGCCATTATCGCAGTGGTAATTTTTACAGGCAGCAGTTGTTCGTGTTTATCAAATGTGCAAAGTTTAGCAGATGCAGATCCCGTTCATCCCGAGTAAACAACAAACAGAACTGAAGTTAAACAGTGACTTCCCGATTACCAAAGCGGGTGCTTTCTACATCGCTTTTTATACAAATATTTTTATTATTTTTAGTGGCAGCTTGTCACGCTGCTCCTGACGCAGCTTCGTGCTCCAACATTGCCAGCTGGAGCGCGCAATCCACCATCCGCTCCACCATAGCCAGCATACACCATGTGCCACCAACATTTCCACCGTCATAATCCACCAAAATGGTGGATGGTGGAATCCACCGTTCCTATTGTGGACGTTTTATTCAATAGGGCTGTAGATAAGCGAATTAATGGCTAAGAGAGTGCGCAGCCACGAGAAAGCTTTGTGAATTCGGCCCCTGATCTTTTAGAGGACTTTTCTAGGGTGTCAATAAGTTTGAGAACATTTAACTAGAGGGTTCGGAACTGCGCAGCTCAGAAATTAAAAAACGACTAACTAATTCAGCAAGCTGGATTAAAATTGATAATGAAGACATTTGTTGTCAATATGCCACTTGAATATATACAACTATTTTGTTATTATGGCTTGTTAATGTATTGGCTAACACTGTAATATTATCAAGCGGCTAATGAGTGGCAGTTGATAGTATTTTTGTGTGATGTACTAACAGATAGAAATTTTAGAACAACCGTGTCTTTGGCGTCATGTCACTTGTTTCTGAACGCCGTATGCATGTTTACATTAGGATACCGGTTTTACAAAGTTATCGCAAAACATTCTGAACACAAATATGACTATTCACAAAGTAAAAATATTATACGCACCGAGCTGCATATCGACGAATGCACTGAGGTGTATTTTGGTTAGCTAAAAGTCTTATAGATTTAGCACTAAATATTCAAAACGTACATCAACCTATCCTACACAGAGTAACAGAAAGCTTTCTCGCAAACTGAACAAATTATGCTTAAGTATGCTCGGTACTTTTATAACAAACATATTTCTGTGCACTCTAGGAATTTTCGTCACAGTGGACAAAGGCACGCTCATCAATCTCGAGTCCTTCAAGCCACCCCGCCACGGTGGTCTAGGGGCTAAGGTACTCGGCTACTGACCCGCAGGTCGCGGCATCAAATCCCTGCTGCGGCGGCTGCATTTCCGATGAAGGCGAAAATGTTGTAGGCCCGTGTTGTCAGGTTTGGGTGCACCTTAAAGAACCCCAGGAGGTCGAAATTTCCGGAGCCCTCCACTACAGCGTCTCTCATAATCATATGGTGGGTTTGGGACGTTAAACCCAACATATCAATAAATCACTCAAGGCTTTCAAGCTGGTTTCAACGCTAGTTTGCTGGTGACTATTGTCTTTGGAGAATTAACTGAGCTTTGGAGGACCTAAATAACTTTCATTTCTGGGCAGAATTAAGGCTACACCAAGAAGATAACCCCAGATACCTCATGAAAAGTGAAAGTTGACTCTGAGCATCTACAAGAGCGATGCGAAAAATATCTCGCAATGACAATATAGATCACCAAACTTTATGACGCGTTCCTGAAGTTTAGACGTACCATGTCATTACGTCACATGATGGCTTCACCACACGACACCGCCTCCTTGTCAATGCGAGCTAATCATGGAGGCAGTGCAAATACCATGTAATGTGCACATAGGTTCCCTGAACAGCAAAGTTGCGCCTAACTTTTCCTGGTGCCGCTCGCGCTGCTAATCGGCGAGTGCCATCAAGTGGGGAAACATGACATCAAACGTTCAGTTTTGTCCCGGAAAAGCCAACGTTACGTAGGTGATGGTGCGGCACCAACGGCAACTTGTTTCAGTGTTTTGCATTGTCATTGCTTTTTCAAACAGTGAAGCGGCTGTGATTGATGCTCAGTGAGAGCTATTTGTCAGTGCTCGCTTGTGTGACCGTACGGGCAGAGATCTTCTGGCGACTATCTCTGGCTAGTTGGCTTAGACGCCCAAAATTAACCCACGTAACTGTGGACCTTACGTGTGTGAAGTTTCTTTCAAGCATCTTTGAGGACAAAATGTTTGCTCCTTTCGGTCAGGCTAAAAGAGGCTGTAAGAATGCGGGAAAAAAATCGCATCATTTTTCTTTGCAAGGTAGAAAGCGGAATTTTGAGAAATCAGTGGTGGTGGGATCGGCTTCCGCTGTATTATTCTTTGAACACGGTATATGACACACGCACTTTTGCTACGAGCCTTGCCACATACAGTTCCCTGATTGATATGTGAGGTTTATCGTCCCAAAACCACTAAATGGTTAAGAGAGACGTCGTAGAGGAGGGCTCCAGAAATTTCGACCGTCTGGGGTTCTTTAACGTGCACCCAAATCTGAGTACACAGGCCTACGGTTCCGCCTCCATCGGAAATGCAGTCCCCGCAGCCGGGATTCGCACCCGCGACCTGTGGGTCAGCAGCCGAGTACCTTAGCCACTAGACCACCACCGCGGGATCATACAGTTCCTTCAGTGCACTACACCATCAGTTCACTTAGAGGACATCTGAACCAGTCTAATATTTGAAAAATTTATTCATTTTGAAATATTTCCGTCACCTTTAGTCTACCTAAAAAGCATTTGATGCCCTTAAGGTCTCGCTTGGTTCACTTGATTCACTTTATTTTGCGCATATAAGCAGCGGCCTGTACTTCCCCCGAGAACTGCAAAACACTCTCCTATTGCTGTTGTACGCGTTATTTTGTAGGCGGATGCGATTATCTAGGACCTATAGCAATATACGGCTTATGGTGAAAGAGCACTTTCACTCTGCGCCGGCGAATAAGTCTGAGGCATGTCGGCTGTGCCGGAATATCGCGCCGTATTTCTCTACTGCCTGCGCAACGAGTGGCTTTACTGCACAGCCGTTCAAAATAATGACATACATGTTCACAGCTATCTTACTATAGGAGGCATATGCAGTAATTCCAAGTGTAGAAACCTTGCATTGCACCCTGTCTTGGAGGTAGTGCAAAAAAAAAAAGCAGGTAAAGGGCGGGAAGCCTTCGAAAGAGGGCGTTTCCATGTATTAAATTCAAGGAAAAAAAATTGTTTTCTCTACGAGTTGCCTGAGGTGAGTGCATAGGAGAGCCAGTAAGGTTTAACTGTTTTTGTCAGTGTTTTGTGTTTGACTATAATTTTAAAGAGCTTGGCGGCTTCGACATATATTTTCATCTCGTATAACGACGACATACTGCTCTCTCATTTGAGCATTGCGAGACTGACTTTCCAAAAAAAATGGAGATTACAGCGCGCTCTTTTGTCTTCTGTTGGGAGACCTGGTTATGGCGGTGCTTTACTAAACATCAACAAACACCAACCCTGAAGTTGTCGCTCATGAAGCAGTAGATGATGGGATTGACGAAGCTGTTGGCCATTGAGAACCAGTGGCAGGAGAAGAAAGCCGCGATGTATAGGTACTCCTGCTCGGCAGTGTCCGGCTGCATGGCGGCGCGGTCGAAGTACAATATCAGGTTCATCAGATGAATCGGCAGCCAGCACACAGCGAACATCAGCACCACTGTCGCCAGCATCTTTACAACCTGCGTAAAAGATATACAACAATTTGTACGATGATATGGTGCGAGGACACCAAGTGCCATCTGCCTAGACATAGGGTTCAACGATATATATATATATATATATATATATATATATATATATATATATATCAGTGGTAGAGCATCGAACGCCATTTGAAAGTCGCAGGTTCGGATCCTGCCCACAGCAAGTTATTTTTTCACCCACTTTTCTTCATATTTACATTACACTTTGGTCTAATATCTTCCCCTATACTTTCCTTGGCATTATTGTCTGTTAGATCTCATTAATATTGTGTAAAAACACGGAAAAACGAGCCCTTAGGTATACACTTCTTTCCTTATTCATTAACGAGGGTCTCGTACTGGCAGACTTAGTCCCTTTAGGTTGTATACGAGGGACTATTGGTCAGCTGCCCACTCATAACAAGTTCACGTGCTACGTGACGCCAAACAGGCTCAAAAGAGTGTGCCACACTCGCCGCCATGGCTACTGGTGGCGCTGACTGACACTCCCACGTTTAATTCACATATAAACCATATAAAGTGGCTGGGGGATAGCTGTCGTGGTAGCTCAGTGGTAGAGCATCGAACGCGTCATTCGAAGGTCGCAGGTTCGGATCCTGCTCACGGCAAGTTATCTTTTCACCCACTTTTCTTCATATTTACATTATAATTTAGTCTAATATATTTCCCTATACTTCCCTCGGCATTATTGTCTGTTAGACCTCCTTATTATTATGTAAAAACACGAAAAAACTAAGCCCTTAGGTATACACTTCTTTCCTTATTCATTAACGAGTGTCTCGTACTGGCAGACTTACCCCCGTATTCAGAAACGCTCCTCGACTCGAATTCCATCTTTCACTTGACCGAGCTGAGCACTGCGCCGCTGCTCGACTGAAATTGACGCTGCGCTTTTCAAGAATCGCTGCAGAATATTGCCAATATGCAGTGACTTGGTTCGCCAAGAGACGGCGCTCCCATCGACTTTTTCGTGTCGAGGAGAGCCCTTGAGTGATGGAGCGTTTGCGAATACGGGGGTCAGTGCATTTAGGTTGTATACGAAAGACTGTTGGTCAGCTGCCCACTCGTAAAAAGTTCACGTGCTACGTGCCGCCAAACAGGCTCAAAAGAGTGTGCCACACTTGCCGCCATGGCTACTGGTGGCGCTGACTGACACTCCCACGTTTAATTTACATATAAACCATATAAAGTGGCTGGGGGGATAGCTGTCGTGGTAGCTCAGTGGTAGAGCATCGCACGCGTCATTCGAAGGTCGCAGGTTCGGATCCTGCCCACAGAAAGTGATCTTTTCACCCACTTTTCTTCATATTTACATTACAATTTGTCTAATATCTTCCCCTATAATTTCATTGGCATTATTGTCTGTTACATCTCATTATTATTGTGTAAAAACACGGAAAAACGAGCCCTTAGGTATACACTTCTTTCCTTATATATATATATATATACATATAAATATATATATATATATATATATATATATATATATACATATAAATATATATATATATATATATATATATATATATATATATATATATATATATATATAGGTACGGGATATGGCACAACGGGAGTGTTGTCAACAAGGATAAATATATTTATTTCCCAACAGTTTCGGGAAGGGTCTTCATCAGGGGATGAGTTATATATATATATATATATATATATATGTATATATATAATGCGTTATTGGAAGGTCGTAGGTTCGATTCCTGCTCACGGCTGGTTATTTTTTCATCCACTTTTCTTTCGTTTTTCTTCTTATTTACATTTCATTGGTTCTAATAACTTCCGCTGTACATTCCTTGGCATTACTGTCTGTTAGATGTCATTATTATTGTGTTAAAACACGGAAAAAACGAGCCCTTATATTACCTTATTTTATAAATATATATATGTATATATATATATATATATATATATATATATATATATATATATATATTGGCAGAAGTGTATATATATACATATATATATATATATATATATATATATATATATATATATATATATATATATATAGGATGTATTCTTCTAAGCAACACATATTTTACTTCAAAAACTAAGAACTATCATGGTGAACCACTAATCGTTCCTGGCCAAGGCGCAATGATATTTAAGTGCAATTACGAAGTGACTAAATAGATCACTGTGTAATATTCATCAATAAAAAGTAGCTTTTTACCATCTACTTTAGGGTGGTCGTTTATAAGGCGAGGTTGTTGTAAAGCACAATTTATAGCGAGCGTAGTGTTTAGATTGCGAAAATACCACAAGTAGTTCCAGAGAGGCAACACCAAACTTTCAGACCACAATGCCGGAGGATTCGACACAGAACACACTGTGT